>JACJUM010000875.1:4991958-5106783 GCA_020976665.1 Heortia vitessoides
TGAGGTCAATGGTCAGTTGAGAGGTTATTATTGTATTAGATTATTGTAATTTAAGATAGATAAATAAGAATAATTGGTGGGAGAATAGACTTTAATTGTATTAGATTATTGTGATTTAAGATAGATAAATAAGAATAATTGGTGGAAGAATAGACTTTAATTGTCGTTTCTTCGTTTTCAGGTAAAGTTATAATAATAGGGTAGTTAAATAAGTTATTTGTAAAATTGTATAATAATGTTTGTAAGAAATTAACGAAATAAATCTTCGTTTTCAGAAGCAACGCATAAGTTTATTTTAACCTAATATAAAAGAATAAACAATATATATATATAAAAAATCTACCCAACAGTTAAATATATTTTAAATTTCTTCTTATTAGGTGGAACGCGTACAATTTGCTACAACAAAGATTAAATTCACTAAACAAAATGATGATAATTATGTGGGATTCCTTTAATATTGTTTTGCGCTTGACCTTAACAATGCGGCAATTAGATTAATATCATTAAGATCTAGTGTTTCTCGGTCCAGTGGGCAAATTCCTCGTATTTAGTAATATCATTGTTTCAACTTCCTTGCGTAAGATGTATCATGTAATCCAACAATATTATAGCAAATTTGCGACATTTACAACGTCGAAAATTATAATAATTAATTCAAATTACTATTTACATAATAATTTACGTTCAGCAGACTAATGAATCTACTGTTTATAAGTGAAAAATTAGCATAACACTCGTGTATAATATTCATAATCACTATAATTAAAATATTTAGATAGTTCAGAATTTTGAACAAAATTTTTCACTTTAACATCATATTCATAAATAATATATCTTTTATGTGACATAAATATGTCTGAATTAATCTGTTAATAGAATTAAATACTGGAGATGCCGAGGAAAATGGAAAGATTTATCTGCAACTAATCAATAGTTTATTCAAAAATATTTTTTTTGTTTAATAAGTACTACCACATATTTATAGAACACTATTACCTGCCTTAAGATCTAGTACAAACCTAGTAGCAGTAAACTTTTTTCATACTACATGCTTCCCCGTTTTACCTCTCTTTAAAAAAATCTTTCCAGGTATGTGTTCATTTACGTTATAAAAGTTTAGGCCCTGCGTTTATATGTTAAACAGTCAGACAGTCAGTTTCGTCTTTTAAACATATAGATTAGGATTTCTTTTCGATACTATGATCCACTATCGGACATAGGTTTCTTGCGTTTAGTATGATCCTGAGTTTCCAATCAGAATGTCAGCCCATCTTTTGGGTGGAAAACCTATGTTACATAATTCCTATAATAATAATAATAAATTCCCACAACATCTCATACATTGACCTGACTCCGTGGTAAGTCGCTTAAAGCACTTGTGTTACGAATGCCAGACAACAGAGGAATCACAAATATACTACTTAAATACATATATTTTACACCCATACACAGAGCAAACACAAATATCATCATATAAATATTTGCTCTGGGTGGGAATTGAACCCACGACCCCTGCAAAAGACAGGATCACTACCATCTGCGCCATCGGGCCCGTCATGTCCAGTCCCGTATGTGCCAGATAATGTAAAATGCGACTAAAGTACCGACAAACGGTTTTACTTCTTAATATCACAATTTTACTCTCTAAAAGCATGATATGAATATATAGAATAGATTTAGACATTTTTGATTTATTGTATAATAAGAATTGAGTGTTCTTTATAGAAGTATAGCTAAATAAAAATATATAAAATAGCTAAATCTGAATAGAACGCCATAAATCTAACAACGATTAGGATTCTCGACTAGATTAAGTATATGATCTGTGTACTTATTTAAACTGCTTTAACTGCACTGTTGTAGGATCTTTTCTTCGATGTTTGGTGCATAAAAGTTTTATATCCACTTAATCATTTTTATTATAACATAAGGACTTTTGACACTTGTATTAAAACTATATTACGGGGCGTCTAAAACGCGGTCTAAACAAATTTAACAATTGTATGTTTCAAAGTTTAGGTTACCTCGCGGATATCGTTTCTTAATTATCCTTTTAACATAAGGGTGGTCGATTAATGTGTTATTCTGGGACCTCAATAATAATTTAAACCTCTAACATATATGACCGGTTTCAACGCCTTAAAATAAATTAATAAATCACTGTCACACGACCCAAATTGTGTTTTTTAAATGTCGCTGCGCGGGCACATGCCAAACCTTGAGTGTACCGACTACCTTTCCAATGTTAAGCAACCGAGGAAATAGCTCTATTTACAACAATTACTATTGAAAGGCCGAATGTTAATCGATATCAGCGGAATTCATGAGAATACAGGTCGTATTTCAAGCTAGGCGAAGTCGTTAAATTTTATTCGATTACGTCGTTAACTCTATTGTGAGTGTATTTAAGTAACATTACGCTGTAAAGTGGCATCACAATATGTTGAGCGTGAATAATCTCTTCGCAATTTCGTAGCTTAATTCTAAGTTTATTATTAGCCTAATTTGGTTTAATAGCTATTACGGATAGATGGATTCAAAATACGAAATACTGAGTACTTTAACTTAATTAAACTTAAAAGTAATAGACAATTTTATTTCAAACGGACGAGGCCATGACGATGGAGGACACACGAGGGGCTCCTTGTTAGTATATAAAATGTTATTTTATAACTATAGATTTGAAGATTTATTCAATTTTAAAACTTCCATTTTACAATAGTGCAGGAGTATATATGTTAGTTTATTTATGCCATAGTACTAAATATAGCTTAAGGATTAGTAATTCTAAATAGTTATGGTTCAAGAAACAGTAACTTACATAAAAATAGAATTAAATAATTTTGCATTATAATTGAATACTAGTTTTGAATCTGTCAGTTTCTGCACTTAAATTTGTAGGTATTCTACAGTTCAAAGTTGAAATACACAGGAGCTAAATTATCGCCAATTATTATTATTATACTTATTTACTGCCTCTTAGACAGTTGATTAATTTCACTAGAGGTCAAAAGTCGTATGTGCCTAATTAGCTGTGAATGACTTTAATGACAAGGCAACAGTGAGTGAAGTACCTTCGCTTTCATAATATTCATATGAAATAACTAACCTACTTCTGCACAAAAAGAAAGACCATACATAAAATATTGTTCTTAAGTCGATAATTATTTCTATACATCATTCTTGGACTATAATAGCTCTCTCTCACATTACCATACCCTTTGACATTGCTTTCTATTTAATTAAACTCTAACCTTTACCTTTAACGACTGTAAGCTTTTTTGCTTATTTACATGTTTTTGTAATGATTTAATCATGACATTTAATGTATCGAGCTATAAATGATATGATAGGTAAACTAATTTGGCTTAACCGGCTCAATTGTTATTTTTTTTACTTTTTAACTTAAGTCTTGGCGTACCAATAATTAAGTGTTGTATTATTACTCACACAAAAAAACTAAAATAATCTCATCTGATGATTCAAAAATAATTTCAACTAATTAAAAAACTGCCGTGCCGAATGCACTTTTTATACAGAAATAAAGTCAAATATTTTATTTATTTGTAAAAAGTAAGCGAATACACTGCAGTTTTTATCCCAGTTTCATGCTATACTGCAAATGAGTCCAGAGTAATGGTTAGTATCCAATGCCTAATCCCCATTCTTACTTCCAGTACAAACAGTTTGAATCAAATCATTAGCGAAAGTTAGAAGTCATTTAGTAACGATATAAAGTTCGCAATATGTAGAATTCGTGTTTTATTGGTCACGTTGTCTCAGAAACCCGATCAACAAGTTTAAAAGATTGTTACATGAATGATAATCGCCTTATGCGATACATAATGCGTATAACCAGTTGGTATTGCTCGATATTACCGAGATAATTAAATATAAACTTTTTTCATTGACATTATTATGTATGGAAACCATTGCGAAATGAGAGCTAAGTGTTTCGGCAATGTAGGTTTGGTAATTTTTGTTTACTAAGAATGGAAATAATGTGCATATGCTTAAGTAAGTGTTACATAAAACATGGTATTATTATTGGATAAGAAATAGCTACAAATTTTTTTTAAGATTATAATTTTTTCCTAGACATTAATGTATTAAAACGAAATAATATTTATCCTATAAATAAGTATTCGAACCTTAAATAAATCGAATACTCAATCAAAAAAACCACGAAACCAGCATTAAAAACTTCTCAAATATGCAAAACTCCAAACTTGACTTTCAAGGATATCTATCAAACACAAACATTCTAAACACCAAAGCTGACACCAGACCAAAAAAAATTAAAAACGATAAAACAAAAAATATTGTATTTCAAAATTTAAATTTAGCCAAAACGTTTATTTCTTACCGTAAGCAAACGTGGCGGCGAAAATCACAAAATATGCACTAGTCATGTTTGCGGTGTGTACGCGTCAGTTCTAGCCCGGACACTGTCAGGCACTGCGCCCGCGCAAGTCGCCGCCGTCGTCTGCGCATCTGTAGTAGGGACTTAGGTAATATAAGAAAAGAAAAACAATCGAATGATTGTTGAACTCTTATATAATTTACACTTAATTTTTTTCCGTAAAGCAATTATTTGCATAGATTTTGAAATACCATATGTTAAACAAGTAAAAACCAGCAAATAATTAAATTTGTATAACGGAAACAATAAATTTTAACGAATTGAATATTCTTTTAATAAACAATTAACACAATTTAATAAACAGTAATTTTGTTGATAGTATATATTTCCTTTATAATTATAACAAGGAAATGAATGCTTTCTGCCTAACGCTACTTTATTAATAAAAATGAAAATAAAAACATTAAGTTTTTTATGATATCTTTCTAATTTGTTAGATTATTTAGGGTGAACCCAATAATAGGATAGGAGTATATGTATTCTGTTTAAATAATCAGTCGTAAACCGGTAATTAGTACTAATTTATTGCATATAAAAACACCGTGTTTTAAAAAAAAATATCACCGTATTCATTATTACGATATCAGCGTTATTACTATCGTAAAAATTAATTATATTACTTCTCAGTTGTGCATCTACTAGACATTATAAAACTGTTACGCACTTTAGCAGCGCACTATATTTTATTTTTTTTTAACTTGAACAAAAAATCTATACCATAAATAATTACCTTCCTGATACATGTCTAGCACTATGAATACTGGCGTGTCAGTATCGACTCCAAGTGGACAAACTATTACGAAAACGAACATGCGGCGGCGTGCTTTGTGTGACAATTAACACCTACCCACCAAAAGGAAGAAACCAGAAAATATTTAAATAATGGGATTTTATTTTCTTTTAATATTTTTAAAAGACTAGATATCGTATATATACCGATATTCGATGTCTGTAAATGGTTAAAAGAGACAGATAAATCATGTTTTGTGCATGTTTAAATTTTGGCTTTGTAATGAGAATCAAGTTATATAGCGCTGACTATACAAATGTATCTATGTACTTAAGCGACGTGAGGTCAATCTTCCTAAACAACTTATTTAGAAAAGGTACTGGACTGCATTTGGATCAAAATATTTAGAAATTCGCTATTAAACTCAATCATTTCAGAATAATAATAATTTAAGATGGTTTTATGAGAAATTGTCAAATATAGTGATTTAGAAATTTATAACATCTATATTATTCCGACGATTCCAAACTACACTACTATGATGTGTATTTTGTAAATGTATACAAAAAAGACTAAAATAAAGAAGGTCAAAGATCAGAAAATAAAATAAATTTTTGTACATGGCTACTACTAAATATAACCGACTCCTCATATATTTCCTCGAATATATAACAACAGATCATCAAATCTAGATAAAATTGACAAACATGAAATATTAATAAGAGTCGTGGCTCTGAATTCATTAATGCTATTAAAGTAGAAATCTTTACTTTCTATGAAGAACCTAAGGTAACCATTAAATGTTTCGTCAAAACAAGACATATTAAAACGGTAACAGCAAACTAGCGAAGACTTATGATAGTAAAACGTCTAACTGTTGGCCTTTAGGCTAAATTAAAATAGATCAACGAGCTATGGAGAGAATAATGCTCAGAGCCTTTGTGCGAAAGCGACAGAAATAAGGAGATCCTCAAAATAATACAAGTTATATATCCATAGCCAAGAGATTAGCAAGTTAAAGTGGCAGTGCACGGGGCAACCAGCAGGTAAAACCGATGGTCGATGGAGTCGAAAGGTTTTGAAATGGAGACTGCGTACCATCAAGCGCAGCGTCAAACCCACCCACATTAAGGATAGTGGACCTGACTAAAACCGCAAGATTGCGCTGGAGTCAGACCGCATACAACCGATCCTATTGGAATTGGCGTCCTACGGCTGATATGATAAATATAGCGACAAAAAACTAGTTATAATATGTTTGCCAATAATTATTTTGGAAGATATTTTTGGCTACTATTGGTAGTCCTCCAAAAAAATCGTCTGCGTTAGTTTTTACACTAGATTACGTTCTTCTTTAGCGGTCGCTTTGCAATGTTCCTATTTGTAATGCTCCGTCCGTGGTAGTGAAATCTCTGAGTAGTAAGTAAAATTAATGTCACATAATGTCCTAGTCTCAGAAGCTACCGACACGCTTATGATGTATTTAATATAACGTTTGTTGGTGATGCTCACCATCATACGGACCGTATACTTATGTTTTAATTTATTGTATTGTATTATTGTATTGTATGCTTATATATTTGTCTAAAGTAGTAAAGAAATAATAAGAATTAAAATGAATTAGAGAAAATAAACCATATTACAGTTGGGACTATTCTTTCTTAAATAAATAAGACGTGTGGACCGTGTGTGCAGGAAAGTCTCAACGTCTGATGAAAATAAACTGAACTAAATAAGTGAGAGGAACATCGTGTATAAATTTAAGTGAAACTTTTATCTGCTTTTTTCTAGAGCTCTAAAACGCACGAACTAAAGTTCAAATGCTGACTCGAGAGTTGAAACATATATAAGTATAATTTATGTGGCGTATTTTTGTGACACAAATTGAAATATTCAAGTAGGTCCATTATATGTACTTTTAGATCATCAATAAAATAGTAATAATAAACAAACAATTGCACTAGTAATTCCAATAAGGATGTAATTAAATACATGCAATGCAGTCACATAGGTAATACAGACCACCCTTATGACCCAAGGGATCATAAGAGTTATGTAAAACTTTAGGCCCACCTTAAACTAGTCTGCTGGTACTAGATGGCTCGCAGATAACAAAGGCTTCGTGAAGCGGTACCTTTCAAGCCATTATTAAAAGTTCTCTTACGGAGTATGTATGTAAATGCTAAAGCTCGATAGCTTAACGGTTGAATTATTTCGTCACGACTGCAAATAGTTAGACTTAACAAATAAACTCGTTAGATATTATTAAGTCAATTATTTTTTTCTATTGATAAGTTAATGTTTTACTTATTTTATTAAGAAGTTTTGATACTTAATTGTAAAATGTAGTATATATGATCTGTAACAGATTTCTTACAATCTATATTGATTATTATTTAATGCACACTACATTTAGTGACGCCTGTAAAGACAGCTGATAAGTAAATATTATGAATAAATAATTAAAATTAAAAAGACGCCATTAAATATTTTATTTAAACGGTATTTATTTATATAAATGACCCTACATATTTTACTCAATGCTTCAGGTCCTAAAGACTGCTCCAGGCTAATGTAATCAAATTTCTCGAAGATTATTTAAAAATACTAAAGTTTACCCAAAGTCATTAAAGTTACGTTATAATTCATGCACTTATCAGTTGTTTATGTAGGTATTCTACAATGGTTGACTGGGAAATAATGCCATCTGGCATTAAGTCCGCCATTTGTACATTTTGTAACATTTTGTGCAATAAAGTTAAATACATAAGTTTTCAATGCCATATCTCACTCTTCTGTACGCAATACTATTTAAAAAGGACATGTTATATACAAATGGGGCTGACGGGCCCGATGGGGCATTCGATAGTGTCACATAGCTTGTCAGTTGATGCTCACAAAGGACAAACATTTTGGTGATAAATTTGTTGTGCCTGGGGGTAAACATATCTAGTTAAGTATTTATATTTATGATTCCTCTGTTGATTGATGCGTAACATAAATGTTTTAAGCTCTTTTTCCTCGGAATAAAGTCAACGTATGAGTTGTTGTGTGAATTTATTTATTTACGGTGTTAACTAAATATTCTGCCATAACTAACTAATGTTACATATGTATCGTGCACAGCTTCCATTTATCGATTATGCTACTACTGTGTCTGTTTTATGCTACAAAAAATTACAAGTAATATTATGATTGTTGCTGAAGATATTAGGTAAAATTATGACCGGATCATAAATTTCAGAGAGTCCACTTTACAAGAACTTGTAGGCACTGTAAGCTACCTGCGCAAAGTCCAAGCAGTTTTACCTATATAAAAACTTTTCGTAATGCTATATCGTTTGTACCTTCTAGACATATATAACTTAATGCTCTATTCAAACAAACAAGTACGTAAACGTGTAGCTTTCTTGGGCAACACGGGCAGGCGCTTGTGCAACACTCCCCGATATTGTTTGCAATTGAATCGCAATACGGCTGCGCTCTCTTATTATTACAACTTCGAACACGTGTAAGCAATTTTAAAGAATATTTATCATTATATATAATGGTAAAACAAGTAGTAAAAGCTACTACTACAACTACTTGCTATTAGCAAGTAATGTACAGTAAGGAATGGTAAACATCCCCACATTATTGTATGCAATATACACAAAATACTGCCAAATACAGCTGTGGCTGGCAGGCTTTAGATATCTATATATATTTCATATCTGCCCTCATGGTAATTTTTTAATGAACCATAATTCATGGACTCTTGAATGTTTAGTCTTGATCAATACGTGAACATAACCATAAACAATGGAGTTTAACTTTGTCGGAGGGAAAGTTGAAACAATCTTTGAATCTGTTACAAGGTTGATTAGAAAGTTAATAAGAGTAAATAGTTTAGTTCTTACTTTCTTTCAAAAAATATTACAGTTATAAAAATAAGTAAGTGGAGTATTTACAAAATTTATGTAATTTTAACTGCCAATGAAACATACGTACCGAAAGTGCATACGCAGTTTTGAAAAAATAATATATGAGAAGAGTCGTTTCGAGTCTCACTTGCTGTGATATTCATAGTCGACTTTACAGACACGAACAAGCTAAACAAATTGTGAAAACAACCGTTTGTTATACATAATATTATTAGAACTTGAAATAAAATTTAAGATATATATATTTTTTATGCACATATCATGGTTATTAATTACATTAACAATCTGTTATTCATAAAATGCGTTAGTTTAAGAAACATCAAAAATTTGCAATCGTTTGTTGACTTTATTCAATCATACAGAAGTCCGAAAAAATCTATTGTTGGGACATCACTCTTCTTAAACTTAAAGGACAGATTTGAAACATATAAATATCACCAATATAAAAGACATCAACGCGAGCTCATTATCACGAAAATGAAAATTTGCTGATCAAAATTAAATAGGCGCTGGTGAAAATCCCTGGTTGTAGAAGCACAACTATTCTGTAGAAAAAAAATTGTGTGTAATATTAGTAGTAGTATTCTGGTTGGAAAGCTACGTTCTGAAATTACCACCAGATCTGTCCACTGTGACAAGTAGGAGTAACATACACTCTTTCCTAGGAATGTTTGTGTCCACCTGCGGACGTTCTACGTCTGTTCTGATGATGATGATGATATAATTTTAAATAATGTTTTTAGTTTAAATCATTCTTGAAATCAAGATCAAGATTCAAGAAATCAAATGCCGCATAAACTTGATAACTAAATCGCAGAACATAAAATAGTTAAGTTTTTTAAGGCTTTAAAAAAGCAGAAATGACTAGAATAGACTAGAAAGAAACACCACAGGGAAAAAACAAGTTGAAATGGCAATGAGCAGGGCACATTAGACGTTCACCGACAAGGTGAATAGACAATCTAACAAGATTCTAGGATTGCGCTGGATTCAGGCCATATACTATCGGTCCGTATGGAAAATTCTTGGGGTAGCCTATGTCTTGCAGTGGACGTCCTATGGCTTATTTGATGATAATAATGAAGCCGCAATTGTTATTATTATTTCCTAAAAGGAACACCTTGTTTTGCTAATATTGTCATTCTTGATCATACATAATACATTACAGTTATTTATTATATCGCGTACTTTTGGAATAGGGTGGTAAATATAAAAGATAATTGATATTTAATTAGTATTTATTAAAATTAAGTACTACTAGCTATAAATATGACACACTTTACGCCTTCTTCGGTAATTTGTTCTTCTCTAGTGGCTGACCCTCATAGTAGTTTTCACTGTAACGGAAAACGAATAGGAATTTTAGATTTAGAATTAAATATAATAAACAAGAGAGTACAAATGGCCATTTAAATATGTTCAATTAAAAAATAACTAGCAGCAGTTTTGCAATTAAAATAAAATTTTATAGGAAAAACTAAACGCTATAGGAAATTTTCCTTACCAGCCAGGAACCTTTTCGGGATCGTCGCACATGAAGGTATCCTCGTTGTAGACTTTGCCAGAGGGGCAGCTGCCTTTCTGGGGCTGCACTCCGTTACGGCAGATGTAGAACTTCTGGCAGTCCTCAGGATGGGGGAAGGTGGGATGGGGAAGAGCGCGGCCATTGGGTCCAGTAACCTCACCATCAGGGCAAGAGAATCCATCGTCAAGAACATCTGAAAAGTTATTTAGAGATGTAGTATTCTATAGAATTTTTGTTAAAAAGCTATTTTCACTGTAAATATCCTTTATCTTTATTTAATTTGTTCTTTTGAAACCTAAAAATATATTTTTTTGTATTTTATTATATTTACGTATACAAGTATAATAATTGTGATTCCTCTGTTATTTGATGTACTTAAGCGACTTATGTCGGAGTCAGGTTAACGTATGTATGATATGCGATGTATAAATATATATATATGAATCTAAATTCTATTATTTTAATTACACCGTTAATTATATAATATACGTAGTAATATACATAGTTAGTTACACCGTCTATCCTATGAACCTTCAATTCTAGTTTTTTAAGTTTAAGTGTTAAACACTTAAAATACATAAAAAATAGTTCTATGTATTTTCTCTGTTCATGAAGTTATTTGACATAATGTTTGCATAAGGTTTCATTTAATTAAATAAAGGAAAAACACTAGGACATCCATTATATTTGCCTAAACAGACCCAATTGCGTTTGTATGATGAATTGTTATATGTATATATATAAAAATATTCATCATATATACATATATACATATTCTATGTTAATATCAAAATCGATCCAATTTGCAAATGTTGGTATACTAGTGTTGAGCTTGGCTGCTGCCAGCAGAGCTACATTACATACAGTTACATAATACATTATTAGGTAATTTCCAAATATTCACACAAAGTAATTAAAGGGAGGATATTGTTAAATACAATAAAATCATTTATCTTTGTGTGTGTGTGTGTATTACAAGTATATGTCTATTTATCAGACAGGACATACCCTTGGTGATCTGATCACAGCGGCGGTTGACTGATTCTTTCCAGTCACAGTTAGAGGTCTCCTCGTCGAAGTACAAGCCGGGTGGGCAGGGGTGCTCGTAGGGAACGCCCTCGGAGCAATAATAGAATTTGTCACACGCCTGAAAAAATATACGACAGAATTAGACCTTCTGATCTTAAAGTTCTTTTCTATCGATAAATTAATACATCGGTTTAAAATACATGTTTTGATTATCACTTTAGAATAAGAGGGATTAACAATACCAATCGTAATTTAATCCTTGTCAATAAATAAAGTCTTAAAAAATTACCTGGGGATCAGGGTGCTTGTAGTACCCGTTCTGTCTGGGGCAATCCTTAGTGGGCTTAGGCTCCTCTAAAAATTAAACAAAATAAATTATAACTATCTTTAATAATATTTTTGTTCCTTCACACTTTAGTGACCAGAAATAGTAATAGCTAAAAGTAACGAGAAAAAAAATGTTTAAAAAAAGGAAGACACATTTTTCTATTCGTTGAAATAAAATTATATTATAAATTTTATTCCGATATGTTTTCGTATTAGGCTAAGGCAGACTAAGGCTTTTTACAACTTATTTTAGAAGTTAACATCTACCATAACTCAATAAATGGACCAGGAATTCACCTATCGACAGCTCTTAACCCGTATGCCAACTGCAACTATTTCAAACAGTAGCAATGGTTTTTCTGAACATTTAATTTATTCAAAACTAAGAATGAATTCGTTGTGTACACTTATACTTGCTATAATAATACTTACGCAATTCTTTCCTGTCACCACAGTCTACGTTGGAAGGGATATCGCAACGCTCTTTATTGGGATTTTCATCTGAGAACACCAGGCCGTCCGGGCAAAGCTTTGTTTCTGACTTTCCTGTTAAACAAATAAAAATTTAATATCACTGCTAGACTTGAGCCTCCTCAGGATATTTCCAATACAACGCAGGTATGGTAGCAAGGTGAGCTTTACCCTGTTTCATCAGAACTACGCTGTAAAACTGTTGTAGTTCAATAATTCACTCGCATCTTACAACACTAAATTTCTACTCTGCCGGTTCCGGAAGATAACCCTGGTTGAATGAGTGAGCCAACGTTTGGACTCTACTCCACTTCACTGCTTCTCGGGTCATGTCGCTTGCATATTAATTTTTAATAAATTTTAGTTACTTAAAACATTTTATCGATTTAGAAGTATATAAGATCGGAGTTAAAGTTTGAAAATGACAAACACAATTACACCGTTAATTATATAATAATTAAAGTTATTCGACATAATGTTTGCATAAGGTTTCCTGTAATGAATTAAAGGAAAAACACCAGGACATCCATTTTATTTGCCTAAATAGACCCAATTGCGTTTGTATGATGAATTGTTTTATTTTTAGTCTTTCAAGACACGCTAATAGGGCAACGTTTGATAGAATATTCATATTGGTACGCAAGAACGCCTTATACTGAATAGGTGCGCTGTTACATAGCTTGGAAGCCAAGCGGAATGTAAATGAGGTCAATATAACAAATTGAAAGATATAGCAAATTGAATAAACAAGGTCATAATTAGGTGTATTTTGCATTTAAATTCAGGAAAACAATTGTTATACTGGTAGATTCTATCACACAGCCTCTGATTTTAATACTAGTAGTATCAGCCTACAACTTGCTGATAAATTTGTTATTTGATGTGCCTGCTTCATAATTTTTTAATTAGGTGTCTGGTAAGTTTTCAACTTGTATGACAAACAGAGTTGAATTTGCTGTTTCTCAACCATTAAAACAATTCGGCAGAAAATTAAATATTCGGAATTTCAATCTCTCTAGCATTAATATAATTAAATAAATATTGATTACATTCGGTTTGTTTCATTATTAATTTATGTGAGTCAGTATAAAAGAAACAAAATTCATTTGACTAATATTCTTTACTCGGTATCTTAATCTACTTTAAGCCTGCTAATGTATTTTATATAATTACACGTCAATAGCAAATGTATCATGATTGAATTTATCCTATACGGATTATTATTTCGTGCCCATTTAAATGTCAATCGGGTAATTAGTTAAGTGAAACTATTAGCGATAAGTATAAAAACGTCTATGTTTCGCGAGGTCGTTAGATCACACTAGAACTATTTTTACAAGAATAGGACATATAATTATAAAATTATCTTAGATTTAAACCACTTAACATGTAATTATTTATTCACAATCGAATGTGAATATAATTTAGTATAGTTTACATTGCAAGTTCACGTAAGATTCTACGCAATTTTAATACAATTTTTGAAATTTTAACAGATTTACGCAACTTGCATATGACTTATACTATCGATGTTATATCTATAAAAAACTGGCCGGACTAGGGAGTCTCATTTCTTTATTATTTTTGTACGAGATATACCATTTTGTATCGGTTGTATTATATCAGATGTACAGCGTCGCTAATGGACACAGGCCTGATAAGACATTTCCAATATTCCATGGTTTAGATCAGTTGTTCAGCGACAAAAATGCTGCTGCCCATTTCTGCCTTATTTCGTTTAGACTACTATTTGGGATTAATTTCGATCTATCTGTCTGTCCTAGTACCTAAGTTGCCTGTTACGATAGTGGTTATAAAGGGACAAACTATCTGTATAGAATATTAAGAGCGCAGGGATTAGGTTGTTACACCAACGCAAAGTAGAAAATTGTGAGACTACACATCAGAGTTATGTAAATTTATTATTTCATTACCATATGGTAAGTTTTATGTTGAACTTAAATGTCTTGATAAATAAATAATAGCTTTCACTATGTATGACATTCGTCTGGAATCGAGACATAAAAGTTCTTGGAAAATTTACATTTAGAATTCAAATCAAACAGCTATTTTTATTTAGTATTCACATCCAATCTTGTATATTCTCTTTCCGGCTTTTACTGTTAGAAAACTACGAAATTTCTTCAAAAGTATGTTCATGAATTACGTAGTATTTTCTACTAGAAAAACGACTAACAACTTGCAATTTACCAAGCCGCACAAAAACATACGAATTTATTGGTTTCAATTATATTGATTATATATTTACTGTATGTTGGAATTGTCCACATGGTTTTTTGCAAATATTTGTGTACTAATATTTTAAATTACCCTTAATTAATTATTACTCTTGTTAGGATCAAACTTAAGTTAAATTTAAAATTTCACGGTTATTTTTGTATACCAGGACGATTTTATATTTTTTTTATTTTTTAAATATATTAATCGTTTTATCGCATTTTAAAATCATTATTAATCATTTTATTTATAATATCATGGACTTATTTTTGTTTTGCATTTTTTGTGTGCAATCGATTTAATAATATACCACTGAAACTTTTAAGCTTTAATAATATCATATGTGACATGTTTATAGTTTATATGACTAAATAGAATGTATGTCTTGGCGTGTTTCACGGTTCGTAAGCACTTAATTGAGACCTGTAATAATTGGTACTGATGTAAACCACCTCCTTCATTGTACTTACGGTCTCGTTGAATCTGAGAATTTTCACACTCTATTTGCTATTGTAACAACACTGCAGTGGCCTAACGTGGAAAAAAACGACAAAAATAGCCCCAATTATGTGCCACAGCGAAATTAATTTCAAGAATTTCACCACATTTTTTCGCTGATATTATAAGCTTGTTTAAAAAGAACGTAACAATAAAATAAAAAGTAGAATATTTTAATTGAAGTCCATGTAGAAAGTAGGTCTTAACGTAAATTGTTTATTGCAAAATCAAATATATCAGCTGTTTATAAAGTATTTTGAAATAATCTAAGACCTATCTCTAGATTTCTCCATTCATATTTACTATTGTGAGTGTAGTGCTTAAACTATGTAAAGGCCTTTCGCTTACATACCAGATAACCTTTAATCTAAACTGACCTTTGGAGCACTTGTAGTAGAGGTCACATTGGTATGGGTCCGGGAAGTAACCGTTTTTCTCTGGGCAATCGAACTCTTGCGCTGAAACTGCAAAAGAGACTATGATTATCATAAGATTCAGTCATAATTCTAGCTACAATTAACAGGTTTATTTGAGGAAAAAAAAATAAACACGATTTCTGAGCAAAAACAAAAGTGTTACCAATCAACAAGACGCATTTCATAGAAATTATGAACTAAATTAAATATATTTTGAAAACCTGTGGTACGGTAGCGTATCCATTTAAATAAACTCTTATCAAAAGCAAATATTTATATTTTTATATATATATTATAACAAATATATTGACAACATATACGTTACAAATGTTGATAATAGCCGATATAAGTACCGATATTGAAAATGAAATTCAAAACTGCACTTAAAAACTAAAAAGGTTTTATGAAAATTGAGAACGTTCGTGTTGATTAAAACTTATTGTTAAACCTCTGAGTCACAGTTTAACGGGCTGATTCAAGCCGGATACATTTCACAGGCTGTTGTTTCCCTACAGTACAACTGGTTGACTTACTATTGTGCAATCATACAAAGTACCGGCGGTCGTGTTCAACCAACTAAAATCAATTCAACTGCAACTTGCTCTTGACCGTTGCTTACGTCAGAAGGCGACAATCAAATTGCCAAAGTTTTTCGGAATTTATTCAAACTTTTTAACAACCATAATGTGCAATTTAATCACGGTCATAGCTTTAAGTGTGGCCTGGTTGATAGTAATAAAAAAAACTAGTTTACTACCTCGATTTCACAGTTTGAGCACGATTATTTTCAAAACTTGCTTTTACTTGTAATATTTTTAAAAACTAAAATGATATCTAGACCGGACGTTGCTAATTTTATCTGATCCGAGAATTAGTGTTTTCCTACTGACCACAATATTTTGATATGTTAATATAAATTTCATAGAAAGTTCTTTAAACATTTAAAATATCTTTCACGCACAAACCATTGAATGGATTTAAATTAGATGTTACAATTAATCAAGAAGCTGCCGCAAAGTTATGGGAAACATCTTAAAATTAGCACGTTTTAAAGGTTAGTAAATAATTTTACATTAAACATTTCGTAATTAATAATAGTCTCAAGTTCCAAATTGATAGATAAACAAAGAAAGGTATGTGAAACGAGATAATTTGATACCCCGAAGCAGATAAAGTCACGGAGAATAATATTGATTTAATCTTGTTTAAGATTATTTAGTAATTACTTAAAAATAGTGAGGAAAAAACACTTGTTGCGATATTACCCCCATTAAATCCCCATCGTTTTAAATTTTATGATAATGATTGACTATCATGTAACTATCATCGATGACAATGATCTTAATGTGAATGTATAAAACTAGTCTAAACTTCTTTAACCAAATTTATATTGATTTTCTATTGACATGTCTCGATTAATTAGTCTAACTACCCACTTATGGATCATCGTTTGATAAAGACTGCAAGACTTTGCAGGAATTAGGATTGATCCTTGCATAACATAATAATTTCGCGATTCCCATAGTTGGTTCTTATCTAGATGGATATGATGTTCAATAAATATATTGTCAAGCGATTCGCGATACCATATGACTGTGCGATTTATTATCTATATTATAAATAACGTAAAACCAATTTTTATTAATTAATTATAATATTTTAAATTATGACTCGTTTGAATTAAGTTAGTAACTTAACTAACGAAAAACTCTTTTTAATAATCCAGCTATTTTCGTATTCAATTAACATACATTTTTCTTCGTTGTCAAGACAAAAATAGTTATTTTCACAAATATATTGTTAATTGTTTTTGCATAGAATATTAGAATTTATTATTGCTATTGTATACCCTTCTTTGCATTTAAAACAAACATGTAGTTGAATGGTGAATGCCGTTAAAGTCAAATGTCACAATGGGTCCTATACCCATAACATCTTGACTTTTGTTATCTCAAATTGGCTACCATATTAATTCTACATGTTTTATTATTATCAAGGTAAATCTAAGGCCGAAAGACTGTTGTCGCCTATTCTTATTTGTATACTTTCATTTTCGACATGCATCGTCTAAAAAAGCTATACAACTTACTTGTCAATTAGAGATAGCACGACATATTTAAATCTGACGTGGGAAATTACGTATTTGAAACTATGAAAAATAAAGTTATTAAAGTTATGAAAAGAAAACCAAATCCAAAAATTTAATATAAGATAATAGTAATCATATATCCCATATAACTACAGGATATATATTCAGGTTATTTTACACAATTTCATAATATGGGCAGAACCAAGGAATATTCATAAGCATATATGCATAATTGCATACATAGTGTATATGTTTGTGGAAGGATCGGTAGTTACAAAACACACATCACGGAAATGTAATAACACAGTAAAAACACAATATAAGATTGTACGGAGAAAAACTGTTGGTTGATCGTGTTTGTAAATTTCGGACAGGCTATAGAGCATCCATATAGGTTTTACCTAAATACCTATTCAATATTAGCAAAAAACATTTCAAAATGTAAGCTTAGGTGTGATATCATTCAAACGTTTAGACTTAATCATAGTAAAAAATATCAAAGACTCGCTATCAATTAAATCAACCAGAATACAAATAGATTGCATTTTTTTATACCGCGATGGAGGCCAATATAAGGCCGGCCTGATTAATAAGGGGGCGGGGTTGTCGACCCTTAAGATAAATATTTCCTTACTTTTCCAAGAACTCATACAATATATATGATATAAACTATCCTATCTTTCAAGTTGTCAATGTAAATTAGAAATCTGTGTTTGACAAAGAAAGCGACAATATATATAATGATTTGCATTAGTTTAAACTATCAAACTCCAAAATATTAATTAATAATAAACAAATCTAAGGCGAAACCATTTAGTTTCGTTTCATCTTTTTATATTGATTATGCTATCTCAAAGTAGTGTTATATAAAATCCATTTGAGATACTGCGGACGTCTTCCAGTAAAAATGAGTTTTTTGAATCGAACAGTCAGTGTCCTACGTATAGGGCTAGTATTATGCCGCTTATGATTACAGATACGAAGTGGAATAAACTTAATAAAAAATATTATATTTTATAAACAATTCTATTAATAAGCTTTGTGGGATTGACAAATATATCTTTCTACCTCACACGTATTCGATATAAATTCCTAAGTTCAAGCAATTCCTATAACATTCCTAAACCTAATATGTCACCTCTATCGTTAAATAAAACAATGTTAACCCTAAACAGCAATAAGTCCACGATCTCTCAATCATTCGTCAATACCGTCCTCCTTTCACTCACGCGTCCAGTGCTCCAGTAAATTCGCCTAATGTGTGTGTTGCAAGGCCAATTTGCCCATTCAACTCTGTCACGGAAACTTAGCGCCTTTTCGAAACCACCCCGGACTGTGGTTAACGATCCGTGTGTCGTGTCGTAAAGCGGACAAAGATATTACAAGGACGTTTAGGGCATACCTTAATACTTATAGCTACAGTTGTTTGTACTTGTTTGACAGTTTTAACTAATCTATATATATATATAACTAACCTATACACTTCGTCTCAAAACAAAACCTTAATTTGTATATATATATATAATTAAGTAGAAGTTGTTATTGCTCTGTAAAGGTTAGCAATGTCAAGCGTGAACTAAGCTCGGAAATTCTAAGCATTCTGTAACTAGCCCGGTCAAGAGTAATAGCTTATTAAACTTCAAAATAAACTATATTAAATCGTATTAAGACGTATTAAATTTATGGATGTAATTTAGATAAGGAAAATTATCAACTACGGTAATAATGCATTTTCTATTACTCGCGCATAGAATATAATAACAGCAAAATATAATCCAATCATAATTCTTTGACACCCACTTAATTTTAATTGAATCTACCTAGGCATTTGGTTGTTTTGAATAACCGAAACAAATATTTATGAGAGCTAAAAAATTAAAATAAAATACAAAACTAAACTTACCCAAACCGCAGGCTAAGCCGACGAAAAAAAGTAAACTTTTCATTTTGTACAAAAAGGTTTTGTACGTGATATAACAAGCGCTGTGGACGTGCGACCTGCGCCGGAGGTTGCTTAGTATTGTGGACAGGCGGCGCGCGAGCAGCCTCAAGCGCGACCGGGGGAACCGCGTGCGGGGAAAGAAAGCTCATGCTGTATATACTGTGGAATAATAATCGGACGGCTTAATGTTAATTAACCACAGTTTAGTGCTCGCTTTTTTAACACTTAATGAGCTGTCGTATTACAGTATTACCTTTTGTTTGATAGACACTATTAAAAGCAATATCAGCACTAGAAATAGCTATTTTGTATTAATGTGAGACTGAAAGTTTTGTTCTCAATTAATTGTAAAAACTATTCTTGAGATCACTTTCTAAATACTTTTATTTATTGAAATTTATAAATACAGTAAATTATGAGTATAATAAGGGATAAACACTAAATGGCCTATCCTTAGATGCAACAAAAAAATACGTTTTACAAAATGATACATTTTATTAATTTTCTAAAAAACTAAATATTAATGATATTAAACATAAATTAAGAATAAATGTTGAATGTTGCTAAATAGTGCACCGTGTTTTAACGAAGGGACTTTAACAAAAGTGAACGAGAAAATTCATCGGCATAGCTATGTCACACATACTCGATTTGTAACGAACAGACTGGGCTCGAGGTCTAAAGAGGATCACCTCGAGGCATGGTCAATTTCACGGCTTCAAAAGTTGTTCGGAATGCGTGCCCGTCTTAATTCCTGAAATACTATATTCATTCAAAGTGAATGGAGATCGGTTGAAGCGGATTCCGATGCAAACAGGAACACGAAAATTGAAGGTCACTAAAAATAAAATTTAGTTTTTTTGTCCATTCTTCTTAACCTTACTGAAATATTGTAAATGTGAAAGTGCGTTTGTGTGCCCTTCTATCACGGTAAAACAGAATTACTGCTTATTTTTTGCGGTGTTGTTCTTGTGCTTAGAGTGAAATAAATATTTTAACAAGATCTCTACTCAGCTGAGCAATGCTTGTTTGTTCTACGGGTGATGGAACTCGAAAAACCCATATTGCATAAAAAGAGTGCAGTGTAGTATACCGCTCATGTATCTCAAAGGTTTGGACGAGGATTGTCACTCATACCATACGGTACACAGTGTAGTCATCACAATATAACACGGGTTAAAAACTTTAAATAAAACCTAAAACCAGTTTTATTTCTGTGTATAAAGTGCACCTACATACATTATAAGACAGAAGATGCAACGTGTATTATGAACTAAACGGAAGTTCGATTGTTAGGAGTATAAATGTCTGTTACAATTTTACGGAAAAGGTACTTATTATAAATTAATGAAAATTAAAAATAAAATAACTAATACATATACATTATAATTTAGCATCCACACGCTACTTTACAACTTAATTTTACAATATACTTTTAATGTTTGCACGGCAAAGACTAGAAATATATTACAATAGAAATTAATTTACGATAAAAATTAATAATATATGTCAATACAATAATTTTAACTGCATTACGTTAAAAAGAAAATTGAATATATACAAACATATGTTGAAATATTGTCTGGAAGAAATTCCTCTACACTATAAGGTCATCCATTGTATTGTCTCTAACTTGTATGTCTCATATATTGTGATTCAATGTAATGCAATAAAGTATACAGTGTAATGCAATCATATTTGAGCATATTTAATAAGTGAAGAAATAATTAAATAATTATAATGCCATCTATAATGTTTGTAAATATATAATGTAATAGTTATTTGTAATTAAATAAATAAATATATATTTTTGTTATAAAATATGTTTTTTATAAGTAGTTATCACTCTGTATACTAACATGTGCAACAAATATATGGATATGAATAAAATAGCTGAAGCCTTGTGTGACAGATATCAGAAAACAGAAGAGTTATCAATATAACACTGAAATATATATTTAAATAACACCCAGTGACAGAACAAATACAATTATTCATCTTATAAATTTTACTCCTCGGTAGGGATCGAACCAACAACCTTTGGCGATCAAGACCATCGGGCCCGTAAATCTAAATCTAACACTATTAAAGATTTTGTCGAAACATCTTAAGGCTCACATCACTTGCATTTATTTAACCATCAGGTACTCAAATAAGGCCGTTATATTTAGTAGGGAACGGTCTAATATGATGATGAAAGTACATGTAGCTTTAGGTTTGATATATATAATTAAAATCTTAATTTAGTTCGCTTAATCATAATACATACTTTTTTTATATCATATGCATTTATTGCGTTTATTTATACAAATATGTATGCCACATTTATCTATTTTGTATATATATTGTCTGCACCACTATATATATATTTTTTTCTGTTTTGTGTGATGGTTGACTGGGAGATAATGCCACCTGGCACTAATTCTGCCATTTGTTCATTTTGTAACATATATATATATATATATATATATATATACATAACGTATGCTAAGTTAATAAACATAATAGCTTAAGTGAACCAAATAAACAAGCTGACATTGATGGTTTTTTCACAAACAGTATCGGAATATTCTTTTTGTAGCATATTAAATTATTTGCAATTTTATATTTGACAATATCAGGAGAATAATTTTGGTTTAGATCGTTAAAAAGCAATAAAAAAATGTTTCTTGGCTCGTGAAAGTGAGGCCTCGTTAGTATTTAGCTATTTTGCAATTAAATTCCTAACGCAATTACATTTAAATGACCATTATTTAATCGTTGTTATGAAAATTATTTCACATAATTACGTATTTTTGTAAATTGGACTTTGAGAGCATTTAATGAGTAAATTACTAAATATATGAATCCTAGTTGTTATAGAATTTGCTTTATATTACACAATGTGACTAAAGTAAAATTTAAATTGTGACTATACTGGATAACATGTTATATATTGACCTGACTATGAGATAAATTGCTTAAATATGCCTCCAAAATCCTTTCTTGTAGAGTCCTATGTCCAACAGTGAACTTCCAAAGGCTGGTATGATAATCATTATCATATGATAGATGAAGACATATTAACACGTAGACACAGAACAAACACAAATATTCATCCCACAGATCTTAGTTCTGGGTGCGATCGACATTTGACCCTTGATACTCAAAATTAAGACACCACCAATTGCACCATTAGTGTAATTAGAAAAAGTCAGTAGTTTAATGATTCTATTGCGTGCATATTTTTTTATATTTAATTAGCTCATGTATTATGTCGCAATTTACAATTACAATTCTTATCTATTGTCGTAATAATGATAAATACATTTGTTGTTCAATGATAATGTTAAATAAATATTCCCTCGCAAAGCTTATTTAAAATTTGGTACAAAAATTATATATTATGCATATATAATTTTTTTATACCAAATTTTAAATTACGTCAATGACTCGTAAACTTTAAAGGTCAACTCATATTAGAATTTCCTAGTTTAGGTAGATACAGTCAACTCGAGTAACTGAGTAACTTTGAGCTCTCATCATGGCAGATACTAACTAATTTATATAGTGATGTTTAAGAATATTTACATTGAAACCGTACAAAAGAACTCTTAAAAATTACCCTGATTAACCGAGCTTCAAAGTGAATACTTTACTATTACGTGTACAAAATTGAAAGTTATAATACTCTCTAGCCTATTGACTATTCAGCCAAGAGTCTAAAAATTCTAGTGTATAGCATATATATATATATATATAATTATCATAGAAAAAAAATAAATTTGTTTCATAATTAAAAGCATTTAATCCCAAATCCTAAGTCTGTTTTATTTATTACGAAGATTGAATATACAAACAATATCGACAATAAGC
Organism: Heortia vitessoides; assembly: GCA_020976665.1. Classification (NCBI taxonomy): domain Eukaryota; kingdom Metazoa; phylum Arthropoda; class Insecta; order Lepidoptera; family Crambidae; genus Heortia; species Heortia vitessoides. The sequence continues at coordinate 5,015,428 of JACJUM010000875.1, forward strand.
TTAGCTATAAATGTTTAACTTAATAGTCCATAAATGTTTACTCTGAGAAGTCTTGAAATCCCAGAACTCCCACAGATTTTCAGAGACCTCGCGAATTATCTTGTAATTCAATAGTATGAACATGGCAAGAATTCCCAATCTTTGATAGATAGATGGATTAATAAACAAATTAATATTGCAGACCAAATATTCTTTTTCCTATATAAAAACAAATGTCATTAAACAAATATTGCAGAACTGTTATCAAGTATCTTTAAGTTTTAAATCTTTATCTTAAAGAAGAAAATCTTTATCTTTTTTAACTGCCTTGCCATAATATAGCTATACAAGTTATTTAATTTTCAACTGCAGGCGCTTACACGACTGGTCCAGTCCAATCACATCCATAGGTACTAATATTATAAATTTAATTTAATTCCGTTTCCCCTCTGTTTCAAAACTTAGTATGAAGATAAATTGAACCTTTGAATAAGATAGCTTGGCTTCGACTAATTTTTATCCAGGAATATTTCCTCCCAGGGTCCTAAAATAAATTTACGCGAATTAAGTCATGGGTGTAAAGTTAATCCCGAATATGAAGCAAATTTAAATATTATTTAACTTCTTCGCATGCGGTTTTTCTTGACAATATTGCTGGTCAGTTTCAAAATAACTTGCATATTCATTATGTGTACGTGCATATCGATCGGAGAAGTGTTAAATTGTGTCTAATAGCCAATGGCCCTACACCGGTGAACGTAACAGTCAAAATTAAAATAAAATAAACTTACATGAAATTTAATTCAGATTCGTTGTTTAGGAAGCGCTCTGTAAGCCATCTACTGTTAGCCATCGTGCAAACAATACATTTACTAAAATCGTGTTCTAGCCGATATATCGAAATTAAGCAACGTTTGGTCGACAATTAAGGTTGAGTAACGGAATGCCTATCGAAAACTGAACTAGTTTGACTAGACGCAGGACCCGACATTGCGTGGCTGCCTCACGACTCCGCCTTGCAAAACTAATACTTTATAGCCTTATCAATGCACAAAAAAATACGACAGGCAATCGCGTGCACCGATATTTTTCGGTCATTATGAATATTAGATAGAAATCTCAATGGTTTTCCATTGTTCAACGACCCTTGTAACAAAGCGACGTCTCCACCAACTTACATAAAAAGTCTTCTCATTGTTTATGGTTCCTTGAGCTATACTATGCATAAAATTAGTAAATAATAACTTTACCACGAGAGTGTTTTACCAAACCACAAAATTTAATCATAAGAATATATATAATGAATTCTCTTAAAATTTTATCATAATGTGATGTATAATAAATGTGAATAAATTCAGTCTTATTACGTCGAGGAATTATTTAGAAATGTCAAGCACAAATGTTAATATTTCTGCCCGATCTTAATATAGAGCAAATAATATAGGTACTTAAAGCATAAAATGCGAACTTAAGGCATATGTAATTATGAATATGCATTTGTATACATATTTAAAGTACTTAAAGCGACTTATCTCGGAGCCAAGACAAGCTGTCGTTGTGAATTTATTATTATTATTTATTTTTTTCATATAAATGCTCATGTAATATATATATGAAATAGCAAAACCCCAACAGTTTAACCATGAAAGTTATCAAGATATATTTTCTACAAAAGGTTTAATCTATCTTAATGTGTTATTGTGTGTCCACCAGTAAGTATTACATAAGAATAGTTTCGACTAAAGACATGTTTGTTTTTCTCATAAATTTCAATAACCTAATTAGAACTAAGTAATTAATACCAAGTAAGTTAATTCGATAAAATTTAGTTTTCATCGCTTATGCAAACAAAATTAAAATGTATGTCTTGCAATAATACGTGGATAACTTAAAGCATCATAAATTTCTGTTTTTTTTTACACCCTGATTCGTATGAGCTATTTTTGCAATGACAGTAGAAAAATTTACTCAACCTATTAACATTGAACTTCATTAGTAATTCATTAAAACTGTAGGTACTACTTTAAGAATAATGAAAGGGTAACAGACTATAAATTTTGGACAACTTTTTTACTGAAATATGTCGTAATGGCCGTCATTTTAAAGGGTCACTAATTTCAATACATCATAACAACATAAGTTAATATTGAGATTCGGTATGTTCTTCTGCAGAAATTATGATCTTATAAGGGTACAATAAATAACACCTCTTTACATTGATGCTTTATGCCGTTTCGATTTTTTTCCATCAGATACAACATCATCACTTGGTAACAAATTATCCATTATTTTATAGACGGCTGACTTGATAAAAGTATGTTATTTTGGTCAGTTGATGTGTATTTAATACTTATTTTTTAGATATATTTCCTTAAAATACGATTTAGAATTGCGTATGGGAATTGTATAATAAATGTTTAATAACATGAAAAATTATTTCTATGAAACTTAAATATTGAATTAATAATGTTGATAAAACATTGCTGATGTTAAGCCTTCCTGCAGGACTTTACAGTTTAAATAGATAGTGTTTAACTTTTAAATTAGCCACATAAGTCGCACCATAGACAAATTGCTTGCACAAATTGTAATATCTTTGACAAGGTCACTTTCTTTGTCATTTCTACATCGCACTTTCGATCTCAAGCACGGTCTAGTCACGAATGACCTAGGGGCAAATTAAAGCAAGATTAACATGTTTGTTTGTAATATAATCTAACATGTAAAGACATGTAGAACGTCTGAAGGTTTGATACAACGTGCATATAATATAATAATTGTTTAGAATGGCAGTATTGACTCTATGGGTAAAACTCGTTATTCATTAGCTTTGATGACATATGACATTTGCGTGGTTGAAGCATTTTTTACGTCCAATCAATTTCAATTAATTTGAAATAAGCCAAAGAAAGAATATATACATCCCATTATTAAATGAACTTTAATCGCTGGTATGTTTGAGTATGACTCAGTCCGTCTGTTTGTCACGCTTAACCGTGAGCCAAGTTTGATGAAACCTGTGACATCCATTTACTGTGGGAGACGGTATAAAGTAAAGTAATGGCAACCAGAGTCCACTCATTAAAAAGATTATAGAGAAATAGATATATGCTCTATCGCACTTGTTTTTAATTTATACCAAAACAACAAATAACAACAAATATTTTTCCAAAATTTTTCTATAATTAGAATTGTAATAAAGACAGAACACACAATTGAGTTTGATCTGTAAGCTGTAAACTATAATTATTTTTTACTGTCATCTACTTTATTTTTTGTATTTACATACTTAATGTTCCGAAATCCTTTCACCTAGTCAATCTATCAGTTGAGAACTTTCATTCCAGTCCATCTTGATACTAATGGTTCTATTACTTTCGCATTTGCAATTTAGATATGCTATAACTGATGCCCATGTCTTTGCCTCTTTATTATTTAAATCTAATAAAGCCATTTGTATATCTTTATCATTACATTTACACTTCACAATTCGTGTACTTTTTATTCATAGGTTAAAATCACATATACATCAGCTTTGAATAAAGATTTATTATACAGAGATTTTATAAAAAAAACTAGGTACAAACACATAAAAAGGATTTCTGTTTGTATAATCTTTTGAGACTATGACGGGCTATATATTTCCCTTTAATAGTTTTCTGAAATTGCATATTCATTGTAGAAAGTTAGAGCCAATTAAAAGAACAAATATATCATGTCACAGAAAACATGACCTGTGCCGATTTTAGTTGGCCAAATCTGAAGTCAAATCCTACGACACCATGCCAGATCTACTAGACTATCACATGCAACGTGGAATCCACTACGTAAGATCGGTTCGTAAGATCGGAAAGAGACCGACGCTAATCAGTCAATGGAACATCTGAGGCGCCACCATGGTTAAAATGAAACGTCTGACGGGATATTCGCAGAAAGACACTACTTACTGAGATCTTTGTAGAATTTACTAGAGGTAGACCTCATATAAATGTCATCTGCGTCTACTGGCTTTTACGACCTCTAAATAGTATATTGCTGTGTTCTCACAATGAAATTATTGGGTCATAATCATCATATCAGCTACAAAAAGTCCATTTTTTGTAGTTGCTGCGCTACCAGCTGCGCAATTGCAGAGTGCAACTTCACGACATAAATGCTGCTGCCCATCTCCACCCTATAGTACTTAAACTGCGCTGTTTAAAAAGGATATACCGCCATCTGACGGTTCCGGAACTTTAGTACTAGGCCATAATGTCTTCAAGTCATAACGTTGGCAACGCGCTAGTTTTAGTTCGGATGAGAGCGTACGTTTTCATATAGAATACGTGAGTGCAGAAAACATCTTATACGTACAAAATTGCTTTTTCACCTCCTTAAAAAAACTACAAACAAACTCGCATGGAATATTTTACAATCATTATCATTAAGGATATTACAATCAGAATTGCGTGTTGGGCTACATGCTAGAACTGAGAGCTTTAATTATACTCCTTTCAAATGCCTGAAGATAATTAGTTTAATCAAGCCTAAATCTTAATTGACCAGTACAGTAAAAGTAAACCTTCTTCAAATCTTGTGCGAACCGGTTTAGTGTGTCAGCATGTAAGCTGAAACATTTTTTAAAGCTTTGAAGTGGGCTTTTATTATGATTGCGCATTTTATTTAGTAATCAATGAAAGTAATTGAATTTATTCATAATTATTTTTACATAGCCACCGGTTTTGCAAGTTAAAGTAGCAGTGACATTTAGTACACAGAACAGACAGCTGATGGAGTCATAAGAGTCTGGGAAGGAGACCACGCATTAGCAAGCGCAGTACTGCATCGCGATAATAGCAGGCTAGGTATCAGAAAAATCTTGAGGAGAATAATGTCCAAGTGGTATGTATAATTGTCATAAACTAAAACTTCAACCGTACATAAATACCGATCACTGTGAACAAAGAAAGATAGAAAAAACAGACTCTTAACTTGGAGACTCTCTCAGAACAGCTGTCATGATATTTTGTTGAAGCCAGTACAGTCGGTATTAGTACTGGATACATATTTTTAATACACAGGTATGATAATATCTATTATAAAAAAGGAACATTGTATCGCAAACCCAGTAAGCATAAAATGTAATGACAGAAGTTTTATTTTTACATTTTAGAAGTTTGTCCAAGTTCCCCATCAGTTATCTCTTGATAAGCGCTCCAAGCATTTAATCTTATTATCCGCATTTATTAACCAACTCCGAATTAAAATCATGACGTTATCATTAAGAACCCATCTCGGTTTCCTTTCTCGTAATAAAAAAATAAACAATGACTGTTAACAGAGGTCTTCCAGTTCGCAAGGTGAGTTTCGGAGGCCAACAAAACTAAAAAGTTAGCTTTGATTAGATAGGTCCTCAACTCAGTTTGGGTTGATGACCTTTAAGAGTGAGCATAATTACGATTCACTTTCGATGTTGATGATTTAATATTTAATTGGTCGCTTTTTAGAGCCATTTTAGAACAAACTTATTTGTTTGATATGTTCAAAACATAGAACCCAACCAACCAAGAGCGTAAAAGGTTGATTGCAAATTATTTTTTTAGATAAATATTATTTAATTCCTTAAGAGAGTTTCTTATTCAACGCGTGTGTAATCTCTTCTGGATTTTTTTTAATATCAAAGCGTCAAAATCAGATTTAGCATCCACGGTATCTCTTATCCGCCAAAGGGATAAGAGATACCGTGGGGTATCTCTTATCCCATCTTCTCAAAATAGACGGAAATCAGATAGGACATGATTTTTTGGTTAATGGGATAATTTGAGATTCTTTCTAAGCAGATGGAAAGACGCTACTGGATATGGAAAAGTTAAGGATATGACAAGTTATTGGTAAGATATCATGGAGAATAGGCAGGATCATATTATGGCTGATATAATCACTCACGCATATGCATGAAGTCATTGATAGTATACCCTTCTGAATATCACACGAAGTGAATTGACTTATGAAACATGAGACACCAGCGGGAAGCGGAATAGATGAATGGTAATTCAATGTGTGTGTTTTCATTTCCCTGTAAACATGGAAAAAAGTGAAATGCTGATTTAAATTCATCTCCCAAGGACCTGAAAATTTCCAAACTTTTGCTGGTTCACCATTCTGCACAGAACTGGATTTTTATTTGTAAAAGTAAACATAAGTGAATCTTTGGTTAGCCAGTGATAATCAGCTGAACAAGTTTCCATACAATTTATTACTTTATTTTATATATAACATATAATAAATTCACATAACATCTCATGCGTTGACCCGACTCCGAGATAAGAAGCTTAAAGCACTCTGGTACGGATATCATTAAGTACATATTAATAATATCCAGACACTAAATATATATAATTCTACTGTACGTTTGTATGTCACTGCACCTCCCTCATATACCGAACCTGAATAAATATATAAAATGGTATTAGTTTTTGTTCGACGGCATAAAAACTAACTTGATATTTACTTGTAATTGGAAAATTACATCTGATATTTATTTAATATAGTAATTTGGTTTGTTTTGATATACACACACACAGTACACTAAATAAACAATACAATGGTTGTTTAGTTTTGACTGGATTATCATTTCGTATCTCAAAATGAAAACGACGTCTGTAATTAACTAGAGAATTCAGGTTTTAGATTTAATAAAAATATGTGACAATTTACTCAAAAGCTACTGGTAACTCTTGGTTTCGAGAAATGTCATCATAATACCGAATTATTTGTATAAAAAATATGGAAATGACTACTTGTGTCAATCAATACCTACATTTGTTAACATGCATTCGTGAGGATGTGGTTGTTACTAGGTAATAATTGCAGATTTTATTGACCCCAGCGTGCACCCAACAACGACGGATCATATTGAAAGGTCACTCAAATGTCAATTCAGCGAAGCTCTGCCAGGCATGAGGGAACGGATTTTTGAAAGTTTATTGTCTTTGACACAGTTACATGCTAAACAGGCAGTAACAAAGCTTCACTGTACGCGCCTATACTGTGACTAATTTCCAAATGTTGTAATTGAATTTTTTGTTCTAAATGAGCGTTAAGATGCATACTGTCTCGGGTTGACGTGTCCATTGTAGTATTACGTGATAGTGCATTTTAACGTATGTTCCAATAGGCAGTGCTATAGAAGATACTCAACCCGTCGCTTTTACTTGTAAAGGATCACACTATTGTTTTCTTGCTCAAGAAATAGCAGTATTGTTAACACCCCTTAAGCAATATGCACATTCATAGTTAATTATTTTAAACATAATCTATCTTTATTTAAAAATCAAGAAACTGACTGTTTGGCTGACTGACGTGTCAACGTAGGGCATAAACTAGAAGGTTTGTAAAATTTAAATTTTGAGAACTTAAGTGGTAAAACGTGGGTGCAAAATTAGTATAAAACTGCTGTTTTTAAAGTTATTCGAATGAAATTTAGTCTAAAGATTTTTTCATTGAAAGTCATAAAACAAGTATTAAATATTTTTTTCTAGAAACATCTCTTAAAGGGATAAAAAAAGAAAGTTAGTATCAGTAATAAAAGTAATTTGTTGATGTATAAAAGTAATTTATGATTTTTAAAGCAATTTAAATAAAATTGTATATCTATGTAGAAGGAGAAATTGACTGACTGATACATCCACGCAGGGCCTAAACTATAAGGTCAGAAAAGATCAGTAATACATAGCGCATTTATCGAAATAGGGCTATAAATATATTCACGCTAGAACCATAATAGCGCAGCCTGAATGATACCTTAACAAGGGTGAACGTATATATAATTTATGGTAAATGTAGGAGTTTTATTTATTAGGCGCGTAATAATATTTATATCTTTAATTTACCAAATCAGACTTAATATATAGACACAGGAGCATAAATATTTGAGATAGGAGAGCAACTATTGGGTTAGTTAGTAATTGGCTTGATTGTCCATAGTCATTTGACCTAAACTACGTTCTAACATTTTTTTCATGGCCATCAAAAGACCCTACTTTTGACGTTGAATCGTAACTGAAAAAACAGCATACATTAACACACAACATTGAATATTGTTGTTAAAATGTACGGTAGTGGACGTCCTGCGGCTGATATGATGATGGTATAGTCATCATTATATGAGCCGCAAGGACGTCCACTGCTGGACAGAGGCCTCTCCGAGTGATTTCCAAAAGGACTGGTTGTAGGGGGCCTGCGTCCAACGCGATCCTGCCCTACGCTTCGCTTACCGGTACGTGGTCACCATTCTAGAACCTTCAACTCCATTATCTATCGGTTGATAATAATAATTATAACCAAATAATACCATATAAAGGTAAATCATTTTTAATAAGATATTTAATAAATAATGATTTATTATAATCACAAAGATACACCATGAAATATTGTTCGAAAAACCAACCAGCAATCAATTAAAGCTCTACTTGTCACTTTTATAGTGTAATTGTACTTTATACTGTTTTGAGATAGGCATTAACCCTCACAAATGTTTTTGGAATAGGAATTACTTTCGTAAATCCTACTCATAATGGTATAAATGTAACTTATACTCTATCACAGCAGAACAGCTGTTCAGATCTGGTCGAAGTAAATGTGGAATAGAATAGGCGTTTAATATATTTTTTCTTTTTGCATAAAGTTAATTTTTTTTAGTGACATTTTAAGGAACGAAAGGAGTGAAATTTTTTATCCCGAAAAATTGTAAGTAACCATGATTTATTCTTGTTTCTTTCTCATAGATGTCTATATTGTATTTTGCACAGTAATCATTTAGTCAGATTACAATTATGTTATACTCACAATATAAGAATTATCCAATTACTGTTAAATAATAATAATTTTTAAGTAATTATCAACTCGTATTAGTAACCCTCTTGTATTATTTTATTTAAAATCTCTCTACCTCTCTCTTTGTAATATAGTCTGGGTAAATATGCCAAATCTTTGAGACCAAAAATTAATTTAGCTATTTTGGATTTTAGAGTACTATTAATAAACGGCTTCACCTATACAATCCCTACTATATTTTTCATAACAGCCCATTTCAATGTAAAGGGAGTAGTTGATGTATATTTTGTTCACATTCTGAACGTTCTAGACTAGCTACTGGACTATAACAGTTTCTAAACAGCATTTAAATACTATGAAAACAACGATGTAGCAAATATGATAACGTACTACAGGATGTATGCAACGTATTGCGCTGCATAAATTCGCATCTATATAAATTAGATATTTCTAATTTATGATTGAACGAGTAAATGTAATAATAGATACAATGCATTATTATTACGGGCATTATGTAGGCCTTTAATTAGCTACAAATTAAATTAAATGATTGTTTACTTCCTTTTTTGTAAATAACTGGGAACTGATCAATTTACCCATATATGTCAATAGAGGAAGCTCGATTTTTTTGTATTCCGCCACTAAACGCCCACTAGGTGTTACGATCTGACTAGATCCGTGAAATCGAATTGGATGTAAGCCTCTTACAACCGGTCCTGTTTGAAATCTCTTACGAAAGCTTATGTCCAGCAGGGCACATCTTGCAGCTGATTTAATTGAAGTATTATTGCAATCATCAACAAATTGTAACATCATCATCGCCCACTTATAATAACATTATTTATTAGCTGCAATGCCTCACAAATCTGAGGACCCATTGTATTTAATGTAATTTTTTAGTTTGCTTTTTACATTTACAATTAAAGATTTATTCACGGAAGCGTGTGGTTTAGAGATAGCAAATTGATAAAAAAAATTCTCTTCAAGTTATTTGTAGTCAAAATGTCGACGTTGTTCCAAAATATTTATATAAATTATTTTATTTAAATAGATATACCTACTGTACTTGTGATGATTTTATTTGTATTATAATAAATATTATCCACGTACATTTTAATGGTTTGTTTGTAATTGAGAAACTAAATGTGTTGAACTAATTATAATAATTTTCTATAAATAGTGGGTTTTAATAATTCAGTAGATAAAAAAGATTTCTATCTCTAAATATACGATAATCTGAAATCTTGATAACTCCGGCATCGATAAGAAATTTGTGTTATGTTTTATTAATGGTATCTCACTGGCATCTCAAAGTGTAATAGATAATAAATTTACAAAGAATGAGCTCACTAAAAAGTACACAAATGTTTTTGACATGAATATAAATTAGTTAATCATAGTCAGAAAAAGAAGCTGAAGGTAATTACAAATAAAAAGAGTAGAAAATTGTTTAACTTAAATTTATTAACTTATCAAGTCTTATGAGTACACTATATAATAGGTATCACTAAAGATGTTTAAGATCTCGCTTTTGGTGCGGGCGCCTCCTCAGAGTCTTTGTACCAGTCCTCGCTGTAAATAAAAAAAAAACTCATTAATATACAAACACTGACTAAACAATAAAACCTAATTAGAAAAATTTATTGATCAAAACCTTGACAATAGTAATGAGCTATGTAATAATTTATATGAAATCAGCAAACAAGCATACGGTCCGCTTAAATATAAACGTGACGCAGCCTACAGGAACTCGTGTCATCAAAGATATCACTAGAGTGTCACCAACTTAGTGAGCTGAAAATACAATCTCATATTTACCCAGTAATTTTACTGCCTCTTTTAAACTTCAAACCGGGACACAGCAATGGTAACATTGCTATTTGGCGGTTGAAATAGGTGTTATCAAGATACTAAATTTCAAACTTCGAATAACATAAATGGTGGTCAAAAATATTATAACACTGACCATCCGCGCACATTCTCAGGGGCATCGCACTTCTGGCTCTCCTCGTTGTAGACCTCTCCGACCTGGCAGCCAAGGTCACGGGGCTCCACGCCGTTCAGGCAAACATAAAAGCGCTGGCAGTCGTTGGGGTGAGGGAACTTGGGGTGGGCTACAATCTGGCCCTGAGCATCAACCTGCTGTTCCTTGGGGCATTCGAAGCCATCCTTGGTCTTCTCTGTAAGAATTGTTTTTATTAGACGAAATCAACTAACTTGCATGGCTTCGCGGATTTACAAAGAAATTTTAAGTCCTGTTATTTTTTTTACATTCAGGTGATCTCATGACTTTGACAATATTAAGTAGTTCGTTCAAAAATATTTTTTTTATATAAAAATTTCTGATACAATATCAACACATTTTGCACTCCAAACATTCAACCGCAAATTTTAGTGGTTGGCTAAAGAACAAGAATCGTTTTTTCAAAATAAATATAGCATACGTATAACATTATATATATATATATAATGTTATATATATAGCAACTAACACCTAACCAAACATGACACAACAGTAAAGGATATAGGAAAATTATTGTCACAGCAAATAATGAAAAAATTTCATCTATCAAATACACAAATGAAGGTGATATTGTATTTGTAAACAAACTTGAGATAAATAAGTGACAACTCACTCTCTTGCGCGTTGCATCCCTGTCTGCCAGCTGAGTCGGGCCAGACACAAGTGCCTGAGTACTCGTCGAAGTGGAGTCCAGCAGTGCATTTAACTTCAGTGGCCTCACCCTCGATGCAGTTGTAGAAGATGTTGCAGACTGACGCGTCAGGGTGGGCGAAGAATCCGTTGCGGCGTGGGCATTGGTGGCTGGGTTTAGGGGGTTCTGGGGAAGAAAGATATTATGAGTAAGGATAATACAGAGTGTTAATATCAACAATGAAAGGACGGCACTTCAGATTGCTTTTATAACCTTAACTTCGAACTCGGGGTTTCCAGCCTTAAAAATTAATAGTTATTTCGAACCGACGATTTGTCTATACTTAGAGATTTTTTAACTTAACTTTTTTAATCGCAATCTTAAGTGGTTCTTCTCATACATACATATTGAATAAATAAAAAAAATATTATTCCGTACTTCAAAAAAAATATATAATACCGATAACATAAACTGGTTTAGGTTTAAGTTAGTGAGTATTAAGATAAAAATTGGTTGAAAGGAAGAGTAGGTTGCCGTCCGCATATAGAGCTTGTTAGCCTTGAACCCGTGCGACATTACTCGGTTCACCTTTGCGAGACTGGTGACCATCTTCATTTAAATGAATCCACCTGTTTGAAATTAAAGATTATTAAATATTCCAGATTTGCTCAAAAACTAAGTAAAAGACAAAGTCATGAAAATATATGAGAACTATTTTGTGCAACACGACAGATAGATAAGTATTTATAGTAACTGAGGCATAGAAATAGTCTCAATCAATGGATGTATATTAAACTCTTCGTAATAACAACATGACAAATCAAATAAATTACCAGCAAAATGTGCAACATGTAGGTGTATGAATTATTGATATAACCGAATCGAAAATTTCTGCAGTCTAGTCGCAGTTTATACTTCTAAATACTAAGTCCGAATAATACCGATAAAACACACGAGTGTGTAAGTGTTTTTTAAATTTCTAACTATAATATTGACAAGTAGTGACATAACTACTTATCAGACACTTTTTTTTGTCATTTCAATCTAAAGTGTAACATGCTTATTTTTCTCCTTAATGAAAAATCCTATTCTTCCCGCTATCAGTAGTATTAAGCTACTTCTAAAATGTTTTCTACTTAATCTCCACTAGATTTCCTTATATTCTCTTTTAATCTTAAAGTATGTTATCAACTAGCCAATGCATTCACACACAACCTTGAGAAGCGAGGTGGTTTATTCTAGGAAATGGCAATTGTAGAGGACCAGGAAACGCATTATGGTCTCCCCGATTGAATTGCTGAAAGTATTTTGCTATTTATAGACTTTTCCGCTCGCAGCAGCCTTGGAATCGGAAAGTTGATAATTTATTACTGAGGATTTTATTGTTATTTAAATCGAATATTATTTTAATTTTAAGTTCTTAGCATACAAATCATAAAGGCCAATACATCGCCTTTTAATCCCTATTAAAGGTTGGTTAAGTTAGAACTCCATACAGTTTAACATGTAGTTAAAACGCTCAAAAGGGTGCAATAAACTTTACGATGCTACGAAAAGTTTACTGCTAACATACGAAACAGATGAAATCAGACTCAATACTCCGGTCACGTCACGTCACATGCATTCCTCACCGTAGCGCAAAACCAAAGTGACATTATATTAAAAGTATCATTCTAGAAATACAAATATAGACCTGTGCAAGAAGTGAGCGGCATAACGACTAATACTTTTATTGATTGACACACAATTCTATGTAACTTTGAGGTACTAGTTGGCCTAGAAAGTCAGCGACGTGTGGTGACCTATGTGTCAAAGGTAGACGAGGTACCTTCACTTATAGGAACCCGCCGTACGACCTCTGTAAGATAAGTCTTGCTTACATTGACGTATCGGAAACGCATTCACTTCTAATAGAGATTTGAAAATGATTAACAAATAAATAATAGACTCCGACTTTCTTTACACAAACTTTCTCATTATTATTTTATTTACGATATAATATCCTGCAATTAGCAAACGATGTGTACAACTTGTTATATGATAACATCCGAATTTATTTCCTCAATTAATATATTCAATTGAATAAATCAGAATTCGAGTAAGTGAAAGAAGTATTACCTGTTAATGTGTTCTTGCATTTAAGTTTCAGTAAAATCCTCTTTCAATATTTATTAAATTCAACAATGATCAGTGTGATATCTAACTTATTTAAATTAGGCATATTGAGTTCAAATGAAAATGGATATTTGTAACTTTTTTTCGAAAGCAATGTCCTTACCACGTAAAAAAGTATCTGTCACTTTACCGAACTTAATTAGAAAATATAATATATAAATATTTCTTTCAAAAGAAGAAGCTGTTCAGTTACTTACGCAGCTCAGTCCTGTCACCGCAGTCGACGTTGAAGGGCTGGTCGCACTTGTTAATTTTCCTGATAGTAGGGTCGAACACTAAACCGTCTGGGCAAAGCTTCTCAATGGCCACGCCATCGTTACACTCGTAGAATTTGTCGCACTGCCTGTCGTCTTCGTACTGGCCATCCTTAACGGGGCACTTGAATTGGGCGCCTATAGAAATAAAAAGGAAATTGGTTAAACTTATGGCCACAAAGTGGGGCACCGGCTGAGTAGAATAGTAACTCCCCCTGTACCTGGTGTTGTAAGAGGGACTAAAGTACCAAAACCGACAGGCAAAAATTAAGAGAGGCCTATGTCCAACAGTGAACTTTCTATAGCTGATGACAATAACCACGAAATTAACTAGTGCTGTGTTAAAAAAAATCGATCGCATATCGATTGTTTTTTTTCATAATCATTTTAGTTACCAATCGTAAAACATAAGCATTATGAAACGCAAACAATCGATGTAGTAATTTTTACGTGTTCTAGATTATCGTTATCAATTTTTCAGAACTAATTGTGTAGTAGCAATATAAACTCAATTTAATAATGAAATTTGATTATATCACAGATAATCTAAAATGGTTTGGTGATTGTTTTGCCAACAGTCCTTAACCTACAAACATTTGTAAATGAGTAACAGTGTATATAATTGTGGCCTACTAAACTACCTAATGTTTCAATATTCAAATATACAAATGTTGGAGACCTAACTCGACAGTGTGAGAAATATTATCGCTAAGATATTTTCGTTATACCAAAATAGATCCTCCAATACAAAGTAAGTTGCATATTAATAGTGCAAATAAATTGTAAGTAATTTTGAAATAGAAAAGTCTAGCACAAGTTCCAAAAAAAACCGGTACCCAGTGTACCCAGTGAAAGTAGATTTAGGCCCGCCTGCGACCGACCTAAGAGCAGGGCGAGTTTTTTTGTTGCATAACACGTTACATCACGGAGAGTGGATGTAATGTGCTGCTGACATGCATTTGCATGTCCGTTCAACACCAATAGTCTATGTAACGTCGACGATGTTAAGAAAAAAGGTCTCACTTCAGTACAGGCAATGAGAAGCCTTATTTTCTGAACCATGATGTTTTGTTTGCATTAGCTAATCTACTCGGCATCACAAGGGTATAGCATGACACCCAATGACGTTCATAGATAATTTCATTAGACCCAACCGTTTTATTAAACGTACGTGAGATAAATCCTAATCAAACATTATTATTCGAAATACAATGATATAGTAGAGTACAATGAAGAAGATATATAAAAACCGTTTACGCCACAATGTCCACATACCTATATGTAACGGTAAATGTTAATATATATGAAGTAGTAGGTGATGATTTCCGAAAAGTAACTCAATCAGCAACGATTCCGTAAACTTATTTGACATTTGACTTTAAAATTGCGGTTCTGAATTTAAAGTAGCAGACAATTGTCAAGGCTGTATTATTAATTTTCAGCAGTTACAAATCCAGTTTTTCTGGTTAGAGAAAAATAGTAGTAATGCTATTTTCGTCCTTACGATGTTACGTTACCAAGCGTTTAAAATATTAGTCCTCTCACAAGCATATTTTCTTGAAAAACATAGTAAAAATAAATGAATAATTTGCAAATAATTGGATAAATTTAAATTATGATAAAGAACCTAAAACGTTTTATAATACTTTGAGGTTTCATTGCCAATTGGCTTTAAATAATAGCATGTTTAAAACATTATAGTATTACAAATAAAGAGTGAGAACAGGAAGACACAAAACGTGCTGTGAAACTAATAACATCGAACTTCATCGCATAAAATATAAAAAAGTGTATTTACTGCATCTCAAACAAAGTATATGTTTGTAAACATGTCATTTCTGATACGAAATCTTACAAAAAACCTTTTTGAGCATAGGATATTGAAACTCCTCTTAATAACTCTGGGATCTGGAACTACAAAAAGAAGTTTTGACCTAATTATTTGAATTTCGATCGTGGGATCAGCGAAGACATGATTACCAGCGAAGGCGGTGACTCGCAACAGCCCCGCAGCTGCGGTTACGCAACGAAGTGAAAGTGAGGTGCAACTTGCGACACGATGCATCGTGTGATGCATCTATCTAGTTTTGGCCTCAAATCGATTTGATTAGATTCGACTATGAAATAGATCCGGTGTCACCGGACAATATAAATTCTTACTTACCCTTTACTGCTACTATATAAATTAAGTGAGACTTATCTCTCGTAAAGAGTAAATCTTTCTTTTTACATACAAAAAGGTTTTATAAAAATTCCATTGATATTTGATATTAAAAACCATAAATACTGAAATATAAATTCAATATTGGATCTGATTGACAGAAACTGATACAATTAATAGATATAGATAGAAAAAATTAATTCATGAGTCCGTTTAAGTCCAGAAATAAAACTAGTCCTTAAATTTTCTTGATATTGTGTATACATAACAAAATGTTTAAGAAAGGAGGAAAATAAATGTCCATAAAATGGTAAGAATGGCACATATTTTTAGCGTACTGCTGTGAGACCACTTTTAGTCAGTTTGTAAAAAGAACCGGTTAAGATATATTTTTCGCAAACGAGTATTGGGATTTTATTCACATAACGAATGACCTGTATGTGCCCTTTAAAAATACACCCAAACTATAGCTATAAATAAACATTCGGTGAGAATAACATTGTATATAAAATGTATTACTACACCTGCAATAGAAAGATATTCAGTTTATATTATATAAATGGTATTATATATGTTTATATAATCATGGCCTAGGTCTAGGTGGAAAAAATCCATGAAAACTCTATAGCTATCAAAACATTTTACTGAATTTAGAAAAAGTCATTAGAACTAATCGAAACAAAGAACAAAATGAAACTCTATTTGAAACTAAATATTCAAAGATTGAGAAGATGAGAATTGGAAGTAAAATAGCCGTTTTACTGCATAGATTTATTTATGTTTTTTTTTTAATTGACCATATTTTCTTATCAAAGTTGATTAAAAATGTCAATGCGTAAACCTAAACTTTACTACATTTTTGTTGGGTCTCATCAGCTTTCTTGTAGGGCTATTTATTGTATTCCATTTAATATGCAAATGAATATTCAGAAATAAGCGACAATAATAATGTGCATAGTACTTAACGCCAAACAAGAACACAATTAAAAAAGCCTGTTTCTTGCTATATCGTTAATATGATTTAACTATTTTAATAAGACATTAATGTGTTCTATAATCATCGTAATAAAGCCATAATTGCTATATTATTCTACAAGAAACATTATATTACACTGATGTACAATATACTGTATAAGTAATAGCGCAATATTCCGTATTTAATTAGAAAAACTACGTTAAACATTAATTATAGCTTACAAAATGTCCTGAATAGCTTGATATTGCATTGTTTATTAACGAGGTGCTGTTTCTGAAGCTTAAAATAACACTTAGAAACAGGACAAGTCTACGATTACAACTATAGTATATAAACAAGTATATTATAGTATATTAAAAAAATACGTATGTCTAGTGTCCGCGTTAAAACAATCTTAAGTTACAATTATTATTTTTGATTGCCAATTATAGGCGAGGTATGGCTATTTCTATTCCACGGTGTCAGTTGCAAAATCATTTAGGTATTTGCGTAAAATTTAATATTACTGTGTCAACACAAGCGTGCAATAGTCGCAGAATTTCTATGTGGTCGTGCCTTCGGTAGGAAATTACAAAAACAAGTGAATGTCAATGTCGATTACTTGAAAATCACTCAACGGTGAAGCCGGTGTATATTGTCCATTCAATTTATTTATTTCTATTTAGTTTTCTTTTTGCCAATTATTTTACGACAAGAGAAACCGACTTTCTTATGGAATAATTCTTTCATTTGTCTAAGTTTCTAAACTTTCAGAAAACAGCGCCGTTTCTTAGTATTGTGAAATGTAACGTGAAACTTGGGCTGAATTTATCGAGTGGTTGGCATTGATTTCTCAAAAACAGGTTCGCAATAAAATTGTAAGATTAGATGTATCAGATTATTCGTGTTACAATGGGAAATATAAGGAAAAAGCGACAGGCATTTTAGAACATGAGTAAATAAATCTCTAGAATAATCTCTAATGAATAATTTAATAACCGCTATGAAGTTTGGTATGAAAAAAAATATTGATATGATATGTTAGTATCAGACGTCCAATGATTTTCAAATTAAGTAATAGAACTAAATGATCTCTTCTCATATACCAAACTGATTGAATGTATTGCCATGTTTATGTAGATGTAATATTTAATATATATATTATACATATTATATATAATATGTTATGTAGATTTTTTACTAAACTTTGCCTATGTTGGGAACATAATGAATGCTTTTCAGTTTTCTACGATACTTAAGAGTCAATATTAATAGCTAAATATATATTTAGTGAAAACATAATTACACTTTTAATGTTATTTTTTCTTTGCCTGTCATAACGGTGTTAGTATATATTTGGAATTGTTTAGAATTGTATTTTATAACGTTTATACGTATCTATGGGAGTTCAATTATGGCAACAGAACGTCCAATATATCTATAAGAAATTAGTTAAAATGAAACCAACAATGAGTGACAAAGAAGGATTAGATTTAATTTAAATTTATGGATTCATTTATACAGTGGTGTGCGAAAGATAAGAGTTTCAGGGAATCCAGTATAATTTGAATTTGCTAGTTGAAGCTTTTTATACCTAAGGTTTTATTTATCACATTAAGAAAAATCTACGTAGATCTAATTATTTGCTATTTCCTAATATGACGCAAAAAAAATTACGTATTATGTGACATTATAATTTTATTCACATTAAAAAAAGATTTTTCCGCTCGCTATAAAAAGATTAATCACAAAGTCAAGTACACATTACATATTACGGAAAAATATTTCTACAATTGGACTTCGTGATCTAATTTATAAGCAATTAGGTTCGATGATTGTGACCAAGCAAACCATTGCAATTTTTTTATGATTCTTTCGTAATAATAATAGTGTTTGTGTGAAAGGTTGTCACATAACACTTGTAGTTTGTAACCTTATTACTGATGTTACATAAAATCTACACTGAGACCTACTTTTAGATTAAAAAAAAAGCTTGGTAGCGCGTTGATGTCTTTTAATAAATCAAGTTAGCAAATAGATCATCAAACGGCAAGAATTGAATTGCTTACAAGAAATTAATATAAAGAATAAATGATCAAAAAACTTATTGAATTAGTTTTTTTATCAATGCCAATCAATACTCACTCGCAAGAGCGGTGACTGCCGCTAACACGATGAACACTTTCATGATGACCTTTCAATTGCAAAATAAAAAAATATATTTAATGACTAGATAGCGGTCCGACCCCTGTGGCGACCCTGGTGCGACTGGCGGAGGCGGGCGGCGCGCGCGCCTTTTCTTCGCCTGACCTGCACACGCGCACTCAAACCGGTACGAAGACTTAGGTGTGATTTAACAAATTCCATCGTTGGAAACAATACTAATTTAATCGTTTCGTTATTGCACAGACCCCTAATCATTGAGTGACGTCGACAAATCGCGGAATTCTCGCAAAAATATTTTAACCGCAACGTTTTGCAAATTAATTTGTTTGTTCAAATTATAAATATATAATGTAATAAATTCTCTGCGTATGCTAAGCATTTCGTTGTTATCTTAAATTAAGTTACAGAATGAATTGAAAGTGGTTTTCGAATGCATAATATGTTGTTATGTCATTTGTGAGTAAAACCCTTCCATTATTTCATCAGCATCCAAAAATTCTATATTGGAAATTAAATCTTTAATTGGCTATGTCTCTATTTTGTTCTAATTGCATCTACCGTAAACGATTTTCCATGAATATTTTTACATTAAAAAGAGTCACGAATACAGGGCTCTGGTACGCTCTAAATTTTCTTATTATTCCACGAAAATTTTATAATTTCTAGTCAGGTTATTAGATAACAGTACTCTCCCAAAAGAGGGCGAGTGGTACGCTGTGCATATTAATATGTCGTTTATAAGAACAACGCCGACGGACAATAGTTCTGCACTTTATGGATTTGAAACATATTTATATACATTTATAAATTACTTTTTCACTTTGACATTAGCATAAATACTTATACTCAATCGCGTTATTGCACATCATAATGTTCCATACACTTTCGGCAAAACAAAGGAGAGAGGACAAAAGTCTATATTTATAAGATAATATTGCTTGTTATAATGTAGGTATTATATATTTAAAAATATTTTTATTTGTAATTTAAGTTGAAAATGTTTTTATATATTAATTGAGATAAAACTTTTTAAATACTGTACACTAGGTGATTAATGCGTATGTCATTCTTATACGAGTATAATTATTGTATGCAATAAAACTCTATAACATTAGAGATATTCTGACCTTTTTTTGCACAATTTTTTATTTTTATTAATTCTTCCGTTTTTAATTACATAGTTATATTATATATTTATATAATCTATGACCAAAATATTTTAAAAAATTATAATTACTTTTTGTGAGTAGGAATGATTTTAGCTTACGGATGAAAGCATTTGATTTTGTTTTGCTTGTGATGGATTTGGGTAACTTTCTGAGAGTGAGTGTTTAGAAGTATTATTGTTTTATATAAAACAAACCTGCAGCTACGGGGGTGTTGGGTCGTAATTAATCTGATTATAAACCGCATTTTTATCTTACCAATTTCCTATATGTGGACTCGTTTTCCCCGGGATCAAAAGAAATCTTGGTTAAAAGCTCAACATGCTATTTTGTTAGCTGACGTCTAAAATCACCTGGGTAAAATTGTGTGTCTGCTTGTAATTCCAAATTACGAACTTTCACATATGAAAGTAGTACTTACATACGCTAAATACGATTCTCAAAAACGCTAGACTGATTTTAACGGGACTTTTACTGGCCGATAACCGATACTATTTGGAGTAACTTAAGCCACTTTAACCCTCAGTTTATAATAATTCAGAAACCCGTAATTTATCCACCGAGAAGTCAAAAAAAAATCTGCCGTCATCATTTTTGTCGTTAAACATTCATTGCTGGACGTATTCCTTCCCAAAAAAGAGAGCGCTATGTCGGTATGGTGATAGCGTGGCTTCGCGGCTGGTAAGCTGCTGCCCATCCCCATCGTATATACCGCCATCTGTCGGTTCCGGTACCGCAGTCGCCTTTTACGGCACCTGGTACAAAATGATATACAATTCTACTACTACATACAGCATAGCAGTAATTTATAGAAAATAAAAAAAAAATACTTATACCTTAGGTTAAAAA
Organism: Heortia vitessoides; assembly: GCA_020976665.1. Taxonomy (NCBI): domain Eukaryota; kingdom Metazoa; phylum Arthropoda; class Insecta; order Lepidoptera; family Crambidae; genus Heortia; species Heortia vitessoides. Next base: position 5,036,601 of record JACJUM010000875.1, read on the forward strand.
TTTCAACCACGCTTAATTATATAGCATATTGTTAAAAAGTAATATCCAAACAAACAAAGGATATTATTTATTCCAAAGTCCATTGAATGAAAGTAAAAAGGAAGACATATACGCACGACAACCAGACTGGTTTGTCCTTCATACGGTCAGAATGCGCCTAGGTTGGTTGGTCTTAATAATTCGATAGGGAATGTTAAATCTAGTAGTACTGTATATGTCTATTGTATAATCGTGAAGATAAATTGAACTCTTACGTTTAATTAAAAATTAATTACACCTATATTTTATAAACTGACAGACCTATAAAAATTTCTTTTTAGTTCACTGGCGAGTGGAAATTTATATAACTATACATTCTAGTATAATTGCTAACCGATGAAAAATCATTATCGCATCAAACCACTGTTGCGACCTTTTAGAAATTAGCATTGTAAAGGGTTTTTGGACACAAAAGACAAGTGTGGTGACAATCTTAAAAGCTACGAAGCTATTTTGGTATGGATATATCCATATCCAACCCGTTTCGGTGACTCAGTCGCTGATTATGCCACCCGGGAATAACATATCACATCTTAATAAAAATATACGATGCCTTAATATTTTCCTTAATTCAGGACATATTATGTGTGACCTAGAGAACAAACAAGAAAAATATACTAGCTATAAATTACGGTGCTATACTTTAGCATAGCACCGTAATGTTGTTGTTGTTGTTGTTATCTTCTACTAGGCATAGTTACACAAACTTTTTTTTTATTTAAACACTAAATACAAACAAAAAGTATCTATCACGTCAGAACAACTAAACGTGTCTAAAATTGGGCACAATTTTTATTTTTAATTGGCATATTATTATGATGTGTATTTACCAGATTTATTTATTGAGTCGTCCAGCCCGGGATAGCAAAAAAAACAAATCAATCCAACAAGGCAATATATCTACCAACAAGAATCAGCTAAGATCCCGCATTCCGCATTATAATCATTAAGTGCGAGCATTAAAATGGCTTTTTAAAATGCTTTTTATTTAACTGTTAACAATTTTTGTTTGAGGTTTACGCCACAAGGTAACAGATACGTCTAACAATTTTTTTTTATTTTGAGTAGTTAACGCGTAAATATTAGAAAGTGCTATACTATCATGTTCGAAATTGACTGTAAAATTTTAACAGCTGTAGCTTTAACAGCTGTATCTATTGCTGTGTGCACATTGCCTACTACTACATTGCTTCGTACATATTACTTGGTTTTCTTTTAATAGAGCAAGTGATCTAAACCTTTAAGTAATAAAAATGTTAGCATATTTTACTTAAAAAAAGTTCGCCCTGTTATACTGTAATCGAAAAAAATATTACAAAATTGCAGAATAATATGTAAGTAGTTATTTCTTTATCCTCAATACAAAAAGCATACAGTAGAACCCGTTTAAGACGATCACGCTTAATACGATTTTTCGCATAATACACCATTTTACGCCAGTCCCTACAATTTAAGACATATTTTCATATATTTATAATCCTGCTTAATACGCCCGATCACCGCTGGGATAACGTAATTGACGTCGTGTTGGTGGAAGAAGAAGAACTCGAGATATTGCGGAGTTGTCCTGGTTATTTTTCAAATAACGACAATGTGGCACCCTACGAAATTCAATGAATTGAAGGTCTTATTGAGAATGTGAACAACACATCAAACGAGGTCCTGAGTAATAATGATGATATATTGATAATCTTTTAATTGCTAATGCATCAAAATCTTTCAGTCAAACCAAAATAAATGATTATTTTAAATGATATAATTATACACAATTCATAAATGTATAATTAAATGCCTATCCAACGTACCAAAATACAACAAAATACATAATAATATGTAATACCTACGTTTTATTTTCCCTAACCCGCATAATACGCTTTCTCGTTTAAGACTCGTTTTTGGTAGGGTCCGTGAAAAATCGTTTTAAGCGGGTTTTACTTTAAGTCGGTTGTATTCATCTTCCCCGTTTGACTCTTAATTTGTTTAATTTACTTTGACCAAATCACAGATCTGTTTGTAAAATAAAAATAAATTTAATTTTCTACTCCAGGCGAAGCTATACGCCTGTGAAAGTCCCGACAAAATCGGTGCAGTCCTTCTGAGTGTTTAGCCGAAATAAACAAACATTATCACCATCATCATCATATTTGACGGGCCTGATCACGCTGATAGTAGTGATCCTCTCTTAAGCGCTAAGATCGTGGGCTCGATTGCCCACCCAGGACACATTTGTGTTAAAAATATTATATTTTTGTATGTTATATTTGTAATTCCTCTGTTCAATATTTGTAACACAACTGCTCTATGCGACTTATTACGGAATCAGGTCAATGTGCAAGATGTTGTGTGAATATACATCATAGCAGCCGTAAAACGTCCACTGCCGGACACAGGCCTCCCCAAGGAAAAAGGAGGATTGTTTCCATAATGCCGCGCTGGGCAAGTGTGGTCGCAATCGCAGAGCGTAACTTCGCGATAAGAAACTACTGCTGCTGTTTACCTCGCCCCATTGCATTTGAGCTACACTACTTCGAATGGATATACCGCCATCTGACGGTTACAGTAACTCTGTCATCCCTTACGATACCTGGTACAAAGGAAGGTAGGTACTATTCTACTCTGCCAAAACCACACAAACAGACAGAGGTAAAAAATATTCAAAATTAGTAGTTCTTTATTAAAGCCGTAGATGTCTCGATTAATACAAAAACAAAATCTATTGAAGAGACGCACATTGACATTTAACAGATTATACGCCAAAGACTGGTGGTATCAATGAGAAAGATGACAAATAACACAGACCTTGTCATCAGCTCATCACACGCAACAAATATCTAATTAGCCGTATACATACGATACATTGATTGCATGTAATATCGAATATTGCAAATCTGACCTTTAAAATAAATAGGTAAAGCGGAACTATGTATAAGATTAACCAAACATTACCGAACTAAAAGGTATTACATCACGCATCTTCATGTTTGCACTTTGCATGTAACTTCCAATGCACATTATTACGTTGTACAAAGTAGGGAGCAAGTATCTTAAATATTAGCATTTTATACTTAGCGACTTATCTGTGAACTGTAAAGTTCCTTTTAAAAGCTTTAGGGCTTTGTGTACGAATCCTACTGCTGAACAAAAGTTAGTACAATGTTTCTTGTAGTAACAAAATACTTGAGACAATATTGGTTCTTTCTTATTAAACTATACAAATAAAATTGAATCCTCGAAATGTATATAAGCGTCTAACCCTAAAACGACTGCACAATATTTAATAATAATGTTAGAACGTAGAAAATAGAGAGAGTAGAAAATAGTACCTCCCCTCTTACCAGGAGATGTAAGAGGCAACGGCACCGACAAATAACGGTATACATATACATCTAAAAGAGTGTAGCTCAAATGCAACAGGGCGGGGATGGGTAGCAGCACTGCCCAGCGTGGCAAATATGGACAAATTCCGCGGACAATTTCCGAATTACAGACGTTTTCGGTTGCTATGATAATGCTGTTATTGCCAAGTTCGTATAGGAGTTTAAATAAAAATATATATTATATTGTTAGATCATAGGTTGGGCCTTAGGACAGAATTAAAACTTTAATGGTTAGGGGGTAAAGTTAGCGGATAAACATAAATTTATTCGGCCGGAGTCAGGGTGGGCCGCTTGTAATTTATATAAAATGTACAATATGCGCTGAACACATTGTTATCTATTTATCAATATTTACACAATAGTCGAATTATATTTTGTATAAACCAACTTTTTCATTTAATAATTAATCGTATTTTTAAGTTTTCGCATGACCACTCAATAAACAAATAAAATTTAATGTACAAACTAGTAATTCACAAAACCTGACAGCTAAAACCGGACATTTTACAAAAGTACTTTTTGCTCCATACAAGTACGTATCTAGCTAGTCTGGATTATTACCAAAAAAGTTACAATCTAAACTCGTTTCAGTACTTTCAATACAGTGAAAAAAAAATCTTTAAACAATTTTTTGAAACACATGCAAAGTAAACATTTTTTGTTATGTAATTACTGTCAAAAGGTCATTCAAAAATATAATCACGAATTGCTTTCACTATCTTCGCATTGTATCTAATGATTCGCCCTATCTTTTCTGAGTTATAAAACGATAGGAAGATCCGAGTGATGGTGTCACTTGGTTGGTGTCACGATGGCAAACTTGTGACATGATGATATTTGAGGATAATATATAAAATAACTTTTCCGAGTACCTAATTTGCAACTTACGCAAATAAGGTACCTATAAATTTTTTGGTGATTGGAGAATCATGAACATGAACAAGCTAGACTTTCAAAGATATCATGTAAATAAAATATTATGTTATCAAATCTCATAGTGTAATGGAGATTTATTCTAGTAAATTTAAAAAATATGCTATTAAACCACTATCCATGAGAGTAGTCTTAAAATTAAAAAAAATGAAAATGTACAATTTTAGTTATGATAAAGCGTTTATATTAAAGTGCATGGTAATTTACAAGTGCTTTGATCCATCAATAAATATATTAACCAAATTAAGATCCTACGCAGACATATTCTTATAACTAACACATTCATTGTTGCAGTTAGATATTAGGCGTAGATCCTAGCGTTCATATTTCATCACCGACACCGACGCCTACTACATTAACATAATGAAACCGGTTCCTAACAGATCGAAAGATAGATTACAAACAATACCCTAGCAGACAATGCTACTTTCACCTCTGCTCATGCGATTGATAACTTTACAGTCAATCTTACACACAAAATGTCTGGATTGGTTCGATTCGACAAAAAAAAATGAGAGCCTTCAAAGTCATCTATTCAAAGACTGTTACGTAAGTGCATATGGCTGAACCACTTAGAACGTATTGAGTAATGCCAATTCAAAAAAACTGAATTTGTAAAAGATAATGAAAGTAGAAAATAGAGATTAAAATATGCCTTTATATGTCTAAATAGAAGTAGAAAGTAGAGATTAGAATATGCCTTTGCTCAATGTTTCTCATTTGTTTCTGATCTCGTTTTTGTTCAACGTTTATTTTTTCGTTGTACTACTTCACCGTTTCTATCAATCATAACGATTAACTACCTTGTTTTATTATATTATTATTATTATAGTAGTGAATGTGTTGTCAGTAAATATGACAAATAAACATGTTATAACTTGACGGGCCCGATGTCGCATTCGGTAGTGTTTGTTCTGTGTCCGATTGTTAAGTAAATAGTCTATGTGTAATTCGTCTATAGGTTACATAGAGTTTATAGTCTGATGTTAGGAACACAAGCGTCATATTTTAGAGTCGCGTAAAAAAGGGCAGGCTTTGTCGCCACGGCTCAAAAGGAAAATGTCCACCTAAAATGTAAAAAAATCTTAAAAATAGCCTATGTATCTAGGGCGTTGTTGGGAGAAGCGTTCATATTTTGTTGTTGGCTATATAAGGATTGGTTAGTATTAGTTTCCTGGTCCCACTTCTCTTTATTTAATACGATTACGCATTATGTCATTCAATTTATAAAAAAAAACCGTTTAATTTTTTTCACTTAACAACAGATTATTTTGAGTATATTGTTTATGTAAGGAAAGTTTATGAAAGGAAAAGACTAAAGCAACATGCAATGGGCATTGCAGATTGCTTTAGTATTCTCCATGTTGTACCCACCCCAGTTTTAGTTGGGAGTTCGCTTCCTGAAGTTGTTGACTCGAATGTATACCTAGGACAAAAAGTCCAATTAGCTAAGTCCAACTTCAAGAAAGAGGTCAATCGCCGAATACAACTCGGCTGGGCAGCGTTCGGAAAATTGTGAAAGATCTTTTCGTCCGGCATATCTCAGTACCTCAAGTCAAGTTTTCAACCAATGTGTGTTACCAGAGATGACCTATGACCAATGAACAGCGCAATGTGGTCTCTTACCATTGGCCTTATTGGCCAACTGAAAGTAGCTCAATGAGCTATGGAGAGGGCAATGCTCGGAGTTTCTTGTCGTGATCAATTCAGAAATGAGGAGATTCTGAACAGAACCAAAGTTACTGACATTGCCCAATGGATTAAGTTGCAGTGGCAGTGGGCAGGGCATTTGGTACACAGAACTGAGGGCCAATGGAGTCTTAAGATTCTGGATCTGAAACCATGTTCTGGCAATCCCAGCGTAGGGTATCGATCTGCAAGATGGACCAACGATCTGACTACTTGGGGTGGCCTATGTCCAGCGGTCGACCAACAATTAGCCACTATTTCATTCAAGCCAAGACTGTCTAAATTGATATTGAATAGGTCACTAATTGCTCATTTAAACATCTAATTCTATCAATAAATACCATTTCTGGGAAAGCATTGTAATAATTTGCCATCCTTTTATCTAGAAGGTACAATCTTATAAATTTATTATTATTACCCACCAGACCTCAACTACATTACAGTAATAATCCTTTTTTAAGGTGTCAATACTATGTCCAAAAGATGTACTAACCTAACAGTAACAGATTATTTAAAGTTAGATCTAAATTATTAAATATCTTGCCACACTCAATCCAACTTACTTTAAACTTCGATTCGGCTCTTTTATTTGTTTTTATTTTACTTGACAAAATTTGTCTAGGTGGTGCACATAAATCGAAATATGTTCTCGACGATCGATGGTTGTGACTTTCATTAACTTTGATCAATTTAAGAGTTTGCCGAGATGGACTTACACATGCAAATATCATGGACACACACAATCCTGTTTGGAAGTGGTAATTCTCCTTTTACTAATTTATTTTTTGGTTTAGATGTCCTACCTCCTTTCACGCAGTGGACATGAATAATTTATTATATATAATTTTAATGTTTTATCATATTATTCACATTGTCAAAAACCATTGTCTTTGGTTTTCCATCGTACATGCATCTCTAGACCAATATTCGTTACAAACATGTCATTTATAAACATTCAAGGCTTGCTAAAATCCTTCAAACGAAGAAAAGTGATCTTCGACTTTGATATTTATTTGAGATTAGCGAATTATTTCCAATAGTACAAGTTTTTGTTTGTTATTGTAGCAACCTGATTGACAACCACAGACTGACAATAACAATTACGTTCAGGTGTCTTAAACAACGCGATGGAGTGCAGTTTCATTCAATCTTAAACAATGTTTGAATGATAGAATTGGTTGAATTCATTTAAATAGCGAAATATATGTAATTTAGGTCAATTTATTAAAATGTAACTATAACAGTTTTATTTAATATAATAACTACTATATTAATTAATATTTTTCTATTCTATTGTACGTATGTATGTACAATATAATAGAAAAATATATATAAAAATATATACCTATGTACCCTTAGCTGTTTGTTACGCTTTTGATATTTTGGAATATGAATTTACCTTGAATTAAATATTTCACTTGAAAAGATAATTAAATACCTATATATTCATATTTTTATTTGATGTTTATTGACAAGTTTTATTGCAATTTAATAAAAATAGGCTGATTTATTTTAATTATTTGCAGTATATTTATAAAAGAATGGAAAATATGTATATGAAAATCTACATATACCATAATTTTTTATTTTCAAGATTCTTGTAATAACTATTTTAAATTTACTCGTAGGCTAAAACGAATTTAAAGCTAAGACTAAGGTTAATCGAATGCAAAAATTGTTTTTATGGTGAAACTAAACCGATATTTTAAAGATTTATAAATTTATTCTATAGAAGACAGATGAAAGTGACCCGGATTGACTATACGTTTAGAAACTGTTAATTGTATCATACAAACGTGAAATTAGCACATTTCTGAATACCAGGAAGTTAAATATACGTTTTAATTTCATAATACAACTTAAAGTTGTCTTCCGAATTAAACGTATTACGGTTTACACAATCAACACAAAATGTTTTTAGAAGATAGTTAATTACCTTACGACAAACAAAAAATAACCTAAGACCTTAAATGACGCAGCAGATATCTGTAACACATTAGAATACTTTAATTTGTAAGTTACCAGTTTTTTATGAATATTTTAATATAATGTATTTAACAAGTGTATTTCTACTAATCTTTTGATTAGGAAACGGTATTTAAAATTTCATTTTTGATAATTTACCCCATGCAATATAGAATGGTAAATCCAACTTCAAATCGTGGTAGTAAATAATTCATTAAACGTAGTGATTTTTTCTTAAATGTAAAGTAATGTCTTACAAGGTGTTCATATGGTATTTTAAAGATTTTTGCTATGGTTCCTAATTATTTATATTTTAGCTTAACTTTGAAGATTTCGTTTATTTCAGTGCCTGTATAGACTTTAATGATTTGTTAGCTAAACACTTGTGTAGACTAAAATAGCTATTGAGTAAATGGTTAAACAATGTTACAACTCTTTAGGGCTGGTGTCATTAATGAGTTTCTACATTTTGTTATGAAATATAACTGCAACAAGAAAGGCATTGTGAATTAAAAAAAATGAAAGTGATTCCAAGAGGAATAGAATCAATATGTATTCAAAAAATATTTATTATCGAACACAAGAAAGGAAAAGAATAATGAAAGAAAAAATGGATATATCCCACAAAAACTTTGAAGAAATGCAATACTCTGCACATCCAGGTGTAGAAACTGTTACTTGTGATGATTGTAATCAGCCTGAAGAAGCAATTCAAGCAGCAGCACCAAAAATTTTGGTACAAAGGTAATTTATGGGTTCTTACTGCTGGTGCTCTTATTGTAAATTAATTATTAGAATTATTATTTATCAAACTTACTTGTTGGGGTAAAAAGGAGAAACTAAAGAATACATTGTAATAATCAATGTGTTAAGATATTTTACCACTTGAGGAAGCATGTATCCAATAGTAGTCATCCTGTGGCAGATATGATGATGATAATGATGATAAACATATAAGTGATAATAATATAAAGAAGAAAGGAGGTGTTAAGACTGCTTACTTTTTTATTTCCTTAGACTATTTCAGATTTCCTCATTTCCTGAACATTTCAGTCATGTCTCTAATGTTGAGGAATTGAGGGAAGTATATTAATACTAGAAACCTGGCCAGGCCCTACAGGTGCAATATAAATATGGGACAGTAATTAATATTATTAATAAGTGATGAGTCCATACTTCAGGATGTCTTCTATATACAAATATACAATTGTCCTCTTCAAATCAGGATATTTCATCCTATGAGTCATTGTATGAGTCATCAGCCACTGCCTCCACTTTTTTAATCCCTGATATCTTTTTAAATATTATTTTAATGTAATATGTCTAGAGCAATTTTAGTCTTCATGAAATGTTCAACTTATGTAATGTTTTAATTTACACTGTAATGTATGGAATAGCTAGGTCTATAACCCATATTTCTTTTGTGAATTTGACAGAATTTTCTATCAAACTGAAGATAATCAAGTAGAACAGAAGTTGGAGTACATTATTGCAAAATCTGAAATGGAAATAACGAAACACGTTTTTGGTGGATTGTTTAATAGCAGATATTATGGTTAGTACATGATAAAATATTTTATTTATTTAATTTGCAAGTAAACTCGGATGATGTAATTTACAGCTTTTTAAGAAAAACAGTATTACTAATTTCCAGTATTAGAATAAGTTAGAAACTATTTTTTGTAATATTAATACACATAACTCATTTTCAGCTTATATCCCTGAAAACTACTGCAGAAAGCATGAACAAAACCTTCTCGAATATCAAAATGAGTCACTACCTAAAATTGGAGACAAATTTGATACTTTAGAGTGTTTTAGACTTTATATTGATGGCAATGCAAGACATTGGAAATATTACCTTAAATGTGCTGATTCTCACAGGAAAAATGGAAAAGACAGTTTTGTATACCAGTGTGTGTCTGCAAAACCTAGAAGTAAAGTGTCTCATGCAAAAGGAATAAGAAAGAGGTATAGTGGTCAAATAGACAAGAATCCTTTAGAGTTCACACACTGATCATGGAGAAGGTTTTTACTTCTATTACCAGGAAGTTTTTCTAAATTAATATAATAGCCATTAGCCAAATTAGGAACTGATAATGTAATAAAGCATATTTTTAGTGGTGCAAAGAATTTTTGAAAGCAATGTCATATACTTACATACAGTAATAGATACACAAAGCTACAAATTGGAATTATTTATAAAAATATTTATCAACTGCTGTTGTGTAAATTTCAATATGGTGATTTGTACCTTAAGGACATGCTCTTACAGGTTTATTTTTTATTTATTTAGCTTTGGATTTCACTTTGTACTGTGGTACCCTTACAGGTTGATTTATAGCCTACAAGAAAACATTTTATAGGGACAGTAATTTAAAACTTAATGATACCTTCAGAGTAAATTTCTACACCCACTGTCACTATAATAGTTAAATTAGAACAGATAAATTGTTTGATAACTTATCCTCATTTTACTTCACAGAACAAGAAAGGTGCCTCAAAATAATTGCCCTTGCAGAATTATACTGAAACCAGTACCAGCTGATGCTGATGAGTTGACAGTTGTCTATGTGTGCAACCATCATGATCATCCACTAGATGATGAATACTTTAACAATCTGCAGCATGGTAGAAGAATACATCCCAGGATTAAGGAAGAGGTATACAAATGTTAATATATATTTTAAATACTATTTAGTTTGTCTGGAATGTGTTTAACAATATTTATTATGTGAGTTTGTTAGTTATTTTTGTCATATAAACCAATACACACAAAAATTAAACACAACTAACAGTAAACCATAAAGTTGTATCTGATGTTTAAAGCTTTATTTAAATAACAACAGTTACATATCAGAAATTTAAATTTCTTTTCAGTCACAAAATTATTTAGTAGTCAAATAATTAGCGACGCAAAGACGCAAAGTGTTTCTTTTTTTCATATTGTAGTCCCAAGTCAAGACAAAACCTTTAAAAGATACTCATAAAGTTTGGTGAAACAAAAATTACGTACAGCAACCTTAGATGATGTCAGAACAGATGTAATTTACGACCATGTTGTATAATTTATTTAATTTCAGATTATGGATCTATTATCGCTGGATGTTAATCGCGAGGTGGTAAAGAAATATATCTTTGACTTGGTTGGTTATACAATTAACAATTCATATTTTCGTAATGTAATGTGTTTTATGAAGCGGAATAAAATAGAGAGACAATTCTCTCTTGAAAAATTGAAGGTTATGTCGCAGAAAATTGAAAGTAAGTGTAATATAATAATATGTTAATGTAAACAATATGTTTAGAAGATACAATTGACTCAAAAAGTTGTCAAGTAGAAATCTGTAAGAAAATATGTTTTTTTATGGGCAGTTGAATGAAAATCAATCTTGAAGCAGATTTGTATTTTGTTATGAAACTCATTTAGTAGATAATAATTTCATTCAAAAATTCATTTATTTATTTATCTTTTTGCACATAAAAAATATAATTAACACATGGCAGACTGTAACACATCGCCCAGTGGTGCAATACACATAGATAAGTTACAAATATAAAATCAGAAATACTAAATTATTATTATAAGTTATATAATACATATTAAAATTTGATAACATACAAAAATATAAATATATATACATATTACTATATTTATACCCGATATGGATAAGTGAGAAAACACGACTGAACTTTACCTTTAGAAGAAAAGTGAATTCATAAGGCTGTTTTAATTGCAACCTTACTCAATAATTTCTTGTTATTATGGGGAAGCACAGTCTTATGCTTTCAAATTGTAAGATTATAACATGAAGCATGCGTGGTGACAAGTAGTGAGTAGTGAAAGATTATTAGAAGAGCGAAAGTATTTCAATATTTAAAATCTGGATTTTATATAATTGGGAGTGCAAGTATGAAACATAACAGAATAGAGTTTTTAAGAGGCATATCTTACTGGAATTTTGATGATCTAAAAATATCATAAATATTTTTCAGATCCGACATTTAAACCTTACATCATTTAACATTTGATACACTTTTATTTTATGGTTTCAGGGATAAAGGAACAGCTTGGCCTTACAAATGAAAAAGAATATTGCAATAATCCTGATGATATTACTCTTCCTCTTGTACCACAGCAAGGTGACAATATTTATAATAGGATAGAATATTTTTTGAAACTAAAACCTTCGTCTCTACTTTGAGTGTAGTAACATTAATGGTATTTTTCAGATACATCTTCTCAATTGGATGAAGTATTTAACGTGTTAAATACTGTTTCTGCAGTCAAAAAGGCGCCATCAAAACGGAAAAGTAATTTTTTAATAAACAACATGAATTATGTGCTATTTTTAAAGACTTACACTTATATTTTGCTTTCAGATCCTAGAGATCCAAATGTGCATACACAAATCAAAGTAAAAAAACGGCAGAGGAGAGGTTTGTATTCTAAATTTTACGAATTCTAAAATTAATGAAAAGATTTTTGATAAAAAAATGTGGTTTCATTTTGGAGAATCACTATTACACATTTATGGATACATTTATTTTGTAGAATGACTGATGACCCTGATGATCTTTATTGGTTATAAGGGTCATTTCAAGAAATAGTTAATTGAGTAACCCACTTTAAAGTAGTTGTTGGCACCATACAAGTTCTAACGCTTAAGTTTACTGCAGGTTCTTTATGTAAGCCACCAAAAAAAAACAGGCAAGAAAAACTAATTGTCTTCAATTTAACCCCTACGGGTGTCGGCGCTGACATCCCATTATCTTAATAAAAATAACAGTAATCATCAAAGAGTAGCAAATGCTACGGGCCACGTGGATTGTGGGGCCCCTTGTTTTAACGCCAATGGAATTATTCTTACTAACGCATTTAAAAATTTTACCTAAAAATCCGATTTTAGAAAGGGTTTTTCAGATACTGTGTGGTGGTGGTGGGTCCGAGTCCTGTCTTTAATTCGGCACAGACAAAATAACTGATTGGGGTGGAAATTAATTGCTATAAAGCAAATATATAAAAAGTTTTATCATTAATATAATATGTAATAAGCATTTGTTTATTAAACTTACAGAAATATCAGAAATAAATCCAGTAAATGTGACTAGTACAAGTCGACTAGAGACTCGCCTTCGGGAACTTAAGTACGATGAAGAAACCCTTCAAAGTATAAAACATCTACAGGATTCCGTGCGTTGTGAGCCTGTGAAAGGTGCTTGGGGTTTGGACAAAAACAGTACCATGTCATTCAATAGGTAAGTTACATACACAATGAAAATGAGCGGTACGACTTTATATCATCATCGATCCGTCGCACCATTTCAAATTTACTTTTTTCAAGTAGGCCCATTAGAATATTTTTTTTATTATCATAAAATAATAATGTAACATAAAACATATTTGTTTGCCTACGACTGAGATATCTATAGAGCATTTATTATTTAAATTTCAGGTCACCACCAGAAGACATATCAAGACATTCAGAATGTTTTAAAAATATTTCGTCAATAGAGCCATTAATTCAAGAAATACAGCTTGTCGACCGTAAAGATGAAATATTTGGAAACTCAGAGAGTCAAGATTATACTCAACTCAAGAATATAGGATACACAAATGTAGTGACCGTTGTAGAAAATAATGTAGAACCTCCTAAGTACAAAGTCTATGAAGATACATCAAATAATTCATATTGCATAGAGTATGATGAAGTTAATGAACAAACTAATGAAGCACTGCTTTTGTTAGAAAACTTAGAAAATATGCCTGTACAAGTGAAAGCCACAGAACTAGCTACAGTAAATATATTACCTAAAAATATAAATCAGGAATCTAAGAATATTAGTAATGAAGGCAAAGTGAATGAGACTGAACACATGCAAAATGACACTGACAAGCCAAATCATAGCATTGAAATAGTTTCAGATCAAATAGAAATTATTGAAGAGAGACCTGATGAAAGCGATATTGAAGTAAGTGCAGTGTTAGAAGTCCTCTCCACAAATGACAAAAAATTATTACCAAGTCGTGAATTTGTAAATAGTGTAATATTGAATAAATCTGTTAACACTCCGGGACCGGAGAAAGGGAAAACACATGACACTGTTTTTAATACTGCACCTAAAGTCAATACCAATAGACACTCGTCCAACATTCATAGAAAGAAACGAAAAAGAAGTGGATTTAATGGAGGAACAAGTACTGATGCTACTTCTTTTAAGGACTATGAATTAAATGTAAAAAAAATGGAAAACAAAAGGTAAATATAATTATATTTTTGTACGCTTAATATTAATTCGTATTTTAATCTTTTACCGAAAATTGCTAAAAAGTAACTGAAACCACATATTTAAACAAAATTTAATGTACCATTTTCAAGCCGTCGGCACTACTATTTATTTTATATTATTGATTTTAGCCAGGAGCTGTCAAATTATGTAACTGATTGTGTTGACTTGGATCAATTGGAAGACGATGAGTGCTACATGATAATTGTCAACAATGATAATGATGAAAGTAGTACCAATGAAATTTTAAAGAAAGAAACTTCTGTCAATGTTGAACATGAATGGGCGGAAGTAAAATGTAACGATAAAATAGTACAATGTAACTTGCTCAACAAAGCACATTATAAAATAAAAGGTGACATTCATAGGCTGCACAATTTAAAATGTAATTTAATGCAAGATGTGATCTTCTTAAGAAACATTAAGAAAAAACTGTTTAACGAAATGAATGAAGCTAAACTTTTAAAAAAACTGATGCTATGTTTATAGGGATGTATATTTTTTTAGTTTATTATTAAAATTAATGTGAAAAAAGTAGTTTAATTTTGAAGATAATTCCTTACTAGCAAGCCATGGCTTCGCTCGCGTGACATCATAAATGTGATGGCAATTGGCTCTACTGTTGCAGTAATTCATGTAAGTTAATATTAAAATCATTTTGTTTATTGTATCTACGATATAAAATATTAAACATTAGTATTCACAATAGCTCCTATTATTTGAGTTTGACTTTTTCTTTAAATCTAATAGATAATGACACTAGGCATTAAGTCCGCCACGTTGTATTTATAGCGTTCAAAGAGTTAAATAAGTAAATATTACAAGCAGTTTGCTTTTCGCTGGCTGGCCTTGGATTAAATCACTTGCGGTGTCAAATTGACTATCGGTTCATCAAAGTATGCATGACAACACCACTAAGTCGGCTTAGGACTGGAGCAGAGTTAAAAGGCTATTCTTTTAAAGAGATATTGACAGGGAAACGTCATATCTCAGAAACTGTTTATTTCCTCAAATTCCCCTCATGGCAAAATCGAAGAGAGATTTGAGCACGATGCTCGAACACCAAAATCGAACTTCTCAACATATGGGTCTCAGAATGAAAAATAGGGAAGACAAAGTTACTCATCGAGTTGCTTTGATATGCGAACGTTTGACAGTAATGTTTGACACATTACTGAAGTTGAAAACAAAGCCAAACGAGAGGGCGAGGTCGCTTGTGCCTGCCTGCGTGCCCCGCGGCGACGTCCGCGCGATTAGATCGCCCACGAAGGCGGCTCTAAAGACTCGACCTATGCTCGGGTGGCCGTCGTGGGGGGTTAAAGTTAAGTTTTGCAAAATAGAAAACAGTGAGCCCGGCCGCGCTGCGGCGGCTGGTTATCGTTTGGGCTAAAAGCAAGCTCTACGAAAGTCATGAGTGTGTAGTGTAGTTGATTGCGAAGTACCAGTGAAAGCGCGAGAGTGGGATGCGTTTAGAATGGCTAAATTATTAGGCGGGTCCTCTAAGACGTGACACGGTCTACGATGACGGACTTGAACATTTACTTTACGAAGTACGTCGCGGACTTCACTATTAAATGATTAGTATGCTTAACTGCCCTGTCGAGAAAACGACGCAACGATTATTTCCTGAATTTGCGTCTCGTCGGCAATTCGAGATCGTGATGCAAGTTTCCGAAACGTAAACTTGCATCGCGATCATCGGACTTGAAGTATCTCACCAGCTTCCAATACCTTGGTCAGCGAGATTACTCCAATAACATCCCGCCGAGAATCCCGCATCTCGTTGATGCACGCCCTTACAGCGTACCAAGTTTTTCTCGGTGCGATACGTGAAGTATGCACGCATGACTGATTTTGTATCTCTGATAAGCTCCCTGACGTTATCGGGCAGGAACATACGGTGATGGCACACTGCCGGAACCTACTTGGAAGCACCCCTAACGGCGTCCGTCAAGTCGACTAAAGGCTTGTCCGAATTCTGTTACAAGAATCGCGTTCAATAGTGGACCGTCAGTAGCTGCGAACGTTTTCCCATGCCACCATTGTCCCCGTCTCCAGAGCGGCACCTAACTACAGTACAACGGGTAATGATTGGACGACGAGTCATAGTTTAAATAGAATGCACATGGCTACACTCTTTGGAATCGCCGGCAATAAATAATCATGGCGTCGTCATGAGTAAACAGCGCGTCGAGATCCGACTCTAATGTCGTTTCTGACGGAAGCAAGTACGCGGAAACTGCGGTGATGGGACGATAACCGGTCATCGCTGAACGACATATCGAGACTTCGAGGTCAGGAGAGGTAAATGTACCGCCGCCTCTGACTTTCCGCCTTTTTCTTCTTTTCCATTTACTGGTGATCGGTTCTGTCTTTCCGCACGTACCTATAGTACGCCATGCTACTGTGCTTATCTCTTGAATGAGACAGAGGAAAGAGGTCAGGCCGCTCCCCCGTGTTTCCATACCCGAAGAGCTGCTTACTTATTGAATCTCCTTAATATATATAAGCAACGTAATCAACGGCCTGGTATGATTCATGCATGTCAATTTAAACCGAAGAGCAGTGTACTCATCAAATAGGTTTGATGTAGGTACGAACGCGCACGTTACTACGTCAGCCAACTGTACGTACGACAGCGCTCTAAATTCAACTCATAATATCTCCAAAATGAAGATATAACGTACCATCAAGTACCACGATCATGTTTGTGTCGTAATGTTACGATATAAATCTCATAATAATTATGATTTATATTTTTTTGCAACTCTTTTTCTTCAAGGAGATAGATCAAAGCATACTAAATATGATAGCACTCTGAGAATAATAATCAATATAATATCGATTCTGAAGTTTTGACAGATTTTGGTAGATTGATCTGTTGCTTTGTGTACTAATAAGGTCGAAAAATGACGGATTAATTTGATCGTATCGTGAAGAAATTCATACAAACCTAAATCAATTTAATTCCTAAAGTATGTAAGTAATGTAAAAATATCGTTTAAAAGATCCTTAAATCTACATACAAATCATTATCATGATGTTTTAGGAAGCGGGATTACTGCTATCAATAAAATAATAGAAAGCCAAGATTCATGTTAAATTACCAAAATCAGATTAAAACTGGAACTATCTGTAAAAACAATTTTCACGCGGCAAATAACAAAAGGGGTGTTCGTTATCCTAAGTATTGCTGTACATAACGTAACCGCTCACAGATTTGCGTACGTACTGTTAAAATTTTACAGTCAATTTTGAACTCATCTCCTTACAATAAACAATTATTGTCGTTTGCAATATCTTGCTACTTTTTTGTAGGTTGATCTGTTGCTCTATGAACTATTTATAGAATATTACTAATATATAGGACAATTAAATAACACAACTATAGTTGCATATATAAAATTATCAGTATATTTTCATGGCAATTTACTGTGTTGGTAATTACAAAAGAGGGACAAGCACTACATTCTATGTGTAGTCTTTCGTCTCTTTAATTTATTTCAATTAAATTAACAACTGAATTCTATAAATATTAGAGATTGGATTAAAATAAATGTTTTTAAAAATGGATTCATTTTTTGGTTTTAACTAGCGTAGTAACTATTTCATCGTCATCATCATTATACCAGCCATTGGAAGTCCACTGCTGAACATAAGCCTCTCCAAGAAAAGAGGTTTTGCTCATAATCGCCGCGCTGGGCAAGCGTGCGTTTGCCGCAGAGCGCAGCTATCGCGACGGGGATGCTGCTGCCCATTCCCACCCTGTGCATTTGAGCTGCAGTGTTTCGATTAGATATACCGTTATCTGTCGGTTCTGGTAACTTAGTCGTAATTTACGATACCTGGTGCAGTGAGAGGTAACTACTATTCTATTTTGCCATTACCTAATAGCAGTGCCGGTACCTCACGGCATGTAATTGTTTAATTTTTAATAAATGAGCTCAATTCCTTTAAAAGCATACAGATTGGCCAGCCATTGTTGAACGACCGAATCTATTTATGGCTACTAATTCCTGAAAAGTAAGAAATAATATAAACAAAGTTGACATTGACATATGGCAAATAAACATGTGAAGATCATGGATTTTATGGAATTACCCGATTTACTAGGGCGATCACATTCAAAAAACTGTTAAATCTACAATCGTGAAATATGATTATAGCTTTGCAAACTTTGGTTTTCTTTCGGGAGTCAATACTTGCAGCTATTGACCGGCTGCTCCGCCCGTATTACAAACGTTTTGCATTAATATTTTTGCACAACAGAAACAGAGACGTCTCTGACGATGAAGATTCCGACGACCAGGTTTTCGCGGAATTTGATGATGAAAAAGGTGTTATTTTCTTCCCACCTGTTTATTTTCAGAGATATGCAGCGGTTAGCGATTGCCTTATGGATGCACGGTGGTCCGGTAAATTGGAAAAGGTGATAGCTTGCATTTTTTGATATGTTTTCGTATAATTTTTATTGTGTCCAATCTAGCTCAACAATGTGCTAGTGGTATCCTTGCGAATACTTTTTATTTATTATGATATTATTGTTAAATATAGGTTGTGGATTTTGGTTATCATGACATGAGCTTCATGAGGTACCTGATAGAAGTGCCTGGTATTAAACATATTTTAGGAGTTGATTTAGAAAGTATTCTACTTCGCTGCTCATCTGACTTATTTGGCAGTGATGATTTGGCAAAGAGGGAGAGTCCTTATCAAATCTTGGTCAGTATTATATGAATTATAATTGTGTTACTATTCTGCTACTATATTTATTAAGCTAGGGTCTTATTTGTTTTATTCACATTTTTAGCTGTTCCAAGGGAATGCAGCCGATCCAGATTACAGACTGATTGGCTGTGATGCCATAACAGCAATAGAAATGATTGAGCACATGCTCCCACATGACTTGGAAAGGCTTGTACACACTGTGTTTGGATTTATCAAACCTTGGATAGTAGTAATAACTACTCCAAATGGTGATTTCAATCCATTGTTCAATTCTTTACAAAATAATGGTTTAAGAAGACTGGATCATTTCTTTGAATGGTCTAGAGAGCAGTTTAATGATTGGTAAGTATTGGATATGAATAAAATTATTTTGGCCAGGTATTATTTAGTATAGGAATTAAGTGTGTAAAATATATTAAAAGTAGTGAAGTATTCAAGTCTCTCATTTTTATTTGTGTAACAAACTTTTCTACTCACTCCTAAAGCAAGAGTGCATAATCCATTCTACTTTGTATGAAAAAAATAAAATCTCCATATTTCTTTATCTCCTATATTATAAAAATGAAACCATTTAAAACTGAAAACAATATTAATTTTCAGTACTAGTTTTGGAATGGGATTACTTTATCTGAAAGAAGGAGAGATAGCTTATTGTTTATAAAACATTAATTATATTCTCAGGTGTGCCAACATAGTTGTGAGATATCCACAGTATACAGTTTCATGTAAAGGTATAGGGCCAGGCCCTATTGGCACTGCTCAGTATGGGTGCTGTAGCCAACTAGCCCTTTTTGTTTCTACTGATTATCACAAACAACAAGATTTGAATATAAATAGCTTATCTCTGGTACAGAGTAAGTAAATAAATTTATTTATTTAACTTTGTTGCTCAAAATTTGATCTCAGACATACTATTTACTACTTTTAGGAATATACTTATAAATTGAAACTGAGTAGTATTTCATAAATATGTTTTTTTCAAAATGACAAGTATTATTTCAAGATATAATATTGTTTAGTTACAATAATCTTTCTAAATTTTTTTAGATCCACCAAGTCCTAATGTCACAGATATTGAATGCTCTGGTAGTCAAGACTCTTTAATCGAAAATAAAATGATTTCTTCTCGAAATGTGTAAGTGACAAAGAATATTGCTATTTATAATATGTAAATAAAATTAAGATATCACCATTGCGGCTTTTAGCAAAATGGGCATGTATACACAGTACTATATTTGGTGGCTGGCTGATGTCTAAAGGACTATAACACTTTTATATATTTTCAGATATATTCTTCATTTTGACAGGCAAGACCTTGTTATAGAGAATTTTTTGCTTGAATATTATTGTTTGTTTGTTTTATTTTAACTTCAATAGATTTAGTTTAATAATCTAGTTTTTTCAGAATTGAATCATACACAGAAATAATGATTTCCAACAAGGAATCTTATGTTGATTTAGTTTTTTCCCCTGTCATTCCCACTAAGACATTGGAGTTTCTTGATAAGTCTTCACAGTGCAACCTTGACATAGAGTTAGGGAAGAACTTCCTCATGTTTGATGATGCACAGAACTGTCCAATTCTAGTGCCTAGAAGAAGGACGGATAACCGTGTTTATGTTATACGGGATGATTATCGCAGGTTGATATCTGTCGAACTAATTGAACTTTAGGATCATCAAAGTATTTCATATTGCTTATTATCGTATGAGTAGGTAATTCATAAAGTATTTAGTTGTCCTAATAGTTCGCTACACATGATGAAGCATTTTTTTTTCGGTCCAACTATTTGTCCCGTGGCTAATATTTACAAAACTAGTGATCTATACTCGTATATAGTTTTGATTTAGTTTTGATGAGATTTGACCCGAAAAATATAGCTATTACATTAAAATTATAAACGCTATAATAAAACTGAGTAGGTATAGATTTGTGATTTCTAGGATAGTTTTCATTTTCTCGTAACAAAAGCCTAACAGCAAACTTAACAGCTAATTTTAAGTTAATTTTATTGAAAGTAGTGTAGGTAAAAATGCCCGTAAACTAAAAAAATAATTATTACCTTTGTAATTATTAATTATAAATGTAAAAAAAATAACTCGCTCCTTTGCAATACTAATTAATGTTAAGGTTGTTTACATCAAAAAGGGAGCGGGATCACGCATCACTTCTTTTCTATTTCCCTCACCCAGACTCTGCGGCAATAAAGCTTACCAGATATTGTACCTTACTTCTTTTATTAGTCCTGATTAATATATTAAAAAAGTCATATTTTCGAATAAGAAATTGTTTTGGCGATAATATGAAACAAATTACATTTTCTAGGTTAAATTGCACGACATTACAAGTAAAGAAATTTTCTAAACCCACCCAAAGTCTGCTGGAAAAGTCTACTTTAGCATCGTCGCATAACCGTGACGTGGTAGACGAAATCAGACGTTTGACCAAAGCGCTAAAGCTAAATGGTGACGTCAGAATCTATGATTCCACTTCTACATGGTGCAACTTTAACTGGGGGGATAATGCTCCATACTGGAATCAGTATTACAAAATTGTCAAGGAATATAAATACCCTTTTAAGGTATGTATTGTAAGCACGACTTTTAAAAGAAATCTATTCAAGTTTACGTTTTATTTTGACGTTTCGATTACTTTATGGCGACTGTCTTCAATTCTTGTTTTTATTTTCAATTCACACAACATCTCATGCATTGACCTGACTATGAAATAATTCGCTTAAAACACTTGTTATGGACATATATTCTATGCAAAATAATATAAACTTTTGGATATTTGACTTCTAATAAGACAATTATATTTTAGACAAACTCTGAAGAGTGGCGTATTCTTGATCTGATATTGGAAGAGATAAACAGACTGATTGATTCTAATAGCATTGAAGATTCGTGTGTTGATGCGAACAAAGTGGAGATACCTATAGAGCACCTCATGTCGGTCATACAACATATCACTAAAGACGTTGATAGGGTCAAGTAAGTATTTTTGAAAATAAAAAAATATTAAAATTGAATTTCTCGTGGGATATCGACTGAGTTGTATTTTACCTACCCTCTACTAGCGACTGAGAAATCAGAAACGGTAGTTATGAATAAATAAAATAATAATTCACACAACATCTTGAACTCCATTATAAGTCGCTTAGTTACTGATATAACGGTCATCGGACAACAAAGAAATCACAATACCTCTACATATTTAACGCCCAGACACAAAACAAACAGAAATATATTTCGTATAAATGTTTGCCCTGGGTAGGGTCAAATCCACGGTCTTTGGGGCTAAGAAGATCATCACCGTCTGCGCTATCGGGGCCGTCAAAGTTTGTTGGTCTATCGCGAACATACACTATAATATAATAAATATGAAATAATAAAAATTTCTTATCATAAATTACTATTAATAACAAAAGAAATCGTTAAGTTTAAACGACGTTAATAAGGATAGTTGTGTGCATTTCTCATCATATACTTTGTTAAAACTTGTTTTTTTATCCACTTGCTATTCCGATATCGTTGTCCATAGGAACCTTTTAGAATGGAACGGGTACGAAGTGGAAGGCGATACAGTGATCTACTCTCGTCTGGTCGTGGACAACGAGTCAGCGGGCTCTTTGGACGACGAATGGCGCGACGACTTCTCAGATGTAAACAAAGTCAAATGGTTCTAATATATACAATTACTAAGGATGCATTTTGATTGCGTTTAAGCAAAACGGAGATAGTACATAAGACTGTTTTTTTTTATAGTATATACGGGTTGCATTGATTTCCTAATAGGTAACTTTTTTGAATTAGTAGTCCGGTTTTTAGTGAATATGTTAAGTGAACTTAATGTTTTGTATTGTATATTTATAGTTTATCTATTTTTTGTGGTGTTATTGTGAGTATTGAGACAAAGCTACCTAATACCTCAGGGGTGAAGTGCCCCGCATGTATGGTGCGTGTTTGTTTGGTGCGATTTGAATTGACATTGAAACGATATTATGCATCTTGAATTGTATTTTACTGATTTTGGTCTTGATTATTTTTTTGTGACTATATATAGGTCGGTCAGTTTCGTTAAAGGAAAATATGTTCATTTCAAGACAAGGAAATGTTACTGTTATATGTTATAATAAATTATTTTATTATATTCCTTATTCTTTCAAAAAATATCCTCAAAAATAATTTAGAGATACTTTTATTTTCTGTCACAGATAAGGTAAAATTCTAAGTGTAGGTAACTAAAATATAACTGTGTTCATACTTTAAAAAAATAAATGTTTATGGCTACAGATTTTTGTATTTTTCACGCTATATTTCTACCTTTCCGCAGTGGGATACAGAAATTCGTTCCAATTCGTTTTCTGGAGGAAGCATGGTTCTACCAAACTATCACGGTTAACCTTTTCTTTATATTATGTTCTTATTTAGTTTTACTTTAGGTAAAATTAGTACCTACGGCTATAGTCTGTAAATTGGTTCAATTTCTTCATAGTTGATTGTTGATAGACCTTTTTTGTATTAGGTTACCTTTAGTTAGAACTAATAGTTCAAGGATTAGTAAATAATTCAAAGATTTTTTTTAATGCTTTTCATTTATAATTATGCGCTTCTTTTTAATAAACACTATAAATAATAGTTAAACAAATATGGTTTTGTATATGACTAAAGTAAAAGTCATTTTCAATTAATGGAAATTAAGAATTCTATGCATATTTTATTGACCCATATATTGGAAAAGTTGGTCATTATGAAAATGTTACGAAATTATCCCTACAGCTAGTCTACAATTAGCTCAAATTTTGATAATAAGACACTGTTTGCTTTTTTATGCTTATGAGTTTTTAAAAGACAAGGCAATCGTTTGTTATATTTATAACATGGCATTATTAGATAAAATATTATTTCAATAATCATTTATATTCAAGTCTATTGCTTTCATTTTAGTTCGTAGTTTGTTTTGATTATAGACGCAAATATTATGTATGAACGACTGTCAAATCTTTCAAAGGCATGAGTCGTTGAATATATCATTATCATCACACCACCCATTGTAAGTCCACTTTTGGCGGGCGCAGCTTTCGCGACGGGGATGCCGCTGCCCATGTCCTCCGACAACGACAGTTACCGGATATACCGCTATCTGTCGTTTCAGCTACCTTATTCGCCTCTTATGACAGCTGGTACAGGGGGAAATATTATTCTACTCTGACGGTACCTCACGGCCCATAATATGTGAAAGTCGTATATCGTAAGCGATAGGTTTTTCGTCTCACAAGACTAGTCAGATGATTATCTAGTACAACACGTTACGTGTTAGTCGGACTAAATGCCAGTTAATGTATAGATTAGAATTAATACTATACATCGTACGTATTGTAAAACACTGCTTGATTGTAATGAAAAAAAAGGAAAATTGTGGGTTAATGTGCTTTCTGTACATACATGAGACGCGACCCTTACATTTGTGCAGCACATTGTATGTCGCGTGATAATTTATAACTTTCGACTATTAGGTGGCCGGCTGTACCGCGGAATAGACTTAAGTGTCCTCAATCATATTGTAGAATGTGTGTGTATGAGAGCCATGTTAGAGTGTGTGTGTAAGTGTATAAATGCTTGGATGTTATGTGTATTTCGTAAAAATATCCTCAATTTTGTTGAAGATAGTTTTATAAGAGTGCGTCCACAACAGATATTTGTGCAGCACGAGCCGGGACCTGTAGCTGTGCAACTCAGTGGTATGGCTCGCGTTATATGTATTTGTAACTAACGCTACGCCGCTTACGCTCTCAGCGTACCGTGGTATAGTCAAAGGCCTCAGTCCATGTATATTTAAATCGAACAGTGTACTTTACCTTCTATGAATTGTATGAAAGTTTTTATTCAGGGCGATTTCTGTACCGCACTATCAACAATAAAATTGGCAAGTTGCGTAACATGATGTCTGCTGACGAAGACATGTCCCGCGAACTGGACATCGTGATCTGTCGTCTGTTGAAGTTAGCTTTGAAGGCCAGTCGCCGCCACCATAAACCACCACCTACCAAATGGATGCTATACAAACTGTTTGACCTGCTCACTCTTACTGAAAAGGCGATTCAGAAGAAGAGAGAGCACTTTGTCGAAAACTTTGCGTTGAAGGCTATGTATTATGGTATGTCTAATTGTTCTTACTAGCGCTAGCCCTAAAATTGTGTATAACCTAATGACCTATGCATGTAATATGAGAAGTTACTGAGTTATATAGTATGTACTAAAATAATTTTGAACTTGCTTATTTGAATAATATAAACAAAGTCGCACAAGTTTATTTATGTATTTCCATTATTTTCCTAAGACTCGTCAAAATTATTTCTTTTATTATTTCATTTTAATTTTATACGTTAGAACACAACACAGATGTAAGTAAATAAACCTGTAAATTTAGGCAAATAAACATTCAGCGAAGGCGGCAGTGCGAAGTACGATAAAATATGTGTCATATAAAAAGTTGAATAACGAAATCTAGCGGTAAAGTTATTATTCACTTGTAAAATAAGTAACTGGAATATTTAATATCTATTAATTAAGCTGCCAGTAGATTATGTAGTAATAAATAATTATATATATAGTATTATACGGTGCCTATGTACAATGATGTTTGAATGTTTATACAATTTAATATAAATAATGAGATATCATTCGTTTTTAAGATAACCAATCAAATGGTCTTGATGTTATACAAAATAAGATTAAAGAAGACAATATTGTGTAAGTGCTAGGTTTTAATATGTATATTAATTATTATTGCGTTACTGGAAATAACCTAATATTTCATTTTGTGCAGGAACGATATCGTCAATAAGTACAAACACCTTGTTTCACCATCAGGCTAGTGTATTATTTTTTATATTCGTGTATTATCTATATTTCGCACTCTCTTCCATGGCAATAATTACAGTTATAGTAGAACTATTTCTTTTTATTGAATAATTTAGATGGAATTCACATTATTTTATATTTTCAGAAGTGTTCAAAAGTGTTGATAACATACTAAACGAATACACTTATGCTTTAGATGACTTGAGTCATAAAACCAATACAAATTTGTCAATAGAACCAGCATCAAGTGAAATCAGTATGTATAATCCAATGTATTTTGTTCAGCTTATTTTCTGTTCACCACAAAAATTGGACAATGTTTATTTCTTGTAGCTTTTTATGACATTGTACGGTCGCCATCTTTATTTAATATTCAACGGGTACCATCTCCAGTAAAAATATCACAAATGTATTGTAACAAATTTGATTACAATGACATAGAAGAGCAGTCTTCAATGTCAAGAATACAAGCTTGGGTCAACGATGATGGAAATGAAATAAATCAGACTTCAGGCGATTCAGGCCAAAGGATAAATAGTTTAACACGATTTAAAAACAAAAAGGGCCACAGAAAACGTAAACCTTTACTGAAATTTAAAGACGAACTCGATATGAAGACTGGTAAAAAAATGCCGTCTAAAATTTTACCCTGCAAGCGTATAATTAAGCGTAAGGTTTCAGTGAAGTCCAATAAAATTTTCAAAATCAGGTTTCACAACAAGATTACAGAGAATAAGGCTAAGTATAATGTATTAGGTAAAAGTTACAGTACAAAATTGCTGTTGGCTAATTTGTCCAACATTGTGGAAAATACTAATAAGGAAACAAAGAAGCGAAGTTTAAATAAAAAAAATTCTAAGCCAGTAAGTATCATTGTAATATGTAGAAATGTAATCGCCATGGAATCTTATTAATAACGTATTTTTTTAGATTTCAGGTATATTGAAAAATTCTTGTCTACCAGTAAACGGAATAGATGTCAACAGATGGGAATCAGACATTGCTAAAATAGGTCCACAAAATGCCGAAATATGTTCGAAAAATAATAATGTTAATCTTTCCACTAAAGATGTAGCTACAACTGAAGAAAGTAATATAATCCATATTATAATGGAAGACAAAGAGGAGACTATAGCGTTGCTACGAACGATCGGAACAGATGCTGAAGAGCATTCAGACTTTTCAGAACATGAACAAGATATGGCTCTTGGAAGTTTGACAAATATTATGAAAGTTGATAGTTTTTGTCAAATATCTAACAACGAAATCAGAAAAGGGCATTCAGAGTCTATATTTATTTATGGTAATTAAATTGACAATAATTTCTAATAAATATATAATAAATATAAAAATATTTAAGTATAAATTTCAATAACAATTTTCAGATATCAATGAACCAAGTACGTCGAAAGGAATACGTCACGTTAGCATGGATGTGCAGTGCGGACCTGACGCTACAAATACGTATGCTAAGCCATTTGCTACTACTTCGTTTAGTCGACTACCCGATATATTGAACACTGGGGTTAAAATTAAAGATTCTACAATGAATATGAATACAGTTTTTTATGATAGTTGCCACATAAAAAATAACTCCTTTCAATCATTAAACTCAAGGATGAAATCAGTTGGTATTAAAATTAAAGATTCTAACACGAATTTGATAGAAAATACAGAGTACAATACTCTGGCGCCAGAACTTGATGTCGATTTTCAAATAAAACCGTTAATAAACCCCAGTCAACTTAAAAGCGAACGCGCTCGTTCAACAATTTGCAAAATTCCGAAACGTTCTCAAAATATATCTAAAAATTTGAGCGATACCCAGCTTAAACGTTCTGAAAAAAACGTTTGGTCTAAATTAAGTTGTGGTGGAGTATACGTTCATAGTTATAAAAATAAAGAAGTTAGCGAAGATGTAGTCTACTATGGAAACTGGCAGCAACGTTGGTCAAAATCGTCAGTGAAGAGGAGATGTTGTAATCCTAATCTTCATGCTTCTAATAAGAAAAATAAATCTAATGTAGAAGGGACCAATAATCAAAAACAAGGAAAACGACATCTTGTTTGCGTAAATATTACCAAAAACAATGAAGATTTTACTCAATTTAATAAAGTTATAAAGCCTGTTCCGAGCAGAGGATTCAAGACAAAAAGGAATACGAATGCTATAAAGGTAAATTATTATTATTATTTTTTTCTTTGCATTTGTTAATTACAGAGATTATAGTTTGTTTATATCTTTATAGGTTGCGTCGAAGTTATCGGCAAGGTATTTATTTGTATTTCTTACCTTAGTATAAGATCTTTTATTATTATAAAGTTGTAAAAAGCACAAAATTAATAAAACTATATCTATTTTTTCCCAGAAAAAATACCCTTACACCTAATAGTCGAATTTCAAATGTAAAAAAAAAACCCTCACCAACACAATGTATTGATAAAAAAGATAATAAAAAAGCTCAGCGATGTATTAGAAAAACATACTTGCCACTTTATTTAAGACGGAAATCAGCAAATATTAAAACAAATAGTAACTTAGAAAGTGATACAAATAAATCAAAGACAGGGCCTGAGAAAGTGCAGTCAAGTTTACAGAGACAATTTCCTGTTTTAGACGAGATTAAGAAAGTTATGCTCAATTTTAATCCAGAAACAAAAAGTAATATAAACTATGTTGTTTTTCGTAACGAAATTAAAATCGGAAACGGCAGCTCCACTGACTGTGAAGCTCCATTAAGTAATAGGGAGATTGGAATGAGCAAAGAGGGCTCAAGATCTCTCAGTCCAGAATCCCAAAATAGTTCACCGTGCTCTTCTCCAAACAGTATAGCAACTGTTCGTATGAGACCAACAAAAGCGGTATCAGGTGCAAAGCATTCCCTATTATCAAATAAAATTAACGTGGAATATAACCAATCAAATAATTTATCCGTTCAAAATAAAAAGTTTACAAAAAGATCAAAAAGTACTAAACAGCCGCAAGATAAAGTAATTGAAAATAAAGAGAATTTACCAGAATGTTCAAAAAAAAATGAAAATTCGAAGAAATATATTAAAAACTGTTGTAAGGATATATTTAGAGCACAGATTACAACCGATTTAACTCAAAGTATGAGTAAAAATATGTCTACAAATAAACAAAGTACAAAATCGAATATAAGGATTCCATTGGCTTCTAGCAGAAGCGCAAGAAATCTTGCAAGTTCTGAATCTTCTAAGAACTCTTTGCCAAATATAGACCCTTTGGAAACAAAAATGACACAGAAAAAATATTTGACATTTTCAAAATTTCCTGATATATCTACGTCGACGATAGAAACAGTACAAAATGATTCAGCAGGTTTTAATGCAACGGAAGACGACGATGAAACAATTACCAAAGTTGTAGACAATAATTTAGTAACCGAATTGATGCAGTCTTCTCATAGAAATGCTGTTGATAATGGAAGTATCCTAAATGCGATGAAACAATTAGTAGAAGAAAGTCTAGACTTTATTGATCCTTTACCCACTGATATGGATATAGATTCGGAAACCGTTGTTCTAGGCCGAGAATCTGTATCATTGAGCGAGGCTGCTAGTTTGCATGACTTTATTGATTCCTACAGTTTTGGGGCAATTGTTGAACAAAATAATTCAAACGTTTCAAGGGTCGATGTTGAAAGTATCAATGTAATATCAGGTTCCAATTGTGATACTTTTGAAGATGAGTTAACAATAACTACACTGAATGAGGATCTTTTGTCAAATAAATCTTTCCCCTCAAAATCTAAAACGTCTGAATATTTTTCACCGCCAAATGAAATTAAGATTAATAATTCCATACGAGATATATTTGAAAGGAAACTTCCAACACCGGTGCAAGTAAATATTTATTTTCTTCTCATATTTTGTTTGATAAAAATTGTTTTTAGACCTTCCTACACATTTTTTTTCGGCAGAACTCTCTGGGGCCTTTAGCTGCTCAGGCTTTTAGTGGGTTTTCAATGAATGCAGAGCCAGTGTTGTGTGAACAGCCAAACCCAGTCAACATAGTTGATTCAGAGACTGGTAGTGTCGCGGCTGAGCGTACAAGACAAATTGTTAGTAAACGGTTTAAACGGTACTTGCATATTTTATCCTTTGTATGAAATCTTCTGCAATGTTAAAATTATATTTTAATCTGGATTTAGACTTCCGAAGAAGTGTTTATATCTGGAAGATCATCTGATAGCTACGAATCATGCCTTCTGGATGAAGATGTTGTGGTGCCCTATTGGTTGTTCCAAATTATTAGTCAACAACAATCGGTAGGTCATATAAATCCTTTAAATTAATCTTTTTACTGGCATTATATTTAGAAATGGTCATTGGTAGTGGAATTATGATATAATCTATAATAATATTATAATTACAAAAACATAACTGTTTTAACCGTTGACCGAATTTGATGCAATTGGGAACAATCATCAATTCTAGCTTTTGATCCGGGAAAAACGGTGAAGTGAGGGGAGGGTAGGGGTGGGGTTGGACTTCCCATAAAGATGCGATAAAAAGTCGACAAAGTTGCGGTCAGAAAGCTCATAAAGAGTATATACTCTGGATTGTGAAAATTCATTCTTTATCTTTCAGACTATAACCATCCATGAAAATAGGCTTGAAAAGAAGTGTTGCTGGTAATATGATGTAGACTAAAAAAATATCAGTGTTTAAATTGTCTTCAATTAATATGAGATAATTAATATTAACCATTCAGTTATGCAAACTTTTAGCTGGATGAAGAAGAAGAAGAGTCAGGAGAGCCGCTACCAAATCAGATACCAGTCAGCGAATCGATGTTTGATGTGAATGCGAATATTATAGAACCTGGAATAGGGGCGGCCGTCGGCGCCGGGGACGGTCACGGCATCCACAGTGACCTCTCTCAAGATACTTCAGGTCGAGGAACATCTCTAAGTTCCAGTGCGACGTTTTCGGGACAGAGTGAGGTGAACATAAAAATGATTTTATCCTAGTAAATTGATATATTATCTATTATGCCGAGTGGTACCCGCAACACAGAATAGTACCCCCGCACCAGGCGTAAAAGGCCTCTTAGGTACCGGAGCCGACAGATGACGGTTTATGCACCCGAAGCAGTATAGCTCAAATGCCGCTAAGATATGCTTTAATAGTATATAAGATTGCCACCACACTTGCCCAGTTCAGCAATTATTGGCAAATAACCCTTTTCTTGGGGAGAATAATGATTTGGCATTTAATCTAAGTTGAGACTTTGTTTCGTTTATTTTATCGCATATTCAATAGCAACTTGTACACATTTTCAAATCTTAAGCCATAAATAAAATTTCACTGCATGCTAGACGGTATCTACGAAGACCTAACACAACTATTAACTTACTCCAAAGATAATTAAAATAAAGGGTACGACAGGGTTTACATTTGCATCTGGTAGATTGTTATGGCTTGTGACAAAAATTATAATTTTGTGTTCAAGCTTATGAACGTGAACGAAGAAGTCATGATTACGTATTGCTTGCAAAAGTATGTCAAATATTTGCCTAAATGAAAAATAAGTTGTTTTATGAAGGAAAAGAAAACAGTAAATGTCAATTGTAAACATATTTAGATACTGTTACATTTCAGACGATCGACGTCGCCGCTCTCGCTCCCCACCACGACTTTGTAGACCTAGGAAGTTCTCTGATAATTTCCCCTGCGCCGGTCACGACCAATGATTCTCCAGATGTGTCATTTTTTACGGCTGATAGTATGTACTGGATTTTTATTTGCAACTAACGGTCTCTATCCTAGTATATATATGGTGACAAATATAAAAATATATTATTTAAATTGTGTCCCATTGGTTCCGTTATCGCGGAAGTTATTGTGAGCCCAAAGTCTTTTTTGCTTTTATTTTAATAATTGTTTCTAGAAAGTACATTTTTTGCGTACAATATGAGAATGAGTATCATTTTATGAGCGCCAGTAAAAAAATAATTCCTACTATTTCTAAGACGTTTAATTGCATTCAAAATCTAATTTCTTTCAGTGTATCAGTTGATTGATGTGTCTTTTGCCAGGTTCCGAGAATGTGCGACTGAACGAAACTGTAGATTCCGCCGGGGAGCCCCAAAGACCCGCTATTATAAATATGGCTGCGAGTGATGCCGATGCTGATATTAGCTCACTCGACACAGACTACCTTGACTCCGACTACTGACATCTCTGCAACAACACGATTTGCGACGATAATTAGGCACCGCAGCTTTGTTTCATTATGTGAGTGATATTTTAAATGGCGTTCAAATTACAGACAATTTCTAAATTGTAGTGGTGCTTCGTTTGCTGGAACGTAATTTGTAGCCGAATCAATATTCCTAATAAATTATTGTAGTTATTTAACGTTTTTTTTTGTATTTTAGAGGCAGACCAGATACTGTCATATATTTTTAATTCACTCAAACTTGGTATCGGTAATTTTGGTACTTTTGTACAGTGTACTTCACACTGCATAAGCACTATTAATACCTGCATGACTTTGGGTTTTAACATATATTTCTGTGTCATTTTCAAAAAAAACACTAGTATCAATGCTATTGATATTTTCCACCGCTTACAAATTTACAATCAAGTTGTAGACTTAGCGCAGCAGATAGATAAAACTAACATGCCAAATTTTAAACGTATTAAGTTGACTTAACCGTATAAATTATAACAGTTGAGAGAGTTTTTTACAAAGTATAAAAAAAATGTATGTATAAATATGTTTATTGCATCTTCCAATAAGACAGCGCACCATTAGCCACCTATTTCGCATCTATTATTTTATTTATTATTAACCTAATATTTTTGTGACATATATAGTATGGAATACTATTAATAGTGTTTATATCAATCCAATCATACAAATATTATAAAGAAGAAACGTTGAGGAAACGAAATTTTTCGTTTGGCATTAATAATCTCAAAAACTACCGTACAGATTTCGATATTTTTCACCATTTGAAGGCTACATTATTACTGATTAACCGAGGCTATGTATTTTACTAGAAAAAATTAGGTAACCCTACTAAAATTTCAATAATGTATGAATAAAATTGTCTTAAAAAGACTAACATCTATGAATGAAACTATGAATGATAGAACAAAAAAATATCAGCAATATTAAAGAACATATTAATAAATGTTCCACGGGCCGCTTTCTATATTTTCTTTTATTACTTTACGTAACTTCTCTGATCTATTCCTTATTCGAATATTTGAAATACACAAATTCATACGCACATTGTACCTGAAGTTGAATCACCATAATGATATTGAAATGCATATTTAACACCCAGACACAGTGCGAACACAAATATTCATTGTGATTTGTTTGACCTGAGTGAGGATCGAACCCACAACCCTCGGCGAACAAGATAGAATCATTACCATCTGTGCCAACGGGCCTGTCAAAATCTTTAGACTCGCATATAGATGGCAAAGCTTTGACAGATTTGTGAAAGTTGATTTATTGCTATGATTTTGCAGCAGTCGATGTTGCATAATCTATTCAGCGCCTATTAGGGAGGACCTCATAAATATGCATACATACCCCATTTCAAATACATGAAAATGATTTAGTTTGATTGGATGTTCTGTAACTTCAACATTAGAATGATTAATTTTCTATTAGTAGAATAAAAGTGTAAGTAATGACTGGGCTTTGATAATTGATATAGAATTAAAATTTGATTTTGTTTTATAAACATTTTATTGGATATTTGCCTTGGGGTTCAAATAAGTACACAGTGTCGAGGAAATGTCTTTTTTGCATTTATTCATATTGTACAATCTTATAATATGATTCATTCTGCAAAATTTTACAGGCGAGCAAGAATTCATATATAAAACAGTAGCTCTTTCTCATTGTACATAACCATCTTTACCAGTATAGTGAAAACATGCGTATAGTTTTTAGTTTTAGGATAATAAATTACTTAAATACTAATGTTAAGTTTGGTTCTTTATTAATACAATATCAATAGGATTTGCACTATCCTGTAAAGTTGTTTGAATGTACAAAAAAACATTCTATGGTGCTCTCTCGATGCCGATGAACTTTCTATGCTAAATATACAATAATAATAATAACTTTTAATATAAAATATGATCATCGTGAAGCAAATACACAGATACAAGGCAGGCATGAAAATTTGGGCTCAGACTTTCTCATCTCACTTCAG
The DNA here is from genome assembly GCA_020976665.1 of Heortia vitessoides. NCBI lineage: Eukaryota > Metazoa > Arthropoda > Insecta > Lepidoptera > Crambidae > Heortia > Heortia vitessoides. The sequence goes on from JACJUM010000875.1 coordinate 5,070,696, forward strand.
TTATAATTTAAACTTGAGAACGTTAAATAACGAGCTCATGAGCGACTTATGAAGCGCTTGGTATAAATTTCATTGTCGCAAGTATCACTCGTCTAACGTCTCCCTTCAGGAAGTGAGTTAAGAGAGTAATTATTATAATTATTTAACAATATCCAAACATTATTTTAATAGCTGATATTTTAGTGAAAAGTGTACCTTATTATGACGATGTAAGTAAACGCATGAAGAACGAAAACTAAGTGATTTCGACATTAAACGGTAATTTGTGTATCGAATGGTAAAAAACGTATAAGAATAATTTAAATGCCACTTATCTGTATTAGTTAAGGTAACTGTTACATCGATATTTCATTATTACTTTAAGGCAGTGAAACACCCAACTTAAATTCAAGGACAGTTGGGGACGAGATTACCTAGCTAACATTAGGATAACTAGTAACATATCACTAGACATTTTCACAGGCGACCTCTACACAACGGTCGCGCAATATTTTACATTATTTACACGTCTTATACACGTATGTTAGTGAAACGTCGTACGGTACGAAGGAGTTACAAATACGAAGCGGGACGCACTCTGTTACTTTCTACCAATCAGTCATTGAAAGTCCATCGGCTTAAAGTATCAAATTATACCCCAATCACAAATGACAGAACAAAAATACTCATACGTCTATACAATAACAATATAAATATTCTTCATGAGTCAATATCAATAAATAATAAACCTACAATAGAAGAAATCTAACACTCTGAGATCGAGGGCAACAAGTTATTATCTTGGGACTTGCATCCTTCGCGAACACTTGAAAACAATGAATTATAAATTACAACTAGATTAGCATTGTATGTAATTAATTATAATAATAATATCAGTTACCACCAGTACCACTTCACATACATACTTACAATAAAATTAATCTGGATCGTAATTAACAAAACGTATATTATCTGAACCATGGACAGTTCTGCACAAAAATGCTTTAGTCCCTTGCAGCATAGACAATTTGTACTAGTAACTATAACAGAGGTAAAATATAAAAGCTATACAACCAGCTCCCGCCCTTCGCAACGAGCAACAACAATCAAAATATGAGAAGAGTATTATCCAATTTGACTAAAGGTTTCTACTATTTATCCGCGCCTCTAGGAATGACTAGCCTTCAGACTTTGATTTCTATATTTACGTATGTTTATCCTATGATACCTGTTAAACATTATGTTATTAAATTATTGATTTTGATAATTCGAAAAATTTTATATAAACAAAGAAGTCGATTATATAAAAACCTTATTTGAAAATGCTTTTGTAATTGAAAAAAGGATAGAACAAAGTCTTCTACGACAGTTTCCCAAAAGCACGGAGACTTAGAAAAATGAACAGCTTCCCTAGGCAATCACACAGTTCTAATAATATTCTCATTTTTTCCTCATGTTATCACAGAAAATCATGTATTTACAATTTTGTCGTACTAAAGTGTCATACATACGTAACCTACTTGCTTTGCAACAAATGTATTTGATGGTGTTGACCGATTATGCCTTTGATTTCCTACTATTGTACTTAATCATATACATGTGGCTCAGGCTACGTGTAAAAAAATGAAATTTCTGGACGATGTACTAGAAATTAACATTTGAATAACTTGTATTTGTATCGATTAAGTTCAGAAGTAGTATCGCAAGCAACAGCTAACGGGTGACTAATATGACGATGGCGTAACATAGACTTCAACAGAAGTAGGACGATTGATAATCGATTTTAGCTAAGCACAGTCAATAGCAGAATTGGTTTGCCACTTTGATATTCAAGCATTAAACATATAAACAGACATCTAACAACAATAATAATTTTTCTAACTCTTCTTTATTTTGGAAAATATTAAAGTTGTAAGCCGTTTCTGCTTTTGATTGTACTTTCGAAAAATCCTCTCACTTTGTGCCTGGTGATCGCTTCTTATCTTATATTTCTCATCGACACATTATGCGTTTACTATAATCGTAGAAGCAATAAGTTATTTTCGTTGTTAAGTTTGTAACATGGTGTTTAAAAGTAAGTTAAGTTTTGTAAGTCGAAAATTACTCTGTTAAGTATTCCGAATATATCACTTAGTATGTCGACGAGAATAAAACATATTGCAATCAATTTCAATGTAAGAATATCTATATATTTAAAAAAAAATACTGGTATTTGGAAGTTACATGTGTTTTATTAATTCAATCGCGCACGTCATACATATTTTTGTTAAGGAGTCCTCGAACGTTCAGATAGATTTCTCACATTGAAATTGTAAATTCTTACATCTATGATCTGTTTTTATTTCGACAATACTATGAGTATAATCGTACACACATGCAGTAAACCAGGCGGCAAAATCTCTATAAACAATATCAGTACACGATTTAACAATTTAGGTAATCATTTAATGCTGAAATATATCTTCAAAGTTACATATAATTCATATTTATTTAGTTTTAATCGTATTTAAATAACGTAGGTATAAAGCACTTGGGGGAAGGACAGCAAATTCAATAAAAAATGTTTAATTATTTATTTAGTATATTAACTAAGTAAAAATTATTCGCTATGTAAATATTTTATACAATACTAGTATTAATTTGTTCGACGACGAAACGTCCAACGTCTAACGCGGGCGCGGGACGAGGCCGACGCGGCTGGGCACTGTGCGGCGCGGCTCGTTACGGCCAGGCGCTCCGGCTCACGTACGGCCGAGCCGGCCAACAACGTCCCGCGCCCCGATCACCTTAACCGTAATATAAATCAAGGAGTAAAATTTTAGCGAATTATAAATTAAATTTTCCAAAACTTTGTAAACACTAGAATTTGGATATAGCTCGCGGAGGCGACCTCGGTCCGGGAGGGTCCAAACTGGTGAGCAACGATAGTCGTCTATGTACACAGGGTGGGGGGGTATAAAAACGCACTCTGGCGTCAGGGAGGGTCAGAAGGTGTGCGCGGGCGCAGGCGGGGCGGGTTGCGCGCGCACGTCCCGCTGGGAGCGCGCGCGGCGGCGCCGCTAGCACCAGTCGTCTTCGTCGGAGTCGGAGTGGCGCGCGCGAGGCTTGTACCCGTTAGGCAGCCGAGTGGGGGCCTGGGCGCCAAGCCCTAGCGCCGCACCCCCTGCAGGCCCCGTTCCGGCGGGAGAGGGGAGCGCGCGGGCCCCTCCGCCCCGGCCAAGCGCGAGCGCAGCCTCGTAACTCAGCGGCGCTTCGTACGGTCGCCCACCTCCACCCCGCTCCAAGTCGTAGCCTCGCCCACGTCTGTTTATAAACAGGTATATGACGATACGACAGATTTCCCTTGAATTTTTAAAATATTCAACAATGTGCTCTGCTGTGGCATTAAGTTAATTCTGTTTCTGTTTTCTTTATTTTCTTACCAAGAATTTGCTATTTCATGCAATCATAATTACCCTTGATCATGGTTGAATGCTTGAATATTATTTGTATAAATAATCACTAATCCTACACGAATAGAATTAGATTAGTATTAATGTTACATAAAAGAAATAACTCAAATAGTTACCTGAGGATCCCATCATGTCCCAAGAGGAATTTGTTATACACATGACACAAAATTAAAATTTCAAGTCCCTATTGGTATAGTTTATTTTTAATTTTTTGTGTAGGTACTCACCTTTCTCTAGATCTATAGTCTCGGTGTATCAGTCTTTCAACTTCTCGGCCATACTCGTACTCATCATGCAGTGGCTCCACGGGCTCTCGCACCGTATGTCTGAGTGATAACTGTAAAAACAAGCAAGCTCCCGTCATAATATATCATATTACATTTACTTTGGCACTGGCCAGGGCAACCCGAGGCTTTCTGTTTCACCACTACTTCATTAGAACAAATAAATGAAATATATAAAAACTACAGAGGCACAAAGGAAAAGAACATACGTGTGATGGGCTATGGCTGATCCTTGTGAACGGTGGCTGCGACTTGACCTGTAGCGTGGACGGTTTGGTAGGCGTCGGGGGCAGCTGCCGACCACGGCCGCGGCGCGCGCCTTCTCGCTCCCAGGACCGCTCACGCCACTCTCGCCACTCCCGCTCCCTCTCTCTGTCCCTGTCTCGATCCCTATCACCACCTATTGGTGCCCAAACTGAACCTTGAATCATTTGGCAGTTCCATCCTCAACGCCAAAACAAACGAATGATCCAAAAGCAAAATAACGGGGTCATGATGAAATCATATATTGAACAGATGTGCAAACAATTTTCTTATTGTTAACGCGCTCGTTCATACATAAAGACATCTAACATAGAACGTTGCGACAGCAAGGGGTCTAAGCATAAGCGAATGGTTATTCCAATATTAACTTTTTCAGACCCTTTGCTTTACAATTGTACTTAAGCACGATTAGTTGCTTTTATACATTTTCGGTTTCATGTCAAATCCTAAACGTGTGTCTATATAATTTTAAGGAATGTCTTCAATGTTCATGTTTGAAAATATGCATTGTGACCATGTTCTAGAAGAGTAAGAACTGATAGTCATTTGTCAACGTAATCTCTATATGACGTTCAGTGCGTACTCTTGCAGTTAGGACATTCTACTTCGCACGTCTTAACTCTAAAGTGTGGGTGGTTCCGTAGTGTGTGGCGAGGGGATCTCACCGTAGGTGTGGTGTGGCGGGCTGGGCGATCGCGAGGGCTGGCTCAGGCTGGTCGTGGGGTACGGCGCCCTCCACTCCTTCCCTGCCGTCAGGAATACCTTCATGTACCTTCCACCACGCTATAGCCTAAGCCCGTCGATATACCGCACTTATTTCCTACTCACAAAGGTGACTCTAAAAGTTTTGGGTGTTTGTTTGACGTGGTCATAGTATGGGTTGTTATGGACACGGAATAGGACTAAAGGATATGGTCAAACTTGGTCCGGATTTATGTGTGTCCAGTGACTACATTGTTTTGGTTAGTACTGTAACCCAAAAAAACAGTTGATACAATCAATATTATGGCTTATTTTTTTATTACAATTATATATATATATATATTGTGACTACAGCAGTCTACCGCGTAAAACATAACAAATCAAAGTATAAATTCATTAAGCTTTTGCATGCTGCATGATATAGTGGCATCATTAATTGTGCATGCGATTCAGGCACCTTTGTTTTATGAGGAGCCCATGAATGAAGCGGTTAAATATGTGCAAATAAGAGCAAAACCGTATCCAAATGGGCACCAAATTCAGCATGCAGCAGGCAAATTAATTTCACTCGTAATAAAACAATTTTATCAATAAATCAATGAATTTACAATACGGCCAATTAATATTTAATTAAACTACTCTCATGGCTTAATTCAATTTCCATAGCCGATGTGTTCGTAATTGACTTACATCTAGAATGTAAAATGCGTGGCCTGATCATATTATATTTATGGTGTTACTAACAATTTCAAATATGAGCAACATTGTATGGATGAGCAGTTTTAAATCATAGCTAAATAGCTACTATGTAAGGTTACAAAACTAGCTTTGTGAAGATGTTCAATATTGCTAGATTTACAATCTATTGTCTAATTTATGAGCTCAGTCATATGTAGTATAACTTCTTAGCTCTCGGAGTACCTTAAAAACTACATCTACGAAAACATGAATATCTACAACTACTTGTAAGCTAGTCTTCCCATCTTCTCACAAAACTTTCAGAGTACCTTCATGAGAAGAAAAATGTTTGCAAAACTGTTTAGGTTCGATTGGATTGAAGCTAAACAAAACGGGTAGGTATGTTGACGGTTAATGTTAGAATATGAATAAAACTACAGGACTAAAATAAATATAATATTTATAGGCGTAATAGCTCATAAGGAAGCTTAAAAATTTAAACGTGATGAAATTTTTGGACCTCGATTTGGGTACACGGTAAAGATTATTTGCAATAGCTCTTTCGCCAGTGAATGGTAAATCTGGTACACAATTATCACTCTAATAAATTTCTAATTTAAGTATATACAGTACACAAATGACCTAATGATCCTGTAAAAGGCTATTATCAGATTTACATTTCACTTTAGACTTTATTATCGCTTTTTAAAATAAGTTTTTGTTAATTTAATTATAGCAATTTTAGCCATATTATGGGTAAAGGTGCGCCTACCATGTGGATGGTAGTGGTGTGGCGCCCGGTGCGTCCGCCCGTGCCTCTGATGCTCATGCTTCACTATCTCAACGACGTTGCTGACTGTGTCGGAGAATCCGATATCGTGATGGTAACCTCCGTAGTGACCTCTTCTTCTTGGACTTGGTGTCCTTCTGTAAATGGCAAATATGGTTGTAACTCACAACGACGGTGTGTTGTTGAAGTACCATGCATGTCAGGGTCCATGCAACATTAGATAACACAATATAGGGGTAGGTTATATGGCTTTAACGTGGTTAGTATTCACACAGGTCCGGGTTAAATATAACGCGTGCATGGTGAACATACCATTTTTCACTACGTTTACTTTGAGATCAATCTCTTCTTCGATGACACTACAAAACAAAACAATAAGGAAATAACAAAACCAAACTGAATGAGAAACTGAACTGAAAACGTTATTGTGTGCTCAAAAATACCTTAAACTGGAGGACCTTCCATGGTGACCATTCTGGTAGACGTGAGGTGCTTGCAACCTGGCTTCGTCTAAAGACTCCATGGATGCATGCTGCGATCCTTGGAGTTCCAATACCTACAAGTAAACGAAGCTATAATCCACTGAATGGACATTATAACTGTTCCTAATATTTTGAATTCTATGATGAGGTTTGCTATAAAACTGTCCCATATTTACAAAATTCAGCCTGTTGGACAAAACCATGCACATCGTAAGTGCTACATTAAATTGCAAGACATGCAATATTCGTGCGTGTGCTATATTATATATAATTCATTATACTTACCTAAAACCATCATAGTTATCTACATAACAAACTCCGTCATGCAAATTAGTAAGTAACACATGCAAGTTCTATGTAAGTTGTAGTATAATTTATTGTTTGGTGTCTTGTTAGATATATGACTGAAGTTATGTTGTTATGTTAATGTTTGGATCTGATTGTGAAGTGCTATGTCTAGTAATAATCAAATATCTTTAGAAAACCACCCACATATATAATTAAAATCGTAGGCATTCACTAATTATATCTCGAGATATTAATTAGTACAGATACAAAAACTATAGTTTCCTTCTACTACATATTTAATTAAAAAATTCAATCCTAGATTACTGAAAATGTTTACCTAAACATCAACAACCATCTGTAAACTTTAAAATATTTACCATTAATAAATGTACAGCACAATCAAATTAAAAATAACTAAAAAGAGCCTAAGGCCCTAATATTACGACTTTCGCCGATTACGTATATAATAGTTGGTTATCTTATTAATATCTAAGAAAACAAAGGTTTAATACCTATAATGTGTTACGTTAAACACCCAAACAAAGCTCTGAACATAAAATTGACAACATCGACTATCTATAACAGATGGAAATGCATCGATGTGGCTCTTTCTAATATACACCCATTTAGCAAAATACAACAACATTATGTCCCAACATCACGTAGGCTCTATATATCTCATTTTTCCAATTGTATGCTATTTATTCAAAAGTACTGCTACATAATTTTGGTTTGGTTTCTAGTGATATTGGTGGGTACATCGGTTGCACTTGACAATAGCTATCGTTAGCGTTGACTGACAGGGTATTACGACAATAGGATCGAGTCAACGTTCACCCTATCCTAAAAGGTAATCACCTTTTTGTTGTTCCTGGAACAAAAGAAACATATTGTTAGATTTTTATCGGTGCTGAAGAGTCAATAATTTGCTTTATATTCTGCTTAAACAGAATAATAGCTGTTTGTTGATATATTGTTTTTTTCTAACATACAGTCACTACAACTAAGTTCTCATATGTTTTTATATATTGGCAAAATTCACAACCAATTTTGGACGGAAGGTATACATTTTATTTTTGTAATTAATAGAATGAATAATATTTATACGTCCGATCATTTTTTAAATCAGTAAATTAGGACTTTACTTGCTATCTGCCTAATTACCAGATGGTAATTCAAATCAATTTATAATAAATTTATATTTAATAATAAATGAGTATAATTTAAGACTCACTTGAGTGACTTTCTGGTATTGCGTCTTGCGAGGTTGGCGAGTGTATGAGGGTCTTCGGGATGTCCCTCAGTGGCAGCAAGGGCAGGTCCCTCATGACTGAGCGAGCCGGCGCGCGAGCCCGGGCCCAGCCCGGCCGCCACATCCAGCAGACAGTTAAAGAACGACGCCTTCTGCACCAGGCACTCGGTCACCACCCACCCAAGCGCACTCTCATGTCACACAAAGTCCGCTTGGACTACTAACTAAAGCCTACATGAGTTTGCGCAATCCCATACGTCATGTCCATGCTGGAATTCTTTCAATGTGTACAGTCGTGTGTTTGTCGAGTGTAAGAAATCCAACAGATGGACACGAAAGCGTCATGTATCAGTGTCAGTGAACATGAATGCGGCTATATCTGAGGAAACAATTCTGACGGACATTAGTTGTGGCAAGTTTGTGGCGGGGCATGTATAAATGTTTGAGAACCGCATGTCAAAGTATGTAAAGGAGCTGTAAATTACAAAGCATTTTTATAAAATCAAAGAAGTAGTGCTAATCAACAGTCTTGTGCAAATTTGAAGCCAGAGGCGGGTTATTAGTCAGCGATATCAGTAATGCGAATGAATTAGCACATCACTTCCGCAGGTTTAGTCATTTCACGTCCTCCAGCATGCGTAGGTAAATTATGAGTTCATTTTCCAATGTTTTATGTTCTATAATATGTTACAATTGAAGGCAAATAACAGCGTAGCGAGTAAGCATGTTTGATTATTTTCATCAGGCTTCTAAATGGTATTTCGATTGAGCCAAAATGTACCTAATTCAATTCCAAGTCAAAAGTCACACCAAATAAGAAAGCAGAAGAATAAATAAATCGGTTATTACAAAAGTAAACAAGTTCAAGGTAAACCATGCACAATCCTAAAACAGTATGATATGGTACCTAAAACGTAAAATTCAAAATTTAATGCGAGGTGTAAAAGGTTCCTTCTAGGAGACAGCGAGCGGTAAATGGTAAATCAGACGACACAAATCGGGAAGACAAACAAATCTACTTTAAGGACAAATTTCTAATGCTACAAGACAAAGTCCAATCAACGTTTCAATGCAGACACACTTGTCTAATACTAAATATTTTGCAACTATAGGACAGGTCACTATTTCGTGGTTTACGAAGCCCTGACGTACACTTGATTGACAAAAATGTGCTAGACGCGCACACGTTTGCCAAAGCTAACATACATTAAGTGCGTCATTATCCTCTAAGAACTAATTCTCTGGTTTGGATTCGCTAATCTACTTTTTGTTTAATTTGATCAATTTAAGAGTATTTCTTTAATTGACCATCAAGTCATTCCTTCGGTCATCGCGATTTATTTATTTATTATTATATTTAATTAATTGAAATGTATCATTATTCAAACACGATGCGAGAAGAACTTTATGATAAAACAAAAAAATATCTATAATAGTGCAAGAAAAAAGTATTTAAAGATTCGATCCGTAAAATATTATAATACTACCGGCTGAATGGCCGTAGGGCTATTCTCGTTGAATGCCTGAAAAGTAAACCACCAATGTAGACGACTCATTGGAGTCGGTTTCAGCTAAAGTGACTCTGTATTGTTGTTCTCTTAGTCGAATCTTAAAAATGTTCGATGAGCCAATCAGTGATTTTGACGCGAAATCCTCAAATATGAATTTTAAACATTAAAGGATCGTCAATGAACACAACAATACATCCACAGATAGACAACACAACCAACTCTATTAACTAACTATGATGTTGTAAATTGTAATCTAATGTGGGGGTAAATTATAAGGGGCCATCAACAAACACTACTTTAAACGTGTAGTATTACCTACCCACATAATAGTTACATTTGGCTCAAAATTAAAGGTTATACTTATACATATATATATATAATACATACATTAGGCAAAAGCCACACGGATTTACTCTGGCTTCATTGATATTTATGTCTACTAGTAAAACGATATATCAAGGTTGTCCCTTTGAAAGTTAGAAAATATACAGTGCAGTGATAGAAGAGTTGGACACTTACCGGAACACCTTGTGGTTCAGTCTGACCAAACCTAGTTGATCTCCAACTCTCTAGTATCAGTAGTCCCGCGTAGATCTTTCCAACCGTCAGTTTCCCTGCATTGAGTACGTCGTTTCGAGGCACCAACAAATCTAACATTTTCTTCGCCTGGAGTGGCCATATGTGTGTTATCGTTTCCCTAAGTTCTTCATCTGCTTGGTCCATTTCTTCGGCTACAAAGTATACATAAAAAAAATCACGGAATATAAAATAACGTTTTAAAGAGTTAAGGAAAGTAATGATATTTGTTGTTGTTGTATGTATATGTTTTAATAATAATGTCACTCACCTGATCTCATCTTGATGTTCAGGTTTTCCCGAATTAAGGCAAATAGTGTTGTTGTAAAATTAACTTTCCCCTCTTCATCTAGCGGCATATTCATTCTAATTAATTTCTTATACGCTAGTCTATTTGGACACTTATTACCAAACCCCAGGGGTGGATCCATGTTTTTCAACATATCATACATTTCTGTATAGTGAATCTTCCCACTGAAAAGAGTTAACGTGATTAAGAGCGATATTAGAAATATTAATTTCCCTTACAATTATCAATCAAATACAGTGCTATTATTTTTTTTTAAACTTACGTAGCGTTTGGATCATATTCGGCCCATATTCTAACAAATTCATCAAGATGATGCGCGCCGAGAATGGACGAATCTCTTGTAAGATAGTCAAAGTTATCCATAATAACGGCAACGAACAAGTTCAACATCTGGAAAGGTAACAAGTATATATATTATTGTTAAATAAAAAAATAAAATGAAATATTGTTTTTAATACTGTAGGAAATTATTACAAATACCTGCGATAATTCTAACTAGTACATACAATAAATGAGATTATATAAAAAATTAAAAAGAATTTTGGTAGTTGACATTGTTTAAATTATCGACGTTTATGCAGAAAATAAATTATTATATTTATTCATAAATTGAATAGATTTTTATGTTATGGCTGATCAGAGAGAGTAGAATAGCTATGTCACTTACAAGAAAGGAACAGAAAAAGATGAACGACACGAAGTAGGCGTAGGCGAGCGTGCTGCCGCAGACCTCGTTGACCTGCTTGCTGGGTTGCTCGGGCGTCTTCGCGCACTTTGCAGGCTTGAGGCACGCCAGCATGATGTTTGGCCACGACTCGCCAGTAGCGCATCTGGACATATTATGACTCACAGCGAATAGTATTTGTAGCAGGTATCAAATATAAATAATTAGTTTCAGAATATATAACTAAAAATTCACAAACTGTACGCAACTTTAAGGGTAAATTTTCAAGTAGTGCTTGATAAATTTGTCAGTTTGTAATTTTTTCTTGAAAAATTCTAAGGTATGAATTTTAATGATTAAGCTGCCGTAGTTGATATTTTACTCAGTGCTTATCAATCGTTATAATTTGTGAATTTCTATAGGTACAATCATAACGTATGCGTTTATCTTATGTTTGATTTCATTGTTTGCTATTTCACTATTGTCGGAAACGTGTCAGAAAACAGTGTCTGTTCATGCATTTCTAACGATCTGAAGCACTTTGCTGTATATTCTACAGATAATTTGTTGACTAAAAAGAATGCCTCCATATTTGTTAACGCATTGAATATAGTATAGTATGAAAATATTACTACAAAAAAATCGAGTGTTGGTGTTGAATAGTAGGAGAACTTATTGCTTACCTGAATAGTAGCATGAGTGCTTGGATGAAGCTTTGAAAATTGTTGTGTCTGTTCAAATCTGCCTCGGGTGATAACTCTATATTGCCAAACACCTGTGTCCAAGCAGATACAACACAGAAAGTCAGCTTATTGTGCAACCATACGCGTGTCCCGACATCCTAAGCTCAAACCCCAATGCAAATACGTTCTAAGACTTTCTACCTTAATGATGTGTCTATAACTAGCACTATAGGTACGAAATGAAAGCAAAATTTACGATGACTAGACAAGTTGCGAGTAGATGCAATTTCATAGATTAAATCAACCAATGTTTAGGGTACAGAACTAAAGCTACACGATAATTTTCAAATGATACTGTTGCTGTACTGACGAGATTGATGGTTCCGCTTGTTTGACAATGGTTTGTGTTATAATTACGTGTTACACTGATTAAACAGATTTTCGGTGACCGCAAAAATGACTTGAGTACAAGATGCAACATCCGACCAAATTCCATGTGCCATGCGCTAAATTTTTCGGTGAGCGGCTCGCTCTCATATAAATTGTGGCTACGCCGAAGTGACGTGAATTAAGTTCGTTTCCACTACGCGTTCAGTACTCTCACCGAAACAGTAGCAAGAGTGCCCCCACGAATGATCGGAAGTTGTTGTGCCTGTTGATGGCACTGTCTGGATCGTATTGGATGTTTCCAAAAACCTGCCATTAGAAACGTTTCAGTGTCTATACTGCTCCACTTTTCGAGCCTTCGACATTTTATTAAAGTCAGTCCATGGCGGGTGTGTTTGGATAAGTGTTGAAGACAAGTATAGTGACAATTAATGTCAAAACATGGAGATTACCTTCTAGATATTCTTCTATTTATAATTCTATTTAATGACCGGTATGAGAAATTCTATCACCTACTTTCAATGCAACTTGAAATCTATTTCTATCACTAAATAAGGTATCAGGTTCTTTCCAATGCCATTATATGACAAGCACAAGGGAGTTTTAAATAGGTATGAGCCTAATGAAAATGCAACCCCATGACTAAATCTATCTAAATAAGTTATTTCCTATTACAAAGACGTATTGATATATTTTATCAGTTCAAATCTGGCCCCACGTTGTATTCAAAAACATATACGTCAATTTGCACATATTAATTAATACCAATTACAATGGAAAACTAGTGGAAAGAATTCACAAACCTGCATCCCGATAATGGCGTAGATGAAAAATAGCATCGCGATGAGAAGGCACACGTAGGGTAAGGCTTTGAAACTCTGCACGAATGTCCAGAGGAGTATCCGAATTGTGTAGCCCTGTCTGAGCAGCTTGATCAGTCGCGCGGCTCGGAACAGGCGCAGGAAGCCGACGTTGAATGTGTTCTCCTACAATTATAACGTCATTATCGAGAACTGTCACATCTAATGTGTAAATTACAGCTTGTTATGAAACTTTTGCGAACATGCGTCTTTTATGATGATAATATTAAGGAGCTGTCTTCAAATCTTCTCGAATCAGCTGAAGTACATTTGTATACTCTTGCTAAATTTATTGAGAATAAATTTAATTTTAATAATATCTACGAAATCGTAAAATAGGCGTAACACAAACACACAATGAGCGGTACGATACGAAGCTTCAAACTTAGCAAGACATTTCATGAGTTCTATTTAACGGATAGGAAATCTAAAGACCCACGGTCGTTAAAGCTAAGACAAAAATAAATATGGTTAGTAAAACAATGATATTCAAATTACTGATATAAAGTAAATTAAAGTACGAAATGATGGTTTTCTTAATATTCTCTCTACTAAATCTATTTTTATCGTAGTGCTTACATAGAATGAATATTAAACATACATCAAAACTAGCTATGTTATCCAATTAAAAAAAAATGCCTAAAATTAGCAAATTATTAATTAGAAGATTAATAATTTGTCAGGATTTTATTATAATCTAATCAACCCCAAAATTAGGAACCCTAGCATACCAATTTACCCAAACTGATTACTACAAAACTTCTATGAAGATATCCTATATCTAAAATTGTCTAGCACTACGTTATGAAACAATTTCCTATATACACATTTTTCTAATCCAATTATCGTTCCTTAACAAAATTCTAATTTTCCTAGCAATCAAATACTTGATTTGTTACCTGCTGACAGGATATGTCAGCACAGTTTTCAGCAAGGTCAGTCTGTAATCAGGATATACCTTTTATGATCACGTCATAATTTAAAATAAAATGCCAGTACCAATGAAGAACCAGAAAGTTGTAAAGCAAAGTTAGATGAAAAAAGGTTAAAAGCTGAAGACGAGAGAAGTTAACAATTGAACAGATGATAATACTCACGCCAAACTCCATAATGAGGGCGTCAATAATACTTCCAATGACCGTTATGAAATCAAATGTATTCCACGGATCTTTGAAAAAGTTCTGGAAACAAAACACACGTTAGTGATTCAACCTCAGTTGAAACGTTAATGATCTAAGACAAATATATTCCATGTTTGTATACAAATGTACACTTTCTATTTCATACAATGTCGAAAGAATTGAAAGGAATCATTGTTATAGGAAAGGAACCAGGATATTTCTCTCAACATTTTATATCTATATAATAAGTATCAAAACGTTTTGCTTATAAATCTAGAAAATTTTATGCTATGTAAAACTATTAAAACCTAAGTATCTTTTATTTAAACAAGCGCTTTCATAAACTTCCTATAAAATGAATTCTAGCGTTAAGTATATTCAAGTCAATATTGAATATTAATAGCTATTATTCTAATATTTAATAAAAAATGAATGTGTACCGATTGTACTAAAGCAAATAATACAATAATTTTAGTACAAATATATATTAATTTCATAAAAGTTTTAAATTACTTGTGATTATGAATTCAAAATGGCGGTTATAGATTAAATCATTTTTTATTATTGTAGCATTTGCATATAATGTACACGCGGCGTTATGAGAGGCACATATACATCACTGTCAAACTTTAATGGCAGTTTGTATACTGAGTCAGTTCATTCATATGATTAGTTCATCGTTAAAATATAAAACAGTGTTCATTCTTACCGTACATCCGAAGGCAATCAGCTTCAACACGGTCTCGAGAAGGAAGAAGAACGTAAAGACGAGGTTCATGAATGTTAACGTGTCCATGAGTACTGGTGGGGCCTCGTGAAACTACCACAAAATCAATACCAAATATCTTTTAACCTTAACGCAACATTAACAGTACAATTAAAACTAAATGCCAGAATTTAACTAGTTGCTCAAATCTAAGTTGTTTTTTATGAAAACTACTTGATTTAATTTGCTCTAGCATTTAGCTTTGTTTTAGACTAAAAAAATAAATCCTAGCCATATCTAGTTATTTATATGGAACAAACTTATATATATCATTTATTATGTTAGGATGAGTGTAACGGCCTGTGTGTGTGTCTTGTTCCTTGTCTTCGTTAGAGCCCATAAGATTTGTGTGATCATGTATAATTAGTTCAGTAGCATAAAGTGCACGTGCTGCATGCATTCCAGAAGTAACGTACATGCACATGGATCACGACAATCATCCTCTTAGGTTGGGTTGATATAATTGAACTCACTTACCTTTTCGCGTCGCTGTGTCTCGCTGCTTTAATTCTTACCTTTACACTTCCACAGATCACTTCGGAGTCTTCAGTCACAGTGTATTTGAGAAGGAAAACAGTTGAATATTCATCAGAGGCGTGTTAATATACAAGTGCCACATGCAGCAGGAGAAAAAAGCCATGCTTAACAATTAGTCGCAAATAAATTTACATTTATCATTAACAGTATTAGAGAGAAATTAGTATCGGATACTTGGGAAGGGATGATATTTACTCGACTGAAAATATTCCAATACAGTCATGTAAATAGACAAAATAACCATGTTAATAACAGAAAGAGTACATTTGTACCTAGTATTTATTATCTTCGTTGTTGGAATACTGTAGTGTCAGTCCAAACAGTGTGTTTGTGTACTTACTTTGACACCGTAAGCGATGATTTTCAACACCGTTTCCACAGAAAACATTCCAGTAAACCCCATATTCGAATACTTGAGGACTTCCGTGTAGACGTCACCTTGATCATAGAACTGCCATTTTGAGGTGACGTGCCAGGCGTATTGGATAAACCCATGGCAATGAAAATAGATGTTTGTTATTTCGTACATAGGTATCGGAAAATAAGAAAGTATTGTTGTGATGTAAAGAATGGGTATTGTATAGAAATAATGTAGGTTTGGTAGATAAGTTTGGTGCTATTTTCGGGTACGTCAACAAGTTAAAGGTATAATAAAAGAGGATAATGATAGTGGATTTGGTAAGGACACGTGCTGAATCATATAGAAGGAAAAAATAATACACAAGGTCACAGTGAAATAACGTATGTAGCCAATATTTACGGATATATGTTAAAAGTATCCCAATACAACAGAAATAGTGGATTGTAGTTTATACTTCAAGATAATAGGAACCGGTTCTAAGGTAGTAGAGGTTAAGTCAAGTTACAAGGTTTTGAAAATTTTGAATCTCCAATAAAAACACAAAAGCAGCTATTAGCCACCAATGACACGCCTGGCAGTAGGCCATTCCACCAAGCATGCAGAATTTTTACATAAAGACAATTAGTATTAGTTCTTAAATAAGGTCATGCACACGAACAACATATATGGCCCATGCTACGTCAACCTATTCGGTCCCGGATATGTGCATTCTCAAGCACCGATTACCGAGTAAAATTTTGGTGTTTCTTGTGCCGTAATAATCGTGTAGGAAGGATAGGTATACCGTGCAGTAAACACTGATACACAATCACATTTAATGAATAAACAGCAAGCCAGGACTCACGAAGGATTACTCAACAAAACACAGGATAGAAAGAAATATATTGGCGGTACACTTGACAGAGTAGGCTCAGATTTGGCGTATGGCGCATATGGATGCGTTCTGTACTGACACCGGTCAGGGTCGATGTTTTTTTTTGTTTATTGTGTATGTATTGATGTACGGTGTAATGTGAAACATGTTAACCTAGGCACTATATATTCGTTTACCTTAATTATGATGTTATTTGTCAAAAATTTGTTAGGTAATATGTAGGTTTTGTGCGATGTATATTGTACCAATTAATTATACGGGACAAAAGGTGCAGACAATATTAAAACATAGATATCACACAGTAATCAAATTCGCCCAATTCAAAAGAGGTAGATTGCATTTTCAATTGCTAGTAGTTACAATATCTGATAGAATTTGGACATTTCAACTCTCTAGTGAGGTTCAGTGCAAGCTTCAGTGATATCGTGGACTGGTTACCACTAATCTAGTATTCCGTTGATGTGCCTTGTGAATTCGGCTAATCAATATCTGCAACTATCTCAAATTGTGACCAATTTCTACTTTCCACATTTATAGTGCTTCACTTGTTTTGTATGTATGTTTCCTGTCACGATCACTGCTGTTTATACTGTCGTTTATCTATCCTTATATCAAAATTATTACACCAAATATCTTAAATATAAGATAATTAATCTAACACATAGAGAATGAAAAAACATACCTTCATCATGAGCAACAATGTGTTGAGTACGATGAGGGTCATGACGAAGTACTCGAAGGGCGTGGAGACGACTATTCTCCACACTTTGTACTTAAAACTTGCTCTTTTGCTCGGCATATACCTCTCTAGAGGTCGTGCTTCTATCGTGAAATCTATACATGATTTCTGTAAATAAATATAGTTACGATATTGTTTCTGGAAAATCAAGGTAAATAGACATCCACGTCTTTCTGTCGACTTGTCTCACCTGATTCTTATCAATTTCTCCGTCTTGTAACTCGGCTTCACCCTGCTCTTGAAATGTGATAATTATCAGAGCTACGAATATGTTAACAAAGAAGAACGGAAACACCACAAAGTAAACGATATAAAATATGGACATTTCTATTCGAAAATTTTGTATGGGTCCCCTGTCTTCGTACGTGGCGGCCATAGAGTTCTGTAGTACTCTGAAAACAGATTACAATAAATAGGTTTTTAAGTATTGCCATTGTTATTTTGTTGTCTAACTCGTTTATTTATTGTTATGTATAGCAGACAGTATTGGGTAGACAGTATTAAGTATAAGTCATAGGAAAGACTTCCTAAATAATATTAAGAATAACAAAAGACTATTGCAGTTACAAAAGTGTAGATCTGACCTAAGAAATTCTCCAAAAATCATCCCTATCCCTATCATGCCCCTAAGGGCAAAAGGGGAAATTGTAGTATGAATGTATTAAAAGCGGGTGAAACTAATATATAAAAATAATAATAATAAATTCACACCATATCTGATACATTGACCTAACTCCGAGATAAGTTGCTTAAATCACTTGTTTAACAGTTATCAAGCAACAGATGAAGCACAAATATAATACTTAAATATATATTTAACACCCAGACATAGAACAAAAACTAATATTTATCATATAAGCTCTTGTTGGGTTTCGAACCTACCAACTTTGAGATACTTTGCGCACAAGATAGGAAATACCGAATGCGCCATTGGGTAAATCATTGGTCGTTGAAGGTTAAGAACTTAATATTATTTTGATTAGTAATACAATACTTTAAAATCTACTTACTGTGGCCACCCTTCTCCCGTTTGTACTGCGAACAGCGTGAGCATTGCGGAGGCAACGTTGTCGTAGTGGAAGTTTTGAGTCATCCACTGGCGAGGACTCACGCGGGGCAACAAGCTGTTCGCTTCGTACACAAAATACGACCCTCTGCGGATTTCATTAGCAATTAGTTTTATATAATACTTTTAAAAGATATTTACGAAAAGAAGCGTTTCGCAAATGTCTTTCAAAATTTTATCTGTAATGTTACTGAAAATTCATGTGCAATAAGACTTTAAAACAGACAGAAAAAAAATCATTAGTTATAAAAATATAACACGTAAAATTAAAATAGTTATTATTAAGATGCTTTACAACATAAAATAAAAAAATATATATAAAAATAAAGTATGGTACTTACTGGCAGTCTTCGAATGTATTCTTACTGATATCGTTGCAGTGAAAAAATTTACCATTAAAAAGTTGAACCGCAATTACAGCGAATATGAATTGAAACAATATGTACACAATGAGAATGTTAATGACGTTTTTCAAAGAGTTCACAACACAGTCAAACACTGCTTTTAGCTTTGGAACACGTTTTATAGTTTTCAATGGTCTAAGCACTCGCAGCACTCTTAACGACTTTATTGTGGACAAATTTTGCCCAGCCCCCTTTTTCACACCTCTGGAACAAGAGAAATCCAATATAAGCACTATTTAGTTCTCTCTTAAGTTAAGACGTTCACTGTGCTTAGTGCAGATGGATACGAGAACGAAGAAGCCCATATGCATTCATATAATGAAAAAAAGTAAAATATTTAAAGTATGCTGTATTGTTACAACAAAACTGAAAAGATAATTTTTGTCTATTGCGCTTTAAAACAACTGGCCTCAAAGGTGTAAATAAAAGAACATCTGTTTATTTATAAATAAATAAGTATCTACTAGGCACATCATTTTACCTAGCTTTAAAAATCTATTCAAGATAAGAAGACAAAGTGCAATTCAAGTCGGGTATTTCCAATGCTGGGGCGAATGCAAATACTTAGTTCAAAATTAACAGAAAAAAGTCATACCCGATTTCAAAACCGAAGCTGACGAGGGCACAGATGACGACTGTGGCGTCCATTATGTTCCAAAGGTCGCGCAAGTACGCGCCTGGATGGAACATGATGCCCAAGTCGACGATCTTTAGCAGCATCTCCACCGTGAACACTCCAGTGAACGCGTAGTCGAAGAAGTTCAGGACCTTATTCCTGATAATGAATAGTGAGATTAGTATTATTTTAATTATTGTACATCTACATAGAAGAATTGATGTATGTGTTTTCAAGTCACCTAAGCTTCATTATATTTATTCATCATATAAAAGTTTTGGTGGCTGTTCATAATAACCATTGTGTCAATTAGTATCAGAGTGTAAGTCAATATGTAATTTTAAAAAAGGTGGCTCTTATTCAAAATGTATTTTAAATGGGATAATAGAATATTTTTAAAGGGTATGGGATAAAAGTCTGTGCACTCACCGGTCACTGTCCTCATACACTGGATCTTCAGCAGCTAAAGCGGCAGAACTCAAGCATATAACTATCATAATAAAAAAATCAAAATATCTTAAATTTACAACCCAGTGTGCGCCTCGCCTAATTCTGTAACGTGAAAACGACCAATATTTATAATAGCTATTAGATATGAACAAAATAATAGTAGGCTTTTATAATAATATCGAACTCACGGATTAGTAGGTGACAAAATAAACATGGACGAATATGGCAGCATTGGTTTTGGTCCATCTGGTATCTCTTCGTCTTCTTCTTTTTTGGCCTCCTCTTTCTTTTTGTTCTGAAATATATCTCAAAACTTAAATAGAAGCACTAATAATAAAGCTTCGTGATTTATGTTAATGGAACAAAAAAACTATGGAATTGAATGATTATATTGAATGCAAGTTCGATCTTCTTGAGGAGAAAAGATTCGATTAAGGAGAAAATGGCGATTTAAAAATAAACAAGCTAAACTAAATTTATTTATCGTTGTGTTGATCTAAGTCTCATTATTGCTATGTTGTGTACCACTATTCATCATTCGATGTATGTATATAAAAAAATGATTGTATCTAACACTAATTACTAAGGATGTGAAATTTGCTTTTATGATAAGCACCAAAAAATCAAATAAGGTTTCCAATTGTTTTTATATGAATACTAACTACTAAGCGCAAATTTTAAACATGCTAATTTTGCCAGTAATCGTTAGCGTTAAAATCATATGTTTCCCATTCCACTCAAGCAAAAACCATAGTAACTATATGGATGATCTCCACCTAGCAAGTAATTGTTCTAATTAAGATAAATTAATAAACGAGATTTCACTATCGATCACATTTAGCCATCTATTGAATAAACGAGTACGTTGATGAAAATTTATAAAATAACACCTAATGTAACATTCTGCCCACAAAAGCGACACTGAGCCGTCATCATTCGACCGGATTTAAAATATTGTTGACATTGTACATAAAATGTAAGCGTAAGAGGGTTTTAGTCAATGTTGGATTAGATTCTGTGGTATCATTAAAGAAAAAAGACCAATAGTAACATGTTAGCGTGCAAGGAACATGCGATGAAGGAGGATGATAACAGCAGATATAGAAACGTATAATCAACAATATTTTAAGTGGTCGATATGAATGCATACGATGAAGCAGGGCTTAGCACCATCGTCAATATATTTTACCTTCCTACTGGCCGGAGACGACGGACTTAAGTCTACTCGTGGTGGAGTTCCATCCACAGCATGTAACGCACCCATCTCTTTCTCCAATTCCTAATCAGCCGAAACAGAGGTTGTCGTATGAAATAGAAATTTCGATGTCACTATAGTATCCAATCTTCCATACAACAACCGTTCGGAAGTTAATGCTCGTGGAAGAGTGGTTGATCATGCTATGATATTGAATTTGTGATTCTATTAACTAAATTCAAAGCTCAGAGTATGAATTTAACATTCTAATATACAGCGTGACGGGTCGATTTTAAGCAGACTTACCTGAATCTGTTTCTCTTTGTCTTCTTCAACCTGTTCCTCTTCTGCCGCTGTCAACTCCTGGAAAGACAGAAAGGCAACATTTACACGAGAAGCGGCGCCAGATTTACAAGTGAGCGTCGACACACAACACCTTTTGCGTTATCACTATTTAACATTGAAAATTTGTTTTGGATGATAATTACCTACCATAATTTATTGAAAATGATTTCGGCATCATCCAAAACAAATAAAGTATTTGTTATAAGTACAAACCTGGGCATTAGCCAAATTGTCGACAGCGATGGCAAGGAACACGTTTAGCAGGGTGTAGTTTCCAAATAGCACCAGGATAACGAAGTACAAAGAGTAGATCATGCCCTTTTGTATGCCACCCTGAGACTGGATGCCGTGATACATCACCTCGTTCCAGTCTTCACCTGTTAGGATCTGGAAACAAAAAGTTTAACTTGTAATTCATTATAAACAATGTTAAAAAACCAACACCTGCAAACTAAGTGATTTATCTACTTTATGGTGTTATAATATGATTTTTTACAAAGTTTAACGCATATTATAAGAACTACATGCGTAACATATGTAAGTTAATTAATAATATTTACAAAATGTAACAAGTACTATAATAAAGTATAATATTGAATCCTAATACATACCTGGAAGACAGTAAGCAACGCAATAGGGAAGGTGTTGAAGTTAGTAGGCGGTGTGCCGTCTTCGAAGTTAAACTGCCCTCCAAAGAGCTGCATGCCGAGTAAAGCGAAAATGAGAATGAACAAGAATAGAAGGAACAACAGAGAGATGATAGATCTCATTGAGTTGAGAAGAGATATCACTAGGTTCCGCAACGATGACCAGTACTTTGTGACCTGAAATAAAGAAGAAAATATTTGAGGCAATGACCGTTTATAAAGTAAGAGTGTGAACTGAGAAGAGAAGAAATGTAATTAATATATAACATTAAAAAATATGCAAATAACAATAAGTCTAAGATGATAAACAACTCAATGTTGATTAAAATGATCAAAGTTCTTATTAAGTACAATCGATTTTTTATGTAACATATATTAATTATATTTGGAAATATCGGACACATAAAACTAAAGTATATAAATTGTTTAAAAGAATTCATCGCATTTTATGTCAACGCATATTGGCGTCTAGATATTAAACAAAATATAATTCTTGCAATAACGTACCTTGAATATTCTTAGCAGTCTTAAAGCTCTGAGGACTGATAGGCCGAAGGAGCCACCTTTCACCTCTGACCAAACAACTTCAAAGATGGAGCCGGAGATGACCACGCAATCGAACCGGTTGAACGAAGACTCGAAGTAGATCCGAGGGCCCAACGCGTACATCTTCACCCACATCTCCATCATAAACAGACCGAGGAACACAAATTCAGCGAAATCTAAAAAAAATTAAAGCATTTCATATGAGTGAAACTATATGAGCCAATCCAATCCTTTTGTATGACAAAAAATACATTTTGTGTTATGTTGTCAACTAATTTTGCTAGTTATGATAATGCTGTTGGTATTACTCACATAAAAATGAGGTCAGCCATTTAGGCTGTCTATAATGCTCAACTGCGACACATATGGTATTGAAGAACACCAAGACGATGACAAACCAGTAGAACCACTGGGTTTTCACTGTATGTCGGATCCAAAACCGGAACCGTTTCTCAGCGCGCCAAAAATCCGCGCACTTGCCCACGGCTCTAGTCTTGCTTTTCAGAAAACCTGCCGTAAATAAATATTATTTAGAACAAAAGATATCAAATCGTATATGATTGAAACCGTCAATCAAACAATGTACTTCACATTTGTTAGTTTAACGGTTTAAATGCTTTTAACTAAAGGATTAGGTACAGCTAATTCTTCTAGCATTTACGCATAGCTTACTGGAGCGGTTGAAAGTAACTGAAATAGTATGTAATAAGCTAATGTTGGTAACGTTTAATAATTAGACAATTGGTGTATTGTGTCGATGTTGAAACATGAAACGTGTTTTTCTCTTACCCAGAATTCTGAGTCACGTTTCTATGTAACTCTGATAAAGATTTAAAAGCTTAGCTGGTCATCAATTTATTAGAAGGGAGGATAGAGAAATAGCCTACAGAAGATAGTATAGCAAGGAAATTTAAAAAAAGACTGGTTACGCCTTTAGTATTGATAAGTTCAATGATCAAGTAAGCGAATTTTCACAACAGAAACAACTCACATATTTGTCAGATTAAAATGATTAATTAAAAATTAAAGTCTAAGGCCGATATCTCATTTTGTTTTCAAATTATTTCTATAAAATGTGAGCACATATTTTTGTTGTGAACGTACGGACGCTTGGAAGGTATAGAAAGGAATCACTATGTCTAATCTATGACTAGACTATTTTGACTACGTAGAAGATGAAAAGGAATATTCTACCAGCATCACGCTTGATCCCATACCTTGCTTTTTCTTTGGAACTGTAAACAACCAACACACAAATAGAGTACGAATGCTTATGGAAGTGGATGAAACGAGTGTTGAAAAATAAGAAAGAACACAACATTTAACATGCAACATTCATAAATATGTTTACTTTAGAGGACTGCAAAGTTATAATTACGAAAGAAATATTTAACATTTTATAGATTTCAGTTCCTACTTGATTTATGAAAAAATAGATCAAAGGCAAACTATATAATTCATAAGAGTATAAATGATTTCAGGACTTTTAACTGATGTAAATAAGTGTTCTTAGAAAATGAAAACATGCTTCTAAAATCAAGGCATGCTTTGAACAAAATCTGGTAATGCTAAATTAAATCTCTGATCACTTAATGTGTTTAAAAACAATAAATGAGGATACACTGAAAATACGTCAAAAACAAACATAAGTTATAATATAAGAACGAAGTATTCACTGACCGTCGTCTCCGCAGTCTTCGTCTTGCTCTTCTTCTTCCGTATCTGTGCTTTTGCTTTTGCCTAAGTTTTTTAATTTTTTCTTCGCTGCTGCTCTTCTCCGAGCTGTGGACGTTACAGAGTACGTTTAAATAAATGAGGCAAATAATCTTAAAAAATCTATATTGTCATTTGCTTCAACAATATTTTGTTGTTCTACGCGTCGTGTATGAAGGCTATTTTATATTAGGAACATACCTTCTATTATGTGCATTTTTTCTTCCTCTGTTGTTCTTTCTTCTGCTAATATTACTTCCTCTGTAAATATAATTTTGTCATCATCAATTTGCTTTTTTGGCATAGTTAGCATTTTTGACGCTGTAAGAATATAAGTGACTGGTTTTATTGCTTACCGGCTTTACATATCCACTCTACGTAACCGTTGAGTTCTCTCTCAAGCTGCTGCTGTCTCCTTAATTTAAGAAATTCTTGTCTATTTTCTACTTTCTCTCTTTCTTTAGCGAACTCACTGCAATCATAGCATTCGAAAATATACAGTTTTCTAGCATACAGTAATTAATTACAGTAGCGAAATTTTGTTAAAAGTTAATATATTATAAGCATAAAAAAAAATCAAATAAAGAAAAAAAGCATAACCTTATAGAATAACTATACTTTATACTTACTTACTATATTTATGATTTTTATAATTAGTGATATTATATTCAGTGCACAAAGAATTGTGAAAATAGCAGAGATATATAATGCAAAGTCACACAGTTAATTATGCATATAAACCTAGCATCGCGAAATTAGCTATCTATCCACCATTCATAGTGCTAGCTGTCAGGCAGACCTGCTTCTGTAATCCAGTTGATGTAACCCGTGAAGTCCTGGTTGAACATCTGGCGAGCCCGTTCCTTCTGGAATTGAGCTCGTCGCTCTACTCTTCCTCTTTCGTTAGAGAACTCTCTGGATTATTCGATATTTTACTGGCGTTACTTAAAGTGGACATACTAAATGTTCATTGGGAATATTTTCACATACAATCTAAGGTGTTTGCCCACTTTACTGTAATGTATTAAGAGGCATGATAGTCATAAGCGACCCGTAAACTGCCCGTATACAACTTCCAACCGATAGGAATCCTATGTGAAGTCTCTCACACCTGTCAGTGCTGCGTTGACGTCTCGAGGAACGGCCTGTATGCTACCCGTATGATGACAGTAAACAACGCGTATGATAACGGGTATGGTATAATGTCCGTATGCAACGTCCAACTCATAAGAATCATATGAGGAGTCTCTCACACCTGTCAGTGTTGCGTTGACGTCACGCGGTGTTAGTTTGGCTACGTTGCACGGAATGCATCGCCACAATAAAATTATTCTCGCCGAATTTTGTTCCTCCGTGCATGTCACACTACGAGGTTGGCCGCAGATGGAACGATATAGCTACATATTTTTTAATGCAAAGATTTTTGTTATTGCATATATTACGTTTATGGTTTGGTATGGTATTGTAGGCAAAGACCTTAACATCTGATTGGAATTACAGATAAGATAATAATTGTGTTATAGACAATCTTAATATATCCTACTACAAGTTAAAAATAAAGATTTAAATAAAGAACTACAAAAAAGGAGGAATTCTCAAATTAGCAGATTTTTTGTATGAACATACATACTCGTTATCTAAAAGTATGTAAACTGATTATGAAAAATATTTTTTTATTCGAACGGATATAACTGTCCAAACGGAAATAATATTCCCGTTGGCGCCATATCAGGATTTGATGATGTGATCCCAGAAAATTTGTGGTCTCAAATTTTATAAGCATCTAAGTATTCTTTCTAAAAATATTCAAGTATTTGCCTCTATTAAGTCGCTTCTTTTGTTTAAAATCAGTATTTATTAAATAACTCATTTTTTATATCAAAACAAAACCATTTATGCAGAGAAACTAAACAAAAAGATAGCAAATAACAGGATAAAATAGATGTAACAAAGTTCATAAAAACTTACCCGCTAAGGACACCGAGAACTAAGTTGAGCATAAAGAATGAACCCAATACTATGAGAGGCACAAAGTAAACCCAGTTGAACGCACTACCTAACGCGTCATTCGTCTGAAACAAACAAATAATATGAAACATTATATAATAAAGTTATTAGTAATACTCTTTTAGTTTATTTGTTTTCCTTTCAAGATTATTTTGTTTCCTTCTATTTCACCTGCGTTCAGTTGAACTTTCAGGCTTTGCACGCCCCTTTTACAACCTTAAGGCATTTAAGGATTTTCGATCACGAACCTTTAAATAAAACCCTAATAAAGTAGCAGTTTCATACCAAATTGCTTGTTTACCCCTTTAGGGGCTGATTTTTTAAAATCCCTTCTTAGTGCTCCTCTATGATAAAAATAGAACTCCGGCCCTACGTTGATATGTCAGTCAGTCGGCTTCTCTTTATATTATAATTCAAAATCAATATTATTGATAAGAATCAATTAAGGAATATATTATTTCTTTATGTTATACATGAAATAACATAAACTGGAATTTTTCGCACCAAGAAAGGCAAAAAAGCAATGATATCCAAAGATGTTACTAAAGAAAAAGTCGATGTCTGTTGTCACTAAATGGAATGGATGGATATGAATTAAGTAATCGAATTACCCAATAGAGGATAGCAGTCCAGCCCTCCATGGTAATGCACTGGAAGACGGTGAGCATGGCGAAGCCGATGTTGTCGAAAGAGGTGATGCCCTTGTTGGGCCCCTCCCACTTTTCGAGGCATGTGCTCATCTCGTACTCGCACACGTTGGCCCCGTACGGTGCTAGCGTCACGTTGTCCGCGTTACACGGCGTTGCTGTCTCGCCTTCGTACTTTATTTCATCTGTTGATGCAGAATGATCATTTTAATATTAACAACTAGCTATTGCTTTGTTCTTGTAGAAGTACGGAGAATAACTAAAAACGTTTCCTACAGATGATACGTACATTTAGTTAAAGTGCATGTACATGTCTAATGGAAATGTACATGCACTTCTAGCTCTAAATAGCTTTATTCAGTTCCACTATTTCTAATTAGTATCTATTCATTATATATACATATACACTCATGCATAGACGCAGAATAAATACAAATATTTGTCGTGGGGATGGAACCCTCGACCGTTGGCGCTTAACAAGATTACTACCACCTTCACTATCAGACCTATTTAAATATATTATCACGGGCTTGATGGTGCCATCTGTAGCGTGGTGTTTATTGTTGATGTTTCTTAGTCCCACAGTACTGCTTCAGGACTTAATGGGTATCTGTTATTTGTATTGTATATACGCAAAGTACCGCGCAATGTAAGACTGATGATTTATTTATTAACGAAGGTGTACCAACAACTAATGAACCGAGACTACTACCTTGAAAATCATACACATGTTTTGGTTTAAATATTCGCCAATTAGCGTATTTTAGTATTTCTCAGCTCAGTTGGTAATATTTTATCATTCTTACTTAACTGTTGACCTGAATCGACAAAGAACTTCGAACTAACACGAATAACTTATAATATTTAAATGTTAAACTTAAAATAATATTATTTATAGCAGTATTTATTCATAATTGGCATCGACACCACGCAAGTTGCTTCCACGTACAAACTATTGCAGTAATAGTTGGAGTTGTTTATTCTCGCGTGCAACTCCGGAACCAAGTTTTACGAACACTGTAATTAATTACTGGGGATCGAAAGTAGGTTGTTCCAGTCATACTGACCTAATTGTAAGTAACAAAATTTCATGGGCGGGAATAGCAGTTATTTTAAATGGTAACAATCGCGGAACATGAATGTTAGAAGCTCGGTCAAATTGTTAGAATAAAATTGTGGAAACTATTGAGTTTAAATTACCAAAACACAAAGCCGGATGTTTTGGTTTTAGTCAAACACGTTTAATGAAGAAACTACTGTACGCGTTATTTAGTTTTGTTCGCCTGTAACGCCCGTAACAGAGAATAAACAGTAATATTAATGTACTAAGGGTTAAAATAAAAGCTGACCTTAAATACATTGAAATTAAAGTAAAATAGTAAACTATTTATAAATTTCACCTTCTTAATGTAATTCGGATTTCTGCTTGCTTTTAGATTTAATTTCAACTATATATTTATATTAAAAATGTGTTTCTAAAGTAACATATTATATTTTTTTGTGAATAACTTGATTTGTACAATTGATTTTACATTTAAGTATCTGTTAATATATAAAGGGTAAATGTTCTAGTTAACCTCACATAATGTTCATAACACACTAAATAATACATTGTAGCCATTAAAAATCGGAAAAACGTTACGTTAAGTTTCTATTGGTCACATAATAAGGCGATAATCGTAAAAAATTTTAAGGAATACTTACTAATATCTTCTAAAGTATAACAAGTCTTATGTAACGCTCCCGAGTAGAATTCGAGACCGATAATGGCGAAGATGACTATTGCGAAAAGCACCAAAAGGCCGATCTGCAGCAACGGAGCCATCGCTTTGATGATGGACTTCAGTACGACTTGCAGACCTACACGGGAAAATGGGATTAATAATGCCAATACAGGGTATAAACTTGACAGCGGGAAAGAATTCAATTTGAAACAGTTAAGTCAAAGGCCATAATGTTTTACAAATCAATCATAATTACAAGATTTTTTACCAACAGACTTATTTTTATTGTATTATAATAAACAGGTTAATAATACATTAGAGCCTATGACGACAACAATATAATATATTTGGAAATCAAGTTTCATTAAATATGGTTCAACATCTGAAATAAAAGATGTGTTAAATATTATAAAACATTAAAATGCATAGTTTCCGAAATTAGTATACACAGAGCATGATCAAATACAGGTAAAATGTGTATGGTACTTGTCACACTAGCTTACAGTACTAGAAAGATAAAGGAACAAACTATGGATCATATGACAAGATGAATAGAAAGAAAATAATTTTCGTGCACAAGAAAATGATAAGCTGTTGCATAATTTTCCATATCAAAAAAAAAAATTTAAAGATTCATCAATAACAACAATTTCGGAAGTTAACATTCTTATATCCTAAACAAAAGAGTTAAACATGTTTAGGTGGAAAGATAAAAATTACTCTGCTCTATGACTAAGTTAAAATTATGCAACAGCCAGTGCCAGTGATTCTACGTGTGGCTATAAATCATCTAAAACTCACTAGGAACGCCCGATACTAATTTAAGGGGCCTCAGCACCCTAATGGCACGCAAGGTCCTGAAGTCGACCTCGGGCGCGACCGGCAGCTGCGTGATGATACTGCCAAACACATATCACTCGGTACTATAGCTTGAACTAGCAGCTAGCTTAGTAATAAAACCTCTACGGAGGACTGTGCTGGTCGACCTTTTAGTTAAATTTACGGCACGTCAGGAATTCGGTGCCAGGGATTATTAGAATATTTTTTTGAAGGTGACAGCACAATCCTGAGTTAGTTTAATGAAAACTTTAAAATGAATCTTCTAGCTTAAATTTCTACTGTCTAAATATCGTGTATCTAATTAGTCTGATTTATAAACTAATCACACGTTATTACGCATTTTAATCTAAATACACCATATTTATTCACTCCTAGTATCATTTCTTCATCTAAATTATTACATATTAATCTTTTATTTGGAAATACCTACGCAATACACAATTATAGCAAATCGTTACTATTATGCAACACGTAGCTGATATTCAAATAACATTTAAACATTTTCCATTAATAAAAGTCACACATTTTCTAAGCTTTATAACGAAACGTCTCATAAAGTGTGCCGAAAAAGTTCGACGCTACGTTTTATGCTAAAAAAATTTAAAAGTTCTATTTTTAAAAAACTAGCGACATATTTATTCTACGTTCGAAAAAGATTCGAAATTCGAAAACATCTAGCGAGAACGTTCTATACAAATAAGGTAGGTATTATGTGAACGGTTCGCCAATTACTGTAAATTACTTGGTATCCGCGAGACGAGCTTGAGCGGGCGGAGCACTCTGAATGAGCGCAGCATCCGCAGGTCAACGTCCACGTTGTATTCGGCGAATATCGTCATCGACCTAGTTTTCGTTATCGAATATTCAATAAAGCATACACATACTTTGGCACCTACCTAATTTTTTCCGAAAAATTTTATTTTCATATGTTAAAACCAATTGTGGCCTGATGGTTCTTTGAATGAAAGGTTGATAAGTCGGCTCATCTCAAAACTCATATGTAATAAAGCGTCATAACTATGGTTTAAACGCTTTTGGTACAGTTAAATGGTTTCGATATGATACCTCCTTTATTTATCTTGCGCTAATATACGCAAAGTATTGATGTATGTAAGCGATATGAACTTTATCATGAAGTTATTCATTTCAATGAAATATACTTCACAGTGTCCATTGCCAGTGACATGTATAGTATTTTTGTGATTAGTTTAAAAGTAAAAAAATTAAATTTACACTTACCCAGTTACTACAACGAAAAAATCCATGATGTTCCAAACGTTCCTAAGATATGACCCCCTGTGTAAAACAAAACCTAAAGCTAATATTTTTAACGAGGCTTCTACACAAAATATTCCTAAAAAGTACGCCTCGGTCTCTTCCTGCAACAAATAGAGAAAATAGGTTAATTCTGATAAGTTTTTAGCAATAGTAAAATAAAAATATTGTATCAATATTACTGTACTCCATAAAATTCTTACGATGCGTTCAAATCACGTCATAAAAAATCTTTGATAGCCTTTAATAAATATAATTAAGTGCAAAAATATTTACACTGCTGAATATTTAATGACGTTTATCTGTTTTAAGTTTTTAAACAAATCTACTTTCTATTAAAGTTTGTCGAGCAGTTTTAAGTAAAATACAAAATTATTTGTTTTATGTTTAAAAATAAATGAACGGTGGTATTATAGTCAATAAAATAATGAATGAACAAAAAAAGAGATATAAATACATAAATATAGATGTGCAGAAACTATATAAAATGTTTTTTATTTCACTAAACATTGGGTGAAGAGAGCTTAGATTCCTCTAGATAATGTTTTAAAAATATTTATGTTTTAAAGGTTTCTCAGGGTAAAACGGAGCTGCAAACTTGAAGTTATTAGAATAAAATTCTGTATAGAGGTTCTTTATTGAAAGTCATGAAATACGTGTAAATATTTTTTTTTTAATAATCCCTTGAAGGGGTAAAAGGGGATGCAATGTTAGTTTGAAAGATCTACAATTTAACGCGGGTAAAACCGCGGGGCACTGCTACTCTGATATAAATTAATAATATTTATATTCGATGACAATATTTTTAAGCCCGTCTATCAACTTTTTACCAGCTTTGCTGAGGAAATTTAGCATGTGAAAAGATAGGACTGCAGGAAAGAATACAAGCTGCTTTAGCCCCGAAAAGACAACAGTTCCCATGGGCCCGAAATACAGTAAAATCCATACTGAAGTTGCAGCACGTATACTCAGAATTTGGAAGTTTCAATGCATTCATATTTAGTAGGCACAGAAAAAATATTAATTGAAGCTGTAATATTATACTTTAGAATGAGATGTTTAAATACGTAGATGATATATAAGAATAAGAAATGTACGCAGTAGATTTACAATAAAAATTTGAAATTATTTTAATGTTAAAATTTGGTCATTTTTTTAAAGTCTTTTAATACCATCTAACTTCAAAAGGCTTCTGATAAATTGGTTGATTGTTGTACTAAAGTAACATTGACCACTAATAAATGTGTTGGATGGAAATGGATTTTTTAAATGTTATATTCACACCTAGAAGAAATTACGTGCCAGTATTTGGTAGTTACTCGATGGCTGGGCTTAGGAAACTTTTTGTATTTGCAATATTATTGTTTGTTTCCAAATATTCGCTTGATAACGATTGCCTTAAATTAATCGATTTGTCGAACATAAAAATGTAATAGGCAAAAAAAAACCGCGTGTGACATTCTCTAAATATATAAGCCGTGAACGCGTACTACTGCAGGGTACCGACAGAGTAGTTCCTCTTATTTCCGGATCTAAACAATGGTGGAATAGTAATTGGAAATAGTGTGGCTTAGAATCATAGGGAGGAGATGGACAGTAGCATCCTTGTAGCTAAGTTTGCTTCGCTCAAAAAATAAATGAATATCAAGATCCTCTTTCTTAATAATAAGATAGCATAAGAACCAATTTGTTTATTTTTTGTCTATGTTTGCAGTGTTCATCTTTAAAAGATTGTACATTTGGTCATAACATTTTAGTTTTAAAACAAAAGTGGAAAATAATAAAAAACCCTCAAAGTTCCTCCTTTGTTTTTCTTGGGACTTATGTCCAAGGCCTTGTTGGTACAATCACTAATACGATAATGATGATACGATACTCCTAGTTGTAAGAGTATTACAACGATCTACAACTTTTAAGGCAGTCGACATACATTTTATGACTGTAGTTTATATTACCATTGATCGAAAACGACAATAAAATAATTCTAAAATTTTGAATATATGTAGTTTTAAATTAAAAAACGAAAAAGAATTCCTTATTCCAAAAAAAACTGTTTTTTGTGGATATTTACATTAAAACCTTATTTCTTAATTTATTAGTAAGTCAACTTTTTGGTGACTTTGATTTGCGGGTTATTATGAAAGTTTTTATGTTTTGTCTATCTTCAAGAAATATTTTTTTTACTGTTTCACCCTCCACAAACAGAGTTTGACCCTTGTAGATTCTTAAAAAGATTTGTCCACTTACAAACGACCATGAATAAATGATAACTATGTTTTACACCTTCCACGTGTGACAAAACCGTTACTTGCCTTCTATATTTATTTATATATTTATATATTTTCTATCCTTAACATTTTTGTTCTTTTTATGTTATTGAAAAGCCTGTTTACAAAATCAGATTGAGATTTGTTTATCTCAAAAATCTAATATATTCATCTGCTGATGTTTTTGCAAAGCACTAGCACTGCCCCGTGTTTGCACCCGCCTAAAATAGCAGAGCTTCTATACTAGGCACTGATTTCAAAAAAACTTTTTTAAATGCTCCCTTACGTTATTACAGGAACCTCTGTGCAAAGTTTGAAGTTTCTAGCCCTTATGGTTTTGGATATGGTTTGATATGACAGTCGGCTTCTGTTTATGTATGTAGACAAATGTATTGTATTTGATGGAATAAGATGGAAATTACCAAATTCTGCGCTAAGACGGTCTTATCGCCGTTAGGCAAATGCTCCTCCAGCGCCAGCACCACGCAGTTGGCGATGATGGTAAGCAGCACCGCGTACTCGAAGGGCGGCCACTCGATGATGAACTTTGTATACCTGGAAACAAAAATTGACATTGTATCAGAGAGGTAATCATTGAAAACATAAAAATTGTAAAAAACTTACCAAAACATAACTAGAACATGTACAACATAAAATGTATGCTTTAAAAAAATCTTGAAGAGCATTTTACCTTGTTAATTGGTACATCTAAAAATAAGTTACCAAATAACAGGCAAATGTATAATGTAAAATGTTATGTATATAATCCCACCTACATTCGCATGTTATTTCTTTTATCGTTCTTTTAAACCCCATGCACAATATATTTAGTTTTACAAAAAATAACCACATAACCGATCTTCGTGAAATTTCATAATAAAATATAAATGGAAACTTTTATTTTAGAGTATTGTTTCCATGGTAAATTCACACGAACAAATATTGCAGGTAAAATTTAGTCAGTAATAATAATAGAATCTGTGCCTAAACGAGAATAAAAATGAAAATGTATACGCCTCTAACATACTTTGTATTAACAAGGGAAATTTTCTTGTGACAATGTGAACTCATAACCGGTTCATTCAATTCCATAGGTACCAGGTCCATAATGCTTTAGATTGATGTATTAGTCTCCAATGTGCTCGCAGGATAATAAAGTTATAACTCTCAGCTAACAGACCAGGTGGTTAAAATTTGTTCTTGATATACTATGGGAACATCAAGCTAGTACTCCAGAAGTATGAAGAAAGTTTAATGACACTTTAATCATGGTTATTACATAGTCCACTCAGACAATCTTGAACTTGGACACTATTTAGGTTAACTTTGATTTGTATACTGTTTTCATTCATATATTGGATGATTCAGTTTTCGTTTGAACTTAAAAAAAAATACTTTTATCAGAACATTTAGGTGTTTTGATATACATTACAACATTAGTTACAAAATTTAAACAGGAAAGCTGATTGTGCTGTGTTTTACAGATATAAAAAGATAAATATATGAGGCAGCTAAATTGATAGGAAACTATTGGTTCGACAATAAGTTTAAATTTGATGAGAGATTTTGACTAACTTGTGTAGGTTATTGTTCTGTAGTCATGTGTACCTTGAACACTTGCTATTGATTGTAGTGCTATTAAATGATTTAAAGAAATTATACATGCTATTGATTTAAATTTTTATTATTATATATGTTTATCACAAAACATTCCAATTTTTCCTTTTTCTTCTCTTAATTGATGTAGTTAAAAAAAGTCAATAGAATTCTATGAACTCAAA
The DNA here is from genome assembly GCA_020976665.1 of Heortia vitessoides. Classification (NCBI taxonomy): domain Eukaryota; kingdom Metazoa; phylum Arthropoda; class Insecta; order Lepidoptera; family Crambidae; genus Heortia; species Heortia vitessoides. The sequence continues at coordinate 5,105,779 of JACJUM010000875.1, forward strand.
TCATTGGGCTTGAAATCACTACAAAATGAGGATATAGGTTGAACATATGAAGCATAGTGACGTTGCATGACAACATAATAGTAATTATAAAACAAAGCCGTGTTCCATGGTGTCCCTGTTTGAATGCGATAAACAAAAAAATATCGATATAGACTTGCAAAAAGTGGTTTTCATTGGTACCTCAGTATCACCAATATCTATCGCCCAATAGCAGTGTTCGCATTGCTTTGTTCCAGTTTGAAAAGTGAGAAAGGCAGTAAAATGACTGGGTAATGTGACATACTATCTTCAAGTAACAAGGCTATTAATGCGCTGGGGATATCTTTGTGATATTACGAGCGTCTATACGAGCTGCGGTGACGCTTGCTTTCAAGCGGTCTGTATGCTTGTAAGCCGACCTGGTCTTATATAATAAAACAAGAAACCAGTCCGCAGCAAAAGGCGAAGTGATTAACGAGGAACGATTGAGTCACTATGAGGGGTCGGAAAGGAACATGCTGACGGAAAGCTTTTCAGGCGTGCGCAATTTGATACAATATTACAGCTGGATAAATATATAGTTACAAACGCTGTACAACCAAGCTAGTTTCTATTAATGTTATAACACATGCTAATTTCAGATAAAATTGTAAAGGTCAACCGTGTATATTTTTTCGCATTTCCCGAAAGGCATTTATATTAAATCCAAGCCGTGGGGTACCGGTACAGATAGATGAATAGTAACTACACCTGTAATACAGTAAGACTGAGGTACCAAGACTGACAGATTGAGGGGCAGCGGCGTTTATGGGCAAAAACCTTCTTTTTGCAGAAGAGTAGGCATGACAATAGTGGACAGCTGATATGATGATAAAATTCGTTTTAAATACAAGCAAAAGTATTTATTTATTTATTTAACTTTATTGCACAAAATGTTACAAAATGTACAAATGGCGGACTTAATGCCAGATGGCATTATCTCCCAGTCAACCATTACACAAAACTGAAAAATATATATATATATAT
>JACJUM010000875.1:5106883-5177710 GCA_020976665.1 Heortia vitessoides
AAGCAGCATCAGTAAATAAAGTACGGAGACAGCGTTTCAGGTTTAATTTGTTTGGGGATTATCTAGTGAGTCTGCAAATTTATATGCATAAAAGTCTCATAGTACACAACTTTAAAGCGGCACATTTACATCGTACAGACAGTAATTTGTGTTTATGAATTAAGGGGCTGTCTCCTGTCCTGACCTGTCCTATATACATAATTTAATCGATTACAGATTCCTTCCGTAAGCGTAAGCGTAAGACTGTAAGCGCAACGATCCCATCGTTTGGAAATTACGCTTCCCAAATAGATGCATTTATTTTGGATCGTTAATATTTTATACAAACGGCCAGCGTCGTAAAAAATTTAAAAGCAGTAAGATATATGAACAATTTTGATACATTTTACAAGGTTCGTGAAAACCATGAATTATCATGAATGCCAGTAATATTATCATTGATTTATTTATATCATTCTTGTAAACAGTTTCCGCTTAATAATTGTAATGTCGGACCTATAATAAAATTCAAAAATTTTTAAGTCATGTTGTTAAGTGATCGCAGAAATAACGGAATGGGAAAATTTCGCTCAGTAATGGCCGCGGTAGACAAGCGTGTTGGCAATCGCAGAGTGCATATTTGGCCAAGGGGATGCTGCTGCCCATCCTAAACCTGTGCATTTGAGCTTACTATTTCGGATGGATATATCACCATCTGCCGGTTCTGGTACCTTACTCGTACCACACCTGGTACAGGGGGAGGTACTATTCTACTCTGCCGGTACCTTACGCCTATAACGCATTTTAATTAAAAATATGCTTATTATGATACAACTTCGACGACGACTAGGGTCAAAACTTTAACATAATTAATATTTTTAGGTATATTTCCTATCTTGTTATTTTAATAAGTATTAATAATATTACAATTATATACGTAAATGTTGTCATTCAATAAGAGTAAAGCAATTATAAGTACTAAAGCCCATAGACAATTTATATTTACTTTATTTAAGTATGTTGTATCTTTATAAAACAGTAGTGTATTTTAATTTATTTTAAGTCCATTTTGTTAAAAAATATGGCTAGCACTTTTTCTGCATATTCACATTTAACCGTGTCACATTAATCTGTTAAAAAATATTTAGTGACATGTATGTTTATTTATTAACTTATTGAATAATATTCATAAATAGTTAGTATTTTAATTTCAAAGAAGTCTAGAAGCGTGACAGTTTATGTAAAGATTAAAAAAAATTATAATTTGTCGATACCTTTTATTGTATATAAAATAATTGTCAGAGTGCCAATTGGATTTACGCCCAATCAATTTTCATGAGCTGATACTAACATTTTATGGCATTGAATCTGGGCATATTAGTTAGGATCGCGTTTATACATTGTTTGGTAGCCATTTTGTTGGTCATAATCAAAGATTAGAGTGTGAAAGTCCTGAGATACAGCTTCTTTAAAGAGTAGTAAATGTTACCCAAATACACAATTATAATTCAATGCGAATTAAGGTCTAAACTTGCATAACAGCAACTGTAAATCTATATAATTTGGGCCAAGAATGCAAATTAACATGAAATCCGCGCCGAAGTGGATATATATTCAGTTATAAATATTCAGTTAACGCTGCCTTATGCAGTTCAGACATTTTGAATTACTCACAGTACTATTATGTTATAAGTGCTACTATCATTTGCAATTCAATAAATGGTCTTTAACATTTAAAGAATTTATTGTAATATGAGAATACTGCTAAAATTATTACGTTAAATTATACTGGCACTGACAGAATTGTTCGAAAGACTATAAAATGTCCAATATTTTTTGAGTTCTGCAGTACTTATATCAACATGTTCCATGTTAATCTAGCGGTCATTGATCTTACTACTTTTATTATACAAGTGAATAAATTTATTTTTGTGGGAGAGCTGGTGTATAATTTTGTTCTAATTACATTTATATTAGGTCTGCGTTTTGTATACAAAGTGTCGGATCAACCAATTAAATCGATCGAGCTTTTGCAATCAATGTAGAACTGAAAAATGCGAGTTGTTGAGTTCTAAATTGGAGGCAAAAACAAACTTTGGGTTAGTCTGTCACTTCGTGTTCTGAAATATAAAGAATTTATTTATACAGTCTTATATACTGTTTTAGAATTAAAACAAGTTTCAATTCTAAAACACTATATATTTAGGTTTAATTATTTGTTAATATTTATTAAAGAAATTATAATAAAGTTATAATTTTAATGATGTAGTAAAATTATAAACAAATTCTAAGGAGTTAAAAGGCTAATACTTTGAAACATTAATTTTATTTAATATTTTATAATTTATATATAAATTTCATACTGATTTGAGAATGGATTTTTGAACCGGGTATTTCTTTAGACCTATTTTAAGATAATGTTTTAGATATGATTAGTTATATTTTTAAAACAACAAACTAAAAATATTCCCATGTCTTGGCATTAATTCAAACTTATTAAACGTGATTTCATTACTTAATTGCATTGTAACTTAAGGAAGGCAGTAGAACTATTACGCTACTTAAAAATAAAAATGTAAAAAAAAGGTATTCTTACCTCCGAATAGGATTTTCGTTGGAAAATATAAAGAGCGAGCTTGGCCCCGGAGTAGCGGGCTGGTGCGCGCCGCCCATGGTATCAGCTGGCGCCGCGCGAGCCTGCGCGCCCGCCGCCTCCTGCGCTGCCGCCAACCTGGAAACCAAAATTTACCAATAAGAATCCTCATAACAATCAATCAGTACCAATCAGAATCGTTCACTTCTCTGGAACTAGTTAGATTTGTAATAGCTGCGATGCGTGGCACATAGCAGTCGTATAGTGAAGTGGCATTTATTTTCTAGAGACATTTTTCATCGCGTATTTTTATTATTTGATAAATAATAATGAAAATATTTTATTTAGTATTTGCTATTAGTGTTTACACATTTTAATATTAAACGTTAGTTAATTTTAAAAGGCTTACTTTAGTAAATCAATCTAAAAACCAGGCATAACTTTCATTAAAATCGGTCCAGAGAGAATGTTACCTAGATCAACTTACACAAACACTATACTCATTATTTTAAGTTAGAATGATCATACATTATTTTATTTATTAAAATCATTTTTAGTTTTATTACAAACAATAATGCTTACTATGATAATATGTATATATTAATAGAACATTTATATTAAATAGATTTTGAGCATAAGGAGATTTATTAAACTATTGTTGATTCCTAATAAAAAGTATGAACGCAAAAATTAGACGCCTCGGAAAATAAATGTATACAATTCAAACAATTTATTTCCAAGTAGACGCGATGCTACTAATTCCGCCAGTGCATTACGTTATAAAGACGTCATCACAATTATTAAAGGGCGGGAGCAATATGTTGTCGTCAAAGTTGACCTCTGTATATTCATATAAGTGGTTGTATACACGACACGATAAATTGAATAGACAAATATAGGTCAGTGACAACCGCAGTTCGCGACGACGAAAGGGTTGAATTGCATTAGATTTAATATTAGTATCCTAAACAGAACATGGTCAGTTTTACCTTGGAACAATTACCGTTTTGACTGCTAAAAACTTATCAAGTTTACAAGAACTTAAGATATTATTTGCTTTTTTATTTATAATATTGCTTTGCAATGCCCTGGTTCCATGTGAGAATTTGCCTTGTAAGAAAACCAAGAACAACGAAACCGCCCAAACACAATACATGTTGAAAATCAAGTTACCAGCATGGGTCTCGATGAAATAGTCACGCCTACGCATTTTTCCATCGTTCTGGATGAATTTTACCTTACGTAATTACGCGTATAAAGACGCGCACGCATTTACAATGAACGATTTGCCATGAGTTACCGACAGAGGAAAATAGTACTAGGACTATTCTCCTATGGTACACCGCACGGAGCTTGTCATTTTATTCACTATTAGTAATCTAAAATATACTATATTTCGAAATGCTTTGCGTTTTTTTTCAATAACATGAGTGTATTGTTTATGTCGGGTGATGATGCGGTATATTTACGACGACCTTAATTAGTGTAACAGTTTCCCACTTGCATACAGTGTGTACGCAAATGAAATAACACACTTTAAAGGTAAATAGAATGGTAAATTGTTACAAATAAATAAAGATGCTAAGAAAATACTATTCAACGCCGCGTTAACCTTTACTTTAATATTCAATTTTCTTTTGGCCATTTAGGTTGAAGCAATACAACTGTATTGGTTCAAATTATGAGTGGATGGTAATCCAGTGCGCGGCTAGGTGTACTTCATTTTGAAATAACTATAAAAATATGAATAATTTCTTGTTTGACTTATCCGTTATCGCCATATCGCAGTTCCTGTTAACCCTTGCAATCTATAAATCAATTTAACATTACAATAATGCTACTTTAGGCCAATCCTTTCGTACATTGAGCATGTATGTCAAATCAAATAAAGACATATTGCCGATTTTAATAACCTGCTACACATATATCAATTTGACAAATCCTCGGCAATCCGGAATTTAAGTAATAATATTGATGCTATGGCAAATTTTGCCGTGAGGTACCGGCAGAGTAGAATAGTACCTTCTACTATACCAGATGTCGTAAGAGGCGACTAAGGTACAAGAACCGACAGGTGGCCGTATATCCATCCAAAACAGTACAGCTCAAATGCACAGGGTGGGGATGGGCAGCAGCATCCTTGTCGCGAAAGCTGCGTTCTGAGATTGCCAACACGCTTGCCCGGCTCGGCAATTATGGGCAAAAAACTTCGTTTCTTGGAGAGGCCTATGTCCAGCAGTGGAATTCCAATGGCTTGTATGATAAAGGCGAGTTTTAGTGGTTTGATATAGCACTACTGTTATCTAGCACATCGTTTCACTAACATCCTGTATGTACTGGCACAGTTAACATATATGTGACCTACCAGTATGTGATGCTCTAGGGATGAGCCAGTTCCCTTTGGCCTTTATGACTTAGATGAAAGATTGTGTGCAGTTGAAAGCTAGCTTTTAAGTAATTAAATGAACTGAAATGAATGTCGTTTTCAATGAATATTCTATAATTTAAAATTTAGGAATAATACAAAAAGAACGCTAGGTTATATTATATAGTTGTTTAAAAAAGAGGTAGTTTCAATTAATAAATTGTTTAGTTTAACAGTTTAATTTTATACATATTTTATAAAAATTACCGAAATCACACCTCGCCCATTCTTTTGAATGAATAATAAGAATCTGATCTATATGATTATGTTTAGTCTATTACATGATAAGTCTTTAAAAAATTAGCCCTGTAAGCTCAAAACACATAAAAATTTACGATATTTTTATCACTTATAAGAAACGCAAAAAATAAAATTAAGAAGAACCGAATCTTATTAAAAATTTATTTTTCTTTTTGACTCTGCTTGACGAAGATATTGTTTACAAAAAAAAGTCGGCAACAAATTAGGTAAAAAATGCTTGAGTCAGCTTATTATTTCTAAAACTCTAAACTCTTTATTCCATACTTATTAAAGACGGCAATTTATTACTAATATTACAAAATTAATAAGCCAATTAACGAGTGATTTAAACATAGTAATTAACTACAACTTTTAGGTATTAGTAACGACGAATCGAACAATGTAAATGACCCTCCACATTCAGATCTGGGTCAATAGAGCGCTTATGGCGAGAATAGCTAGACAGGCCTATTTGGGGAATGCCACTGTTGATACTGGAATCTAAGATACCTGTTATTTCAGTTACCTGGATTGCTGTTTGACTCAGCCTTACGAACTTAGATGCAAAGTCCAGCAAACTACAACATACCTAGTCAAATCTCCACACTGGACAATTTGACTAAGTATGTTAGATAACACTAATATTTATTTAGCTTATAACAACGTTCAATTTAGCCTAAGCATCTCACTTAAAGTGGACAGTAAAAAGATTGACGTTTCCAATTTTAAAATACAAAGATCTGTAATATTCGACTAGAGGTACAGGAGTTTTTTTATTAGAACAGATCGACAAATAAGCATACAGTTCTCGTGATTGTAAGCGTCACAGCGGCCCATATTCGCTCGTTATATCATAAGTATATCACTAGCGGGTTGTAAACCTTGTGATTTTTAAATTATATTTCACATTAGTCAGTAATTTTACTGCCTCTCTCACCCTTCAAACCGAAAAAAAGTAATAAGAACAGTCAACAACTATTTGGCGATAGAAATAGGTGTGAGTGATGTTTCTTGCAGATTCTTTTCTGGTGGGTCTAGAAATCAAACTGCAGAGAACTTTGTCTTAAGACTTGTCTGGTGCCGGCAGACTAGTTTAAGGTGGGCCTAATTGTCTATGTGTTAGATGACGTCTAACGTATATGAGGTCTATCTCAGGTACTCGTATAGATAAACTTAAGGACAAAAATTTTTCTAGTCTACATATAGTCTTTAAAGTCCAATTTTTAGATCAAAGTGGTACAGGAAGTGATAAAAGTTATGAATAAAATGAACTTCTATTATTTTAATTAATATTATACTGGTACACAATAAGTTAACAATATATTCATTTATAGTGACTTGGTGTAAAATATCGCACTTGGTTATAGAGAATAGGAGTTTGCTTATGTTACGAAGAGAAAATACGCTTTTTAGTGCTAATTTTTACTGCATTTTACTATTTTTTCGATCGAATTGAAAAACCTCTACAGAACAACCGATGCAGTATGCTGCATAGTTATAGGCTGCATAATTAGAAAATAGAAAAAGAAGGATAAAGATATCAATTAATATTACTCAGTTCAAAAATAATTTTATTCAGAGGTGTTAACTAATCAATATAGCAATATAGGCAAAGGCAAGGAACCTAAACACGTGAGACGATTTAAGAAGCGGAACTTCACCAAATATTGATCTGAAAATTAACTTAAGAGTAAGCTTCGCATTTGAGAAAGAAGTTTCACCTCACTATGATTATCAGGGAGCGGTGGCATAAATATTGTAATTTTCAATAAGTACTTAAATGACAATTAAAGAGTCGCAATGCTATCAGTCGTAAGTAATGACTGCATTACTATTAAATTGACAGTAATAATAAATAAAAACTGGCAACAAACAAGATTACAATTGAAAAGGTTTTATTCAGCCTGCGCTTTTAAATAACCCAAAATTCGATGTGGCTCGGCTTTGGGGGCTGGGCGGGGTACGTAGGGCCCGTAAAGGGGAGTGAATGGAGGGGAGGGGCGGTGTTAGGTCGAGTGATCGGCCCCGCCGAAGGACGCGGCGCATCTTGCCCTTCGTGGGCTCATTAGTTAGAACACTGGAGGTATTGTGTCGCTATGAAGTATAGCCGTTTAGATACCTACAGATTTGCTTTGTTTAAATTCCAACGAGGTGTTACGATTATCGACGTATAAAGAAATTACTCAAAACCTAGCTACTTTAATTACTTCTTACATTTCCATAGCATGTAATTTGAAAAAAGAAAGATTCACATAAATATATGATATAAGATATATTTGTATATATGACTTTGGCCTGTCTTAACTATACTAATATTTTATAATAAAAAATATTGAAACTATAAAATTAGATATAAATTATCCTTAAACCTCTTAAATAGGATCAAACTGTGATAGTAAGCTAAAATTGATTCAGTAATTCAGAAGTCCATCCCTGAAAAACACCGTATTACTATTTTATTTGTAAAAATATATACATGACGCGTTTCAACTTTTTTTTTCTTTTTAACCGTCCAATTCTAATACTTACTGAGCGGGCGCGTTCCATACGTGATTCAAATATTTCTTTCACTCACAGATATTTTTATTGATTGCAATCAAATTATGTTACCTAATAGTGCAACTCGAACTTTCACCATCGCTTTCGCTAATATAAATATCGGACAACAACACTTACGCGACTTCTATACGAATAAAGCTGCGTGTCTTAATGTTTTATATACCAATGATATATTTGCTGGCTGCAATTGATCACCTTATCTACCAATGGGTAGCCTCAGGAGAACATCACATACCACACATATACCGCATACCACACATAATACGTTTGCGGAATTTTTTTTTCTTAAAACTTGACTGTATCTTAGTGTACGTGATAAGGAGATACTACGCTTGTGATAATGATTTAAACAAAAATTTGCCACTGTTACGGTATTGTATTTGTAAAATATATGATATAGAATGTTACAAGTTAACAGCTACTTTAAAACAAGCTTACATATTTTATTAATGTTTAATATACACGAAGGTTTGTGAGGATGTATGTTTGTTATTATAACACGCAAACATTGCTAAATGAATTTTAATAATTGAGTTTAATTACATCAGAATGATGTCAGTTGGTAAGTAAAAACATTGATATGTTGAAGTCATTTATCATCTATAGCTATGGATGCTTAATATCTATATATAAAATATAATTAATCAATATTAGTTTATAATAAATGTTGTGTTAATGAAAATGAATTCACCGATCGTAACCCATTCCACGTCATTTAAATTTATATCGCAATTTCATAGAAAAGTCACATTCCTATATTTAAAACATTTACCGTGAAAGTGTAACCAGCAAATAAACAAACAGTTACTACCGCATTTTTATATTATGGAAACGTGAAACAGAAAAATGAGAAAAATCTATACATATACAAAGAGAAGCTGACTGACTGTCTGAAAACATCATAAAACGGATGTGCAGAGTCGGTATGAAAATTCTATGGTTTTCAAAGTAATTTTAATAAAATGTTATGTTTGGATTTTAAGTTCCTAATAATTGTTAATATTGCCTATAAGTATAAGTAAGTATTAAGTTTTGTGAATTCAAATAATTTTACTTTTATTGGCAGATAGCAATTGTTATAAGGAGTAACTTACTATTTTTAATGTATTTATTATTCTCATGGAAACCGTAACTAAGCAAGTGAAACCGCGGGGCGCTGCTATTTTAAGCTGAAATTTAAAGTAGGCACTCTTAGAATAATGCATTATTAAAAAGAATTAAAAGAACAAAGAACGGCCTAGTTCTGGATTGCACCGGTATCTAGAGATTACAAAATATTTGTTAAGTGTACATTGCGACTATTCTATTCATGAATAGTAAGATATGTTACTAACCTGCCTTGTATAATTATATTAAAAAACCTACGACAAACTTAGGCTAGGTTAGACTAACGCTTACATTTTAACGCTGCGTAATTAAAAACGATGTTGTATCAATAATGTTCTTCAGTAACAATAAATTTAGTATTTTTCTATTACTTGTGTAATTAATGTCACTTAATTAAAAATGTGAACCTAAGGAGGATTTACATTTTCAAGTCATTTACAGTACATTAGGGCAATAATTTGAAGCAAGATAACAAATGAAAGTTACCGTTGCTTGAATCAAAGATTACTAGACTCTTATTTTATTTAGTTTTGGTAAGCTATTAATGGCACATATTATTTCCTACATTAGATGTTATGAGTACGTCAAGTTATGATACTTTTAAAAATTTAATAAAGCTATGATGCCTTATTAGAAGACGAAAGATAAAGACGAAGTTAATCTAGCGTCGCATATGTTTTCTGACTTCCCCGTATAACCGTAGAAGTATTCAAAATGTAGTAAATAAAAAATCTTTAACTAAATCGCTACACTAATATTTTAAACAAATCAAATTTGAAAAATAAAAGTAATTACTTTGCAAAATTATAATTAAAATTGTAATAAAAACAAATTATGAGAAAATATAAATTATTAAAAAACACAGCTAACGCAGCTACTTTTTCGAAATTAAAAAACTATATATATTGTAAAATTATCGAATACACTTAGCACACTCACTATTTAATAATGCACTGGACTTTTTCTTGTTCCTTACTAATTTCAAAAGGTTCATTTGATTCACTGGCCGACACAAAAATGTAAAATATTTGGTGCAATGAAAAAAAGCAGTCTTAAGTGTACATTTTTATAAAAAAATCGTCCTCTGCTTGAAACTAAAATGAAAACACTTACATAGACAGTATGCGCTGTATTATTTGTCAAATTATATTTTATTTGTGGATCTTCACTACACCACGCATTTTTTTCACATGTCAAAACATTGAAATGTTACCAGTTAATATTTATTTGTAAAAATATGCAGTCTCGTAAGCCACCTACATATTATCGTATAATAAAGCTTATACCTTTATGGATAGGGTAAAAATGCACGAAACTCACCCATAAATGGTCTTGTGCTTCTATCTACCTTCAAGATGTTTAAAAAAAAACTTAAGAAGAGGTTCACGGAGCAATCTAATTTAGACACTTTCTGTAATATTATAAAAATTGTACACTTCCTTAATTATTTCCCATTAATACATAATTATTGTGAATGAAAACAAAAAAAGCAAACCTGATTAAATTTGATATCTTGGCGGCCTTTAACGTTTTGACAACGTAGTTTATTTAACTAGCTATTTTTTCAATTAGTTTTTTGAAGTTTTTATGTTTATTACAATTCATAGTTGACAAAGATGTAGCGTACATAACATCCGTTAACAGTAGTTTTACAAGTAGTGAACACTTATTTTTGAAAATATTACGAGTATAATGTGTATATGCAAAGTATATTGTAATATGAAAAATTACCATTGTATAAATGGTGAAAAGTAGGTGCTAACAGGTTTTAGTCGACGTACCTGCATCACTACCATCTTGGAGGAGAGAGTCCACTGTAACTCATCGCTTCCCATATAGAGTAGTATATATTTATCTACATACTTAAGAATGATTATGTAACAGTTAACTGGTATCGGAATAATATCAAAGATGAGTGAGAAAAATATACATTCAAAACATATTTGTTTATCAGAAATCAGAAGTAGTAAACCTGTTTTAAAGCCAAGTTAAACACACAATAATAAAGTTGTCTTTTAATAACACGAAACTTTTTAAACGGTCATATAATCGTAAATATTTATGTACCTCACTAAACGACTTGCAGGTCCCGCCCGCTTTCACAACAAACGCAAAAAATGACCTATCACACCGCTGACAAATTATAACAGCGACTCCGCCATAGGGTTCCATTATCATAACGGTTGTCCTGACCTCGAAGCCTACATCAATAAGCAAAAAATATCCTGGGCGAGTTCCAAGGCGCCGATGTATCTGGCCGGGCGCGCCCCAGACGCGACGGCGCCCCGGCTACGCGCCGGGCAGGCGCCTGCAAATGGGACGCACTGCGTTGCAGTCACGTGGCCCCATGACAGCGTTGAGTGTATTGGCTAATTAGTGTTTTGTTTACAAATGCGAACATCGGTCAGATTATGCGTTTACAAAGAGACTGCGTTGACTTAATTGGTTGGTCATGTCTTATTTGAGAATATCGATGGTAGGTAGGTATGTATTAATATTTTACACTGATTTTGATTTTAAATAGTATATATTTGTAAACTAATTTGAAAATCAGTAAATAACAAGTTAAACCCATAAAAGACGAGACTATTTTAACTGCAACTTTAAAATTAAAAACTATTGTATATTAATAGCTTGAAATCAGTAATACAGTAAAATACAGTAAATTCAAGATCACTAAGCGGTTAAATTGATGCGTGCTCAAACAAACAAACAAACGTTTTCTATGTCACTCATATTTTTTTACCGCAAACTACATGTTAATAAACCAGATGATTTTGTTATACTAAATATTCACACTATCAACACTATACTTAAAAACTGCCAGAACATACCCCGAATAATATACAAGTGTATTTAATAAAATCCTTTTTGATTCTCCGTCAGATAACGACAGAAGGTATAGTAATAAACTAACTAGTCCGTACGCTGAATCCCTGATTCCTCGAACACAAACACAATAAGTCGCGTACAGGACGCCAGAATCGATTCGAGGCGTACAAACAAGTAGTAATGCGTCATTCCCTTGTTATTATCACGCGACCGATCTCCATTGATATCACAGTCTAGTTTATTCGGCTAGCAAGACATTGTTTAAGGACATTGTACCACTAAGTCTTCAGTACCAGGCCGTTGTCATAGTCGCCTAGCGCTCGACCAATACGTGACGAGTCCTTGACGCTATTCCATGCTTGAGATAGGAAGATTTACAATTGTATACTGCTTCAGTTAAGTCGTAAATAACATCTGGATATTACTACTTATATATAGATATATAATCGGTTAATATATTTTTGTTAGAGAACATGACGAAAGCAGATAATTTAAAATAACTTTTTGGTATCTTTATTACATTATAAATGCGAAAGATAGTGGCTATAAACAGTTTGATGTTTGTAATTTTACACGCCATAACTATCGCATAGATTTTAAAGAAACTTTACTTTAAGATTATACTACACTAATTTTTTTTATAAATAATTTCTAACATTGACTGCTGATGTAAAATTACTTCATTCCAATGATTTTAACTTTGTTAGACTAGAATTAGACTTTGGTATGTAGTTAACAGTGAAAAAGAAAAACAGAAAGTACTGTAAAATTCATTACCTACAGCGGAATTATTAATATAACTTACTATTAAATATTACCTTTTTCTTTTACTTCTTAACTTCTTGTTCTTACAGTAACTGAGACAGGTGAGCACATAAGATTTGGTTAAGATACTATACTATTGATTGTTTACATACTTTGCTACCTTGAGGTACCGGCAGAGTAGAATAGTACCTTCCCCTGTACTAGGTGTCGTAAGAGGCGACTAAGGTACCAGAACCAACAGATGGCGGTATATCCATCCAAAACATTATAGCTCATATGCACAGGGCGGGGATGGGCGGCAGCATTAACGTCGCGAAAGCTGCGCTCTGCAATTGCCAACGCGTTAGCTCAGCGTGGCAATTATGGGTAAAAACAACTTTCTTGGGGAGGCGTATATCTAGCAATGATATACTTCTTTATTTTTGTCATTATTATTATTTTATTATTATTATAATTGTAATTTTAATATCTAATTTCTTTGTTAAGTAGTAGCTCAGCTATTTGAGACTTAGATTTATTTAAGGTAGGGCTATTACTAGCTAGCTGCTTGGGTAACTCACTCTTATTTGTACCACCATACAGCACATACAGCTTTTCTAGCATTGTCGTGTTCCAGTTTAAAGAATAAGATTATAGGGCGATTTCATTATTGGATAGTAAGACAAATTTTGATGTCACAAAGTTGACGACGCACTATGATGCATATCCTTGCAATAACACGAGACTTCCGCCATAACGCGAATTCTTGTTTATAAATAATACTGTTTTTATAATTAGTGACACGATTTTAATCATGAAAGAGGTAGTTCGATTCCATTTCAACACTTGAGCTGACTGGGTCCACGATCGCCCGAGCCAACGACCCGAGCTTTGGCGGTCGTTCGCTCGTGTCCTGTCGGCTTTACTCGAGTAATGGGACCAGGATTGTGTAGGAAGCAAAAATCGAATCCCCAATATAATGGTGAGATTATCATATCTCATTTTTTGTTGGCATAGTTTCTTTATCTATAAATAAATGAAACCATATTGAAACAAATACAAAATACTTAAATAATTCCACAATCAAATAATAACAGTACAAAACCCTTATTGAGCTGGGGAAAAACATAGGTAAAATAATATATCGAATAATAATTGGAGTTGAAGTTTAAGTCAATCCATCTAACAATGTTTACAATTAGTATTGAATGAAAAGTAACTTTCTAGCAAATAAAGAATAACTTACAAATGTCTTGTGACTTATATGTAGGGGCATAGCCTTAAATTGTAGTTTAAAAAAAACAGGTTAACTCGTTTAGTACTGTTAAATGGATAGTTAACCATACTTTTAAGTATTAATCTTTACTATGGATAATCCTAGGTGAAGTGGGACTGAACTGGACACGTATACCGAAAGTCAGTTGAGTCATTAGTATAGCGAATAACGTTCGGCCTCATGCCAAATACATTAGATCCGTCATAGATGAAGAACAACGCTTTCATAGATGTATTTTTTTGTAATGCCTTAGTCAGCAATTATCTGATACACACAAACCGTATATATAATAAATAAAAAGATAAGAAAAACAAAGCTTTGCATTTGTTAATAATATTGATACGTAAGGCAGGTGACAACCACTGAAATTGTTACTCAGAAAACGATAAAACAATTCCTGAAAAGGGTTCATTAAATTCTCGTCAACTGCAAAATACGTGGACATTCTGCCGGACTCACTGCCTTTCTCTGGAATTTTGCAAACTACAGCGAAGACTGACTCATATTGAGTGGGCGAACTGTGTGACTATGTTGGAATGGGCAGTACTGCGAACGATTAAGGGTCAAATGGCTGAATTCTAGGATGATCCACGACAAAGATAGCCTCTTTATGTTACTATAGACCGTATTGGCGTGTATAAAGATAGGTGCCTATTCATTGTGGCATAAGCATATGCGTTACACAAAGAAATACGCTAAATACTGGTTAAGTTGACGTGTGGTAAAATATCCACATATGTCAATGGAAAAATTTAATAAAACAAAATACCAATAAATAAACCGCATTATACAGCTTTAAAAAAATGTAATATTAGTAAACGAATAATTGTTAGAAAATTTTATGCTATAGGTATGTTTAGTTTTTATTTTAAGGTAATTTTGCTATTCGTATAGAAATAAACCATGAAATATAATGTCGTATTTATATTTGAATACATATAACAATTCTAGAAACTTCTCACCTATCTCTAACGCCAAAAAGCAGTGTTCGCTTTGCTGTGCTTCGGTTTGAAGGGAAGACATAATATCTTCAATTCACAAGGTTGGTAACGCGCTATTGATATCCTAATAATGTTGCAAGCGTCAATAGGCTAGAGTAACGCGTACTATCACGGGGACTGTATATATATTTATCTATCTGGCATAATAAAAAAATAGATGTCTGGATGTCGAACCGCGAATAAGTAGTAAAAAGCGTAGCAAACAATTTAATCGACCCTTGTTATTAGAAATCCCAACAGTAAATGCTTCGATGAACTTGAACAGTTAAAACTATGAGCTCAACGCGAAACATCTCAACTATGATTCAGATGCAGTTGTAAACCTGTAGTTAACCCACCAGCTTTTATTTCTCGGGAATACTTACTCATTAATTTTCGTCAGAAGTCACTGAGTTTCGATGACATGATAAGCTATTAATTTTCAAACTGGTTTCTGGTAAGTATTATGTTTATGAACTAAGAAGACCTCCCAGACTAAGAGTATTATTTTTAATATATCTATCTTATTATTAATTACAATAAATTGTACTATAACTTCCTAACTCCAATATACCGCCAATATTATGAATTTGTTTGTAGTGTATATTTAGCAATACGCCACTAGTGTGTAAGAAAAAAGTTCTAATTTAGGTATAGCAATTGACCATACACTACTTTTTGTTGTAGGGATTGAGTAAATAATTACTTGTAATTGTTTATTGTTTCCAATTTCAAAGTCGATTTTTCCAAGTAACCATTCTTAGTGTGTATATTTATGGTGGATCGCCTCGCCTATTGTCCTTAAATCATTTTATTTTCTGCTCAATTATCAACCGAACTTGTTGCTACATGTTTTTACATCCTTAAATAAACAAAATATATCTAATTTTATTTTCGAATTTATACTGAGACTCTTTTACACATACATGTTAGTCCGAGGTGTTATCATTTATTAAAGTACTGTTATTATATAAGTATTAAAATAAGGTCAGGAGCCATATATTTTAAGTGGCTGACGTCCCTAACGAACAATATCTAAAATTAAGGTGTTTTGAGTAAGACGAGATTACTTTATTAAGATCGTAAAAATCCAATTACTAAATAAACAGAAAGTAAGCTAAATATTATCCCCATTCTTTTGTTCTTTACGGTATCAGTGACTTCAAATTTGAACAATAAAACTATTTGTACTGCATGGTGTGCGCGAGCAACGAAGTTGTTAATGAAGTCGTTGCGTAAGAGATCTGCAGTCGTTGCCTGGATGGCAGCCAACGTCCTTCGCTCCTTGGCGGGAAGGCGGGAAGGCGGGATGGCGGGTTGGCGGGTTGACGGTACGTCGGCGACAGGCTGGCGCCGCCCTCAACCATAGTTGGAGGTCACGTAGAATCGTCACAGATATTAATACGTTACATTTGTTACATTGATGGCCTGCGCAAGAATGGGAGATGGTTTTTATCAAATTGTTTTGGTTTATATACATGAAAGTTTATAGCTGCCAAAAAAGTTTGCTTGGAAAGCAATGTAATACTTATTTCTTGACGCTGGCTATATAAATAATATTTGCCCAAATAAGTTTGTCGGATTTGTTATAACATTTATACTCTATGTGGTAATACGTGTCCATTCAATATTCTTATTATTTAATCAAATTTTATTACTAAACATGCTCGATACTATACAAAATTATCAAAACAAATTGGGACCAAAAACATACAGTGCATATAGTCATCATCATTATCATACCAGCGATTAAAAGTCCATTGCTGGACTTAGGCCTCCCCGAGAAAGAGGGAACTATGCCCATAATAGCCGCGTGGGCAAGCATTTTGGCGATCGAAGAGCGCAGCTTTTGCGACGAGAATGCTGCTACCCATCCCTGCCCTGAGCATTTGAGCTGCATTATTTCGGATAGATAAATTGTCTGACGTCTGTCGGTTGCGGTACTTTAGTCGTTCCAAACGATACCTGGTACAGGGGAGGTACTATTTTACTCTGCCGGTACCACACGGCCTGTGTCTTATAGTCATTTAAATTTTACCTCTTGTTAACAATTGTCAATTTTCTCAGTGGCGTTATAAGTGTATAAGATATTACATTTTTTAATCCCACATATTCACATTATCATTATTTTTATTTGATTAATATAAATGTGAGATAATTTTAGAAAATTTTGGCCCGGTTATTTTTATTCACATGACA
The DNA here is from genome assembly GCA_020976665.1 of Heortia vitessoides. NCBI lineage: Eukaryota > Metazoa > Arthropoda > Insecta > Lepidoptera > Crambidae > Heortia > Heortia vitessoides. Next base: position 5,123,818 of record JACJUM010000875.1, read on the forward strand.
AAAGCATTGTTGATTAAGTTTTTGCACTGATTAAATTTCAAACACGTTTTTAAAATTGTTTACTGGGCCCCGGGCTTCCTGTGGTTGTCTATTTGACCACCCTCATTTTCAAATTTTAAATTCTTTTTTTGAAACATAAATCTCTTTGATGTCTCTAAATAATTGAACAAGGGTTAAATGGTACAAAAAAAATGTCAAATAGGCCGAGTTTTTAATGTCAAAAGTTGATTACACAAAAGTGTGAAAAAGAACGTAACATTTTTTTTTTAATTTATAATTTGGCTACCCACGTAATTGCCTAACATAGTAAATACATTAAACGAAAAACCATAAGGAACATTAAATACTAGCTGTGCCTGTGACTTCGTACGCGTGGAAGAGTTTTTTTTTTGGGTACTTTCGTTTACCTCTTTACCTTTACTTATATAAACTTTGAATGTCATGTTTATTTATATCGAATTAATGGCTTGAAAAATAAGTGTCAAGTTTCTAGCTCCAAAAATAGCGATAATTCCACATAACTTTTCAACCCCCCTTTCGAACCCTCACAACCCTTTTTTTGAATTAAAAAGCCTATGTCCTTTCACAGGGTCTAAAGATTGTCTGTGCCAAATTTCATCAAAATCGGTTAAGAGGTTTAAGCGGGAAAGCGTAACAGACAGACAGACAGTTACTTTCGCATTTTAATATTAGTAGGGATGATTAAGAATATAAATATAAATTAGAGGCAAGCTACGGAATCACGTTGAACAAAATCATTTTATCAGAAGACAACTCTTGGAAGGGACTAAATTTAATACGAAAATTTTAAATACCTATAGTGTTTAAATGAGTATGTACTTTTTATAATTAAATTTAGTTTTCATTTAGCGGCAATGTAAATAGTATTGTTAGAAATTGCTGATTTTTGAACCGTGTTTGTTTATTTTCCGAGAAAAGACATAAAATATTTTTATACGTTTAAACCTGTTGATATTAATTCGCTGAATCACATTAATATTTCGCCGTATTTTAAAATAAACTATTATGTAACTTACATTACATACGTAACTTTACATTCCAAATCTGATAGTAAACAACTCTATGAAACAATTACATAATTTTTCATATGAATTTGAATATATTTTAAGATTGTTGGTTCAAATATTGTTGGTATAACTAATATCCGTTTGTTGGATTTGGCGGTATTTTTGTTCGTGATATCGTAATTAATTGATTTACAAAAAATATTTCGTGATATAAAGATATATTAGCTAAAAACATTTAAAACTTTAAAGTAAAATACCTCCGTCAAAACAAGTCTCTGAAAAGACTCGAAAATTTCACGAGAGGAAAGCTACGGGTAACTAGTTAAACAAAGAACAAAAAAAGGGGTCTCAAGACGAACCTTTTTAAACTTCAAAATGTGTAGCGCAACTAGTGCCTTGTCGACCGATGCCAACTGCCTTTCGCAAATTATGGTCGCCATTACATCACTCCACTGAATGACTGCTCGTTTAATAAACCATTTCCCTGCATTCTCGACTCTAATGGCTCATTTTAAAGTCACATTCTCCGTGGCACGAATTAGGTCACTGCAGTTCTGTGGTATGTCATCTCTTTTGAATTGTTTGTTGTGTAAACTGACGTCGAGTTACGATTTTGTGGCGTAAAAAAACTACTGCGGGGCACTGCGGCTAAAATTTAAAATTCTGATTGCAAAATAAAATTCCATGTGCTTGTTGACGCACGCTTTAACTTCTTGTGTTTCCAAAGTTAGGTTTTATTCTTGGATATTTAATAAAATAATCTTAATAGAACTCTGTAAAATCACAGAGACTTATAACAAATACTTCTTAGTTGATAAAATACCTACGCTTGCGACAGTACAACGTTACGTTATATAGGTCTGTAATGACTATGGTATGTGAAATTGTTAGGAAACCTACGTAAGGAAACTGTACTAAATGACTAATTACTTGTGTTAAATGTGCCTAGCATACCAGATCATAGGTAGTGAAAGGATATTATTCGATACAAAGCTAATCTATATAAAATATCGATAATATCCCTGTATCCCTGTTAGTTATTATTAGAGCATTACCTTATAAATTCTGATACGACTATTTCTATCGTTTTTATAAGGAAAGCAAAAGCAAGACAATGAAGTTTTATCGCCGTTAATTCCACCAGTATATCAATCACCTTCTAGTGACTATATGACAAATTATACGATAGTCTGAATATGCTTGACGATGCCAGGGCAAACCGTTATGGAGAAAACATTTGTGTTTGTTCTATGTCTAAAGACGCCATAGAGTGTCCACTGATTAGGCTTTCCAAAGAAGGGGCATTTTTCCACGACGGGAATTCCCATTTCTGCCATGTTGCATTTGAGCCTCGCTGTTGGCAGATCTCTGTAGGATAAGTGCTTGAAATTATTTAACTCAAAATCAGGCCAATACGTCTCATGTTGGGTGAATTAAGTATTATTATTAAACACTAGTGGACTTCGATTCCTCAGTTTTTTTGTATATCCCTTAATGAACCGTAACCTAAACTAAACGTTAACTTTCTTGTTTTTGTTACAATGTATAGAGTCAATGGGCCATTGCTGTATAGAGATTTCTATAGACCATAGAAGCTAAACAACAAGGCGTGAGTAACAGAATCGCCATGCTTAAGTGAGTTCAGCTGGTATTTATAGCCTCGATGAGGGGCTTCAGGCCTTTTTATAATAGCACCTTGTTGTTATAGGACGGCGAATTAGAGAACAAATCGGCTGGAAACCTGAAATATGGTATATCCAAACAAATATAATATATAAAATGAAGGTGTCTGTTTGTAACGTCAATTAACCTGCGGTAGACTTTTTTTGCAGTTCAAAAGCATAAGTACCTCACTCCTACTTATTTCCGCCACTAAATAGCACCACCCATTATGTTGCAGTTTGAAGAGTAACAGAGGTACTGAAAATGCTGAGATTGTATTATTCTCAGGTTTACTCTATAGACTATAATCTTAAATTATTGTTGGTTGTCACGATCAATTGATAATACTGTCTGTTTGTTCTGGTTGATCGGTAAAACGACTAGGCCGGGTTTGACAAAGAAACTAATTAAAACGAAAAGAAAAGTATTAAAACAATCCTACGATAATTAAAAAAATAAATTAATCCAATTTCATATTTTTTACATATCGTCAACTTATTTATTCTGCATACCGTATTTGATAATTTAAAGGTGTTTTGTTACAAAATATTTTTTTTAACAAAACACCTAAATTCCTTATATAATAACTCAATATAGTAAAACAAAGTATTGGCGATTAATGTATAAGATCTCGCATCAAATCATGTTAGAGTAAATAAAGAAAGCCTTTACCACTAATGGTGCATACGCTTTTTCTTAATAATTATGTTGAAATACAATATTACATTAGACTTCGTTATTGATTAAGACAGAAGACTAGGAACGTATCGTTTACACGTTTTTGTTTTTAATTTTCCAATATCTTTCGTCTGCTATGCAATTAAAACATATAAACATATGGACAGTACCACACATATTAATTTAAATAAGATTTTTTTTAATTACAATGAAAGTCGAATATCACTACGCTATCATAAACCTACAGCCACAAAACAATTGTTTTTTTTATGTGCAGGAATTCACGATTTCATTCTTACTCAATTGATTGTCTTAATATAATTAGATAAATGTGTACACCAAATCATGTTAAAGTAAACAAATATTAAAGTAAAAAGTTTAAAAACATAAATACTATAGAAGTAATTCAATAAACGTAATCGAGAGTAATTTACCGTTTTTAATCAATCCCTATTACGAAGTAAAATACTTTTGACAGTACATAAAAGCGGTTAGTGCTACGCCGTAGTCGGTGAATGGACGAGTGCTACGAGTTATTGCCCGCGGGCACGCTACGAGCAGACATAGTATAGGGAACGTGAGTAACTCATCTGCATAAGAAAAGAGCACTAGTGCGAATTTGTGGCAAACAAGAACTTGTTCCATTGAATTGTTTTATCAGATGGAGTTCATATATGCATTAATTGTTTTAAAGCATCGCAAGCATAATATTACATAATACACGTGGTGTATTATATACTTTACGTATGTATTTATGGTAACTATAATAAATTAGTATACATGGTAGCATTTTCCTTATGTCCCCGTTGCTAGAACACTTATGCATTTACCCATGGCACCCTTATGGTACAATCCATGACCCACCACGCGGTTCCAATACTGATTGGTAAATATGACACATTGTGGGTGAAGTATGCTTATACTAACCATTGCGAAAGTAAGCAATAGACAACGTTTCTCGTTGAAAATATATTGATAACAAAAACTTAAAATATATTTATATTTATAACTACAAAGACATTATTTCGGATACAAAGTATATGTTCCGATCAAGAGACCAAAGCATAAGGACGAGAACGCACCGACAACTACGTAAGCATAAAATGTAAAGTGGTGTGCGTAAGCTGCAGCTTGTGCCAGGAGCTTGTTTGGCACGAAGTATAAGCTGGCAGCGGTGTACGCGGTGGTGGATTGCCCCATTGGGCGCAAAGTGCTCAATGAGGTTTGATTCTAAAGAGGTGATATTTTTTGCCATAAATAATAGTAATAGCCATTTGTCGATTTTATATTTTTTCTATGAAAAGGGGCAACCACTTTTGAAACTGGTAGTTGTTTATACAACTCGAATTTAATATAGAGAAGAATATATAGAAGAAGTAGAATAAAGAGATAGGGTCGTTTATATTTCAATTTATAGTCGCAATATATATTTTACAATAAATAGAGGTATATAGCTAAGACAGAACAATGTCTGTAGGGTTAGCTAGTAATATATATGTATACTAACTGACCCAACAGACGGACAGACGGACGAATAATTTAGCTAGAAATAAAATTTTCATGTATGAATATAAAAAGATTGCTGTACATTTAATCAATAAAATATTTTATTTCATGATGTTTGTTTTAAATGTATCAATAGTCTAAGGTACGAGGATAGCGAAGCTTCTTTTAAAAATCCAGCGTTCACCGACCGTCCAGATTACACAAATGAATACATTCAGCATTCAAGAGCCGACAGCGTCGGCGCCGGCTAGTCTGTGTCGGCAATTTTTGGAGTTTGTCCTACATCCATTGAAGATAAATTTGGGACAATCTTACGATTTATTATTCCAAACCACAGTACAAAATTAAGATCAGTACTCTGCTTTTACTTTGCTATTTGCTCTACTTTAATATGTTATGGAGACTATTTACACAGGATAAGAAAATTCTTCGTTATAGCTAAGCTTAGTTTATTCGCAATAATAATAACATGAATAATTTAATTTCTCTTAAAAAGGAGGCCCCATACATTTGTGCCAAAATTAAATGGAGGGACTTATCAATATTATAAATAATGTATACTAATTGAAATATATTCGGACTAGGTTTTTTTATTAGAGTAAGTCGACAAACAAGCATGCGGCCCACGTGATAGCAAGCGTCACCGCACCGAAACGCACCCTCGTATTATCACTAGGATATCACTAACACGTTGCCAATATTGTGAATAAAAATATTGTATCACATTACCCAATAATTTCACTGCCTCTGATCCTTTAAATCGGAACACAGCATTGCAAATATTATTGAGGTGGTAGATATCGCGGTACCCATGCAGACAACCTCTGTATCTAGTTTACCTCTAAAGTGAAGTGGAAATTTTTACATTGACTCTATGAATGTTTTTCTATAAAAAACAATTTATAAATCTACTTCTATTAAACGTGTTCACATTGTAAAATAATATAAAAACGTAAAGCATTTATTTTTACTCAGTTCAATTAAATAAGATTATATGCATATTTGGTTGAAAGTTTTGAATGAATCTATCTAACGGTACCAATATAGTAGTATAATACACTTTATCTGATAAGCCAGATTCAGTAAAGAACATTTCGAATGAAAGCCTTTCAATTCGTTTTTTGGGGTCAATGGGGTCCGTGTTAACGTGGAAGTGAAATGAACCAAATTTGAGATTAAATTTCACATAAAAATATATCATACACTAAGGTGAGCCGCTCAAAGCTCTTGTGTTTCGGACATCAGACTACAAAAGAATCACAAATATAATAATTGAATTCATATTTAACACTCACACACAGAAAAAACATAAATATTCATCGAATAAATATTTTTTCTGTGTAGAAATCGCACCCACGATCATTGGCGCACAAGATAGGAATTTTCATGATTTAGTAGAATCTGAACTATACAAAGGTTTTGTTCTGTACGATACTAATTTTTCTAATGAAGAAAAATACTAATTTTTGAGTTTCTTTTAACTAAATAGTAAAATTATATAAGCTGTGACGTACCGGCAGAGTAGAATAGTACCTCCCACTGCGCTAGGTGTCGTAAGAGGCGATTAAAGTAAGGTAACCGACAGGTTCTGGTACCTAAGTCGCCTCCCCTGTATATAACGCGATCTGTCGATGGCGGTATATACATCTGGAACTGTGAATTTCAAATGCACAGGGCGGGGATGGGCAATTGCCAACACGCTTGCCCAGCGCGGCAATTTTGGGCAAAAACCTCCTTTGTTGGAGAGGCCTATGTCCAGCAGTGGACTTTTAGTGGCTGGTTTGATAATGATGAATGATTATATAATATTGTGAAAATTTGTATGAAAACCGACTCAATAAGTGGAGTAGGTATCACATACATTGTTGTGATCAGGTTAGATCGAAGAATAGCGGATCTCGATAAAGCTCGGGTAAAAAGCAAGAATTTGTCTACAATGTCATGGGATTTCCTGGCTTGACGAATACTGTTGATACCTGGGATGGCCGAATTCTCTCTGAAATTTACTGGTAATCGCGTGCTTCACCTTGTAATAAAATAAGCGGCAAGTCTAAGACCACCAACCTAGAAGTACAATTGATAGAAATCGATTTGCTATAAATGGCTGCTCTATCTATGTACTTTGTAACATAAATCATTTATATATACGATCCAGAAAAGTCGGTGTTTCTGAAAATATTTTCTTGTGATGGTATAAAAATAAACGGGCACATCTCGCGTCTTAACCAGCGCTCTTCAAGCATTTTTTATAAGCAATTGGTCTGTTGGGGCTAATCATTTCTAAGAATTAATTAGCGCTAATAGGCTAGAATAATATAGTCGATTATAACATTTTTCAATTCTCTTGCTTTACTATCATTGCGATTCATGATCCAATACCGGCTGACCAGACGTTCAAGAAACTAGTCTATCAACACACCAAATTAATGGTGCCAGCGGAGCACCGACGGTGTCGGTTAGCTTCGGTCATTTTCGGGGGGAAATTGTCCCATATCCGCAGCATAGCTATCGCTTGCGATTCATTTGGTACTTCTGTTCGACGGACTGTTTTGTCAAAGTATTGTAACGGAACATTACGGTGGATTGCCCAAATCAATAGGGCATTTAGCTTAATGGACTGTAAAACACTTTGAGTTAAAATAGAAAGTATAGGTTCGTCTGTCTGTGCTATCAAGGGATTTTGTGGGAACAGTAGTGTTTTGCCCTAATCAATAAGGCATTTAGCATTAGATAGAAAAAAACCTTAAGTCATAACGTGTACTAGTAAAAATTACAAAAGTATGAGTGTAAACAGTTTTAGAAGCAAAAACGTGTTTGACATAAAAACATAAATTACCTAAATATCGATAATAAAAGGAATTACATGAACTGGTTTTTAAAAAATGAATTAGTTTGATATCCAGAATTTGTTGTATTTATATGTTCGACTCGAGTGGACACTCCGCTGGAGAGCTTGTTGAGGCGTATAATATGTATTTAAATATTACATCTGTGACACTTCTGTTGCCTGATGTGTAACAAAAGTGCGTTAATTGACTTATCTCGGAGACAAAATGAACGTAAAAGATGTTGACTGAATTTATTATAAAAAATTGAACATCACATTTTGGAGGTGTTTCAGATGTTATTATCGAAGCCCTGGTTTCTTATTTATATATTTATAATTTTGGGTCGGAGTGTTGTACAAATCGAGCTTGTAAAGATTGCTTTTCAAGAACCCCAATGATGTTTAGTCAAATTTAACAAAACATTGAGAAGCTATACTATTCAACTCATTAGTCATTTCTTAATCCTTAATTAGGTAAAATCGTTTAAAAATATGTGTATATTGTATTTACGGTATCAGCATGGAAGAAGTTATGAACAGTTTCCGCTTGTTTCTTGATATGAAATGATAAAACTGTATCTCAATAATATTACTACAGAATGGATGAAAAGATTTATGCGAAACTTCGCATATACATAGGTCAATTAAAATCTGGAATAGCACAAATGCTATTAATCCAGAAAAATTAACAATTATCGTGGGGTTGCTTCGTTATTATTTTTCAAAGTTTATAATACGATATGATTTGTCACATATATAGAAATACTGTAAAAGCAAAAAAGTGAAATCGGCTGTTATATGTTAAAGTAATTTGTTAATTTCCTATGCATGGCAACGTGATAAAATAAATGAAGTGTCATTAAAGTTTTTGTAGAATATTGATAAGCTGGAGATTTGTTATTCATACGTATCGAAACTCAATTGTTAACTTATATGCTATATCATAGCCGCGCTCTGTGTAAAACCTACCCACGTAGTTCCTTTTCTGATATAATATATTAAATTTATATATAATATATTTCATTTATTATGATATTTTTTATAGCTTATGTAATTTGTTAATTATGTTACTTTCTATTAGTAAAAGAATTTTTAAAACGGTCGTGTAGTTGTTAATTTTATTTGTTACAAACCTTAACATCGGTTCAGTAGTTTATGCGTTTCATACATAAATTATATCCTTAACCGTGACGTAACGGTAGAGTAGAATAGTACCTGCCCCTGTACCAGGGGTCGTAAGAGACGATTAATGTACCAGAACCGACAGATAGCGATATATCCATCCGAAATAGTGTAGCTCAAAAAAAATCAACAGGGCGAGGATGGGTAACATCATTTCTGTCGCGAAAGCTACGCTCTGCGATTGCCAACACGCTTACCTAGCGCGGAATTACGGCCAAAATTGACGCTTTTTTGGGGAGCCCTATGTCTAGCAAACTTCCAATTGCTGATATGATAATAATGATAATAAAACATAGATACAAATCTTGCCTTTTCTAAATAATAGTAAATAAATAAATAGATAAATTACAACAGGCAAGTTAAATTAGACAGTGATTATAAAAATATGCTATTACCCGTTTAAAAAAAACATGTTTCGTCTATATTACCAGAAATTCGTTTTCGCAGACTATACGCTACCTGCCCACATGCTTCATGGTCAGTGTTAGTCAGAAATTACATAGCTAGCCAACGGCACAACCAATCAAAAACTGAGCGTCAGTCTGGCGGTGTCGATGGCGGTTGTGTGTCGGCCATTTTTGCCGGGAAATTGTGCCATATCCGATTTGGCCGTGGGCGATCGCATGCAGCGCTTGTACGCCAATCAGTTGCGAACGCGAGAGGATGAACACGACGCGCTGTGATGACATTGTAATTGTTTTGCTGGTCGTTATTTTGTTTTCCAAAAAAAAGATGCAATGATTATTATAAAAAATAACACGAACATCTGTTAAACATATTTTGAGCATTGAACATAGTTCAATAGAATTACAGAGGGTTAGGTAGTCCTTGAAGGGCATGCGTGGACCAACCTGGAGTTGCATTTAAATTATATGTGTGGTTAACTCTCTGAAGAGATTAATTATTCTAGTTCAAGTAAGGGAATATGTCAGAACCGAAGTAAATATAAATTAATTGTCTTTGTATACTCCATAGATAAAAGAGTAGGATCTAATATATGTACATCATTTAATTGTTTTAATTAAATTGAAAAAAGTATGTAGTATAGTAATCAGATAAATTTACTCATGTCTTTTATGTACTTTTATACTACATTACAGTACATAACAATTATAACTGAAATCTTACTTATTAGAAAATTAATTAAAATTACATTAATAATAGTAATGTTATTTCTTAACTTTCGTAACACTATCACGAGGAGAGCAGAGGTACAAGCAGACTAGAATAGTACCTCCCATTGCACCAAGTCTCGTTAGAGGCAACTACGTTACCAGAACTGGCAGATGGCGGTATATCCATCCGGAATAGTGCAGCTCAAATGCACAGGGCGGGGATGAGCAGCAGCATCCTCATCGCGAAAGCTGCGCTCTGCGATTGTCTGCAAATTGCCCTTCCTTAGAAAGCCCTATGTCCAGCCGTGGACTTTCAATGGCTGTGACGATGAAGAATATACATTTATTGAAAGTATGTACATACTACATGATTAAATCATACAAATTGCCCAGCGCGGCAATTATGGGCAAAATACCTCCTTTCTTGGAGCGGTCTATGTCGGTATAATGATGATGCTTGTTAATTTGAAGAATTAAATCCTTAGCAAAGCTAATCCTGCTTTTATGACATATAAAATAATGTAAATTTCAGTAATATTGTATTATTTAAATTTAAGTATATTGTTAGTAAATTTATATCTTTGGACTCCAAGTTCTAATATAATTCTTGGCATTATTTTTAGCTGAAATAAAATAGAAATCATATAAGGAATAATATGATTTCTATATATTTATATCTTCGTTTTTGTGCTTGTAGTTATTTTTTGTCGTTATCTATAAAAATTGATAAAGCCCCTAAGCCCAAGAAAAGTAAATATAACTAAACTTACTCAGTAATTTAATTAAAAAATCCTTTTTCAGATATCAACGGAAAATTTGAAACGCATTTCCAAACTCGCATCTGAACAATTCCTAAGAATATATCCAAGGATACCTGCCTGCATTCCACAATTAAACTAGGATCACGTGTTAAGAAAACAAATGCAAGTCGACCATAAACACCTGAGAAGCCAACGCATCAGCTGATCGATCCGCTCCCGTCACATGCTAGCGGCGGTCGTTCCAAACCGGATTACCGTCAAGCCGTACGTTATGTCACCGGCTTCATTAATGACGGTGGTTATACTGTCTTCGCGTTACTCTGTGACGGGTCAATAAAAGGCCAGGCGTGGATGTAATTTTATGTGGACGGATGCTTTTGGTAATTTTATTAAACATTAAATATTAATTTTATAATATTTTATGTTTTCTCTTTGTAAATAAAAGTATTTTCGAGACAAGAAAATTTGTTAACAGTAGCCATGTCTCAATATTACATATATTTAATAAGATAATAATTTATATATAATATAGATATTGTATAGATAATAATATGAATATAATATAAAAATAATGTAGATAATAGTATAGATATAATTAGAACGTTATATTATTCTGACCGCATAAATTAAGTTAAAGATAACAATCGACTATATTTTTTTATTTTGATCCAGCTTAGGTTAAGTATATAGCGTTCAAATGTTTAACAGCTTAAAATAGTGGGAATGGGTAGTTTCCCATTTGTGCCACTTATTTTCTATAAAGTGAAAAATTAATAACTTATTATCTATAAAGTTACAATTTAAATGTTTCAAAAACCGAATATGGTCTGATAATTAAACATTTAAGAATGGGTTTTACTACATTACAATAGAGTGAAATATTTAAGTTGTTACTTTCATTAATATTTGGCAGACTATTAATACGAACGACACCGATTAATTATTATTGGTTCCATCCACAGATAATTTAAAATGTTGAAAAGCCCACATGATGTAATATCTTGATTTCTTATAATACGTAAATAATATTTCAGAATATATAAATGATGCAAGTCATATTAGCTAGCTGGTATCTGGCAAATAGATTAGTAATACCTGACAATGAGCATTCAAGTCATATTTAAAAATTATTTTTATTCTGTCTAACGCAGTCTTGATGCTCAACGCTAGCAAACTATTTTGATCCAGGTTATACTTTTTTAATTGTAGCATGTCAAGCGGTACCAGTCGTTATTTAGTAGATCTTAGGTTAATCGGTCAGGCATTCAGTACTCGGAGATTGCAACGGTATTGGTCTCAGAAAGCTATAAACCATTGGAGAGTATAGCAGCTCCTTTTAATATAACCCATTGGGTTGGTACCGAGCACTTTTGTGTACAAAGTATGTTGTTTTTGATAAGCATTTGATTTGGTTCTAGGTATGGTTGAATTGCATCTTAGTCGTAATAGGTACCAAAAAAGTTTCTTTATTATAGAATATAACTCTGTATAGATTTATAAAGACTCAATGGTTCCAATGTTGTCGTTAATTTTGAAGGTTGGTACTTAAAACAAAGTTTCCAAAATAATTGTCTATGTTCTGGATGTAATTTCGAAACGCCCCTAGGAAATGTATTGTTAAGCTCCTACCGATAAGTGTTTGGTGTAACTTTAAATATTAATCGCATTTGAGTGATCAGATCTTCTTAAGTTGGAAGAAATTCATTTGCCTTATTATTGATGGGAATTTTATCATTTGTACATAGTAATTGTTAAAGTCCGGTTCAAATAATTAGGGTATAATAAAATCTTTTTATATAAAACGGGTATAAAAACGTGGTTCATAGGAAAAGGTTGTTTGTCAAGGTGATGAAATTGTATAAAATTTTAATAATAAAATCTTTGTAATGTAATCTTTGCGACGGATATCAAATAAGAATTAAAAAGTCCTTAATCAACGTAAATTATTACAAAAATCACGGTAATGCATAGAAAAAACTAGAAAAAATCACCTTGTGTCATTCACTCACATTTATTAAATAACAAGAATATAAGACTTAATTTTAAATAAAATTATCCGATTTTACCTAGTTTCTATATTTTTTAAGTCCAAATGTTAATTACATTTGGACTTTAAAAACAAAACTAATCTAAAAATGTTTTTCAATCTTTATGCAACACTTTTTTTAATCAATTACTCGTAAATCGAACTCATCATAGTTTTAGTTTCATAGTTTCATCATAGTTTAATTTAGGTAAATTCATGTTATATATTTATTATTATATTCTGCGCACTCAATTTTAAACGAGAACTAAGCTCATGAAGACCTTTATAGAAATATGAATTGACTTTATGTATTACAAGTTCGCATACAAAAAAGCCTGTACTCAGTACCCAGCAAAAAAAATGTAACAAATTCGGTTTAGGGCCTTAACCCGTGAATATACGTGTTAAAAAAGAGTTGTGTCATAAAACGTGAAAAGCCTCAATTGATTATGTTTATATTAAAAAAAACAGAGATAAAAATAAACAATAGACAAAAAGGTCTTATGTAATTAATTGAATTACATAAGACCTTTCTTAATGAAAAAAGAAATCTGTTACTTTAAAAAGGCTACTAAATGCCATGACTTATTATTGATATAGGAAAAAAATAATATTATTATACAATTACTCGTCACTTATTCTTACAAGCAACGTAATATCGTAACAGTGGAATGTCTGAGACAACCTGCGGTTCAGAATTCATTTGCTCATACTAAAATCCAGAGCTCGATCGCCTGCCCCCACGTGCTCGCCCGGGCGGCTATGTTAAAATAAATATTAGTACCGTATTTCGGACCGCTTTCAGCTAAGGCATTGCGTGCAAACGGGACAGAGACAGCCGAAAATTCCGACCCAGAGCGAGAAATGCCGAACAGAGCCGATCGATAGCCGCAGCCGCAGAGTGCCGCTCGCATGACGTCACGAGCCAGTCTCGTCATCTTTGACTCTGAAGAAATTGTCACTACATTTTTGTATAGCACCACAGTAGGTTTCAACGATCGACCTTTGCGAGGTTTTTTGGTGATGAAGAATTACATTTTGAAGTTTAATTTGTATTTCAATGTATAGAAATAATGTAAACATTCAGTTTTTATACGTTCACGAAGGAAAAGAAAACTGGGTATTGAATCGGTCTTACAAGTAAGGCTGTGCCGCATTTTGGTTTACTTAAGTACTCTAGTAGGCGTCTACAGTTTCTTAATATATATTCGGTTTGGGAAACCGATGGTGTAGCATATTGTAAATTTTTTTAAATTACAGAATGATCTGTTTAATGTAATGTCATATTGAATTTCACAGAAATCGTAAGTAAATTGAGAATTGGGTCAACTAGTACATTTAGTTGATTTCGACGTAATTAGTGGGTTTTTGTAATAATGATAAAAGGCTGTTGTTAGGTAAGGGTATAAACGGAGTTTCTTAGATAATCACACATACATAACAGCCATTCAAATATAAATATATTACCAACAGAATTAGGAACCGGCTTCAATGGTATTAAGCACTAGGCTCTTTATATTCATTCTATACTAATTTTCTAACCAAACTGTCTGTTAAACTTTCTCGGCTCAACTGGTGAATAGGTTTAGATGAAATTTGGCATGCGAATAGCTTGAGCCCGATATGGGAGAACATAGGGTCTCATCTTAGAAAGTCTAAATTATGTATTTATTTATTGAACTTTATTGTACAGAATATGACAAAACGTACAAGTGGCTGACTTATCTTATTTATACTTTTATAATTATCTCCCAGTAAACCATTACACGAAATAGAAAAATAGTAGTGGTGCAGACAATAGATATATACATAATAGGTAAATTTAATATCTATGTTTGAATAAATAAACGAAATAAATACATATTATATAGAAAAATAATATATTTGAAGATATACATAAATAAAAAAAATAACGTACATCAGAAATAGAGTTATGTAGTTAGAGAATCAGCATCAGTAAAGGGAGTCCGGAGGGAGCGTTTCTTAATGTACTTGGTTTAAAAGGATTTAATATTTTGGTCTTTAACATGTAGTATAAAAACCGAAAATTATATTTAGCACTGCTAACGTATGATTAATATATACTATGATCAATGGAGTTATAGTCCGAAGTTTATTGTTATTTTAGTAACAACTAGCAGTGCCCGCGACTTCATCCACGTGGAATAATGACTTAAGGAGGATAATGAAATAGATTAATGATGTGTAAAAGAATTATAAATCGGAACAGCAGATCCTATGATTAGTGCGTTTAAAGAAACCTTTCAGCTTAATAATATACGTTAGTCGTGAGGGCAGAGTAGAATAGTACTTTTCCCTGTTCCAGGTGTCGTAAGAGGTGACTAAGGTACCAGAACCGACCGAGAGCGGTATATCCATTCGAAACAGTGCAGTCTAAATGCACAGGGCGGGGTTGGGCAGCAGCATCCTCGTCGCGAAAGCTGTGCTCTGCGATTGTCTGCAAATTGCCCTACCTTAGAAAGGCCTAGGTCCAGCCGTGGACTTCCAATGGCTGTAATGATCAAAAATATACATTTATTGAAAGTATGTACATACTACATACTTTCAATAAACGTTGCCTATTGTAATGCTTATGATCAAATCATACATATTGTATTATTTGTATCAAAAACTGCATGAAGCGTTCAGATGATTGAACTAATAAATCAGTTTTAGGTATCGAGACAAAACAAAATGTGTTAAAATAAGTTGCAGTTTGCGATTCGGGTTTAAATTTAGCGACGAGGCGTCACGTTTAAACCGACATATCAGTGGTCTGAAAAAATGTCTGTTATATTTAGCTATAAACCGTGTCAAACGCGGTTCATCGCAAAAACAAAACAGAAAAATCCGTAACTATGGTATTCTGTTACACTTTACTTGAAAAAAAAAGAAGCGTGAACGATTCATAAATGGCTTTGACCTATATATGTGGAACGGGGAAACAGAACTGTATTTTAAATATGTAAAATTAAATTCAAAGGACATTTTCATTCAAATAAAATTAGGAATTATGAACAAAACTAACATTGATGCCGCTGAGGTCGCGGGGATATTGTACTTCTTTGTTATTTTTAAAAGTATATGATATTTTTATGACAAAAGACTTTTAATTAAAAACGCTATTTTTTATACAAGTAAGTAAAAGTAACAATCATTGAACTCGTACATCACATTTGGTATCTGTCATTCTATTTTCTTTCAGTTACGAGTTGAATACGAACTATAAAACTAGCTATCAAGGCTTTTAAAACCAAAATGGTCACTCAAAAGGGATCGTCTTTAAGATTGTAACATCCACAATTAAAAATGTTAAAGTCCATCAAAGCGCGTTAAAAGCTGTTAAAGTTTAGTAAGCTAGTTTATCCTTATATCAGTTTTAAAATGTAACAGTCTATCTAACATGAAATAATAAAAATAAGGATCTATTTGAGGTTGTTCTTACAACAGTATTTTCAATGAATGCACAAGTGCACACTAGAGATTATTATCTAAATAATATGTCAGATTTGAACAGAATCCTCAATCTAGTTTAAAATTAGACTGATTTAAAGAGGTTAATTTGTAACCGTGTGTATATATCGTATATAATAATAATAATATATAACTATTTAATTTTTTAATTTTGTGTTTGTTTTTCTGGCTAACTTTAGAGACGGCTGGAATTTGAATAGTAATTTTAATAGCTTGCATTGAATAACTGATTGTCTTAACGTTTCATAGTTTCACGTTAAAAAAATAAGTCATAAAAGACAATATAAAACTGATATTGATATGGACAAAGCCACGAGCTTGCTGTTCAGTACAGAATACTAAAACGAGGCAGTTTATTATTTCTATATCCTGAACATTGATTCAAAGTTAAAGATTATTAATGGACTTTCATCGAATATGATAGTTATCATAATCAACTTGGAAACTGCTTAAATATTAAAAAAAGCTAGAATTACTATTCAGCTGCTGTCCAAAGTAAGTGACTAACAATATATTGGACTCGATACAGCTTATTATATCGTGAGCTGTCAAAAAACTGATGTACAATAATTAAAACTGAAACTGAACTGTAATTGAGAGGTACAGGTAAAGAACGAGGAATATTATGATATTCCTCGTTCTTTTAATGTTTATTAATGTTGTGTTGTGACGTTACTTGTTCTTCCTCAGTGACCTTCAATTATGAAAGAGTAGACCTATGAAAGAGTGCTATGAAAATTCAGGTTGTACATTATATTGTACGTAAATAGAAGTGCAATCACCAAACTGCAGCAAGGAGAAAGCGGACTTCAGTTGGATATGTAAAAATCATCTTCTGCACTCTTTTTTAGGGATTTCGAAACAGAAAGTGAAATAATTAGGTACTATGATAAAATAAAATCAGTATTGCTATAAATAATGATGACGTGGACATATTTAGTATTTGTAGATATTGATATAAATATTTATTTATCGGCCTGATACAGCAACAATCGGATAATCAGTGTCAGATACGGGAGTTTTGATGTCATGTCCATAGAGTTGCTACTTGCCTGATACGGTTTGTATAAATATATTACATGTAAGTTATCGCGATACATAGCTTTGTTAAATTCATCGTTCATGGGCGGCAATTGTGCTATTAATGAGGAAATTGGTCGAACATGTGTGGCTCCGGAGCCAGAGAATGTAATGAACATTTAACAACAACAACAAGATTTGTAATTATTTTTAAATAGTGAAAATACGGTATTGCCCCAAAGTAGTACCGTACCGTACGCCCACATAGCTGTTATTTATCTCTTATTACATTGGGACTGAACAATAACTACTGTTACAGATTTAATGTGGGAGTATACATACTGATTTACTTTTACTTATTACAAAACTGAAGCAGAAGTTACTTAAATATAGTGGACGTAGACCTCATACATAGATCGTCTGCGTTGGTTACTCACTCTCTCCTGTCTACCACCAAACAGCTGTATTTGCATTACCGAGTTTCAGTTTGAAGATTGATAGAGGGAATAAAATTAATAGATAATGCGACATGATATCTTCATGTCTCAAGGTTGGGAATGAGCCTGGTAAATCTTAAATGATAATATGAGCGTATAAAAGCAGTGAAGGTATAGGTATAAGGTATTATCACGCAAGCCATGCTTGTGTGCCGACTTGACGAATTCATATTAAAAAAAAACTTGGCACTAATGAGAAGTAATAAAAAAGAAGCCGTGGCGGTATATCCATCCGAGACAGTACAGTTTAAATCATAAAAAGCGAGGATTGGCAGCAGCAGCTCTGCGATTGCCACCACTCCTGACCAATGCGGCAATTATGCAATTATCCACCCATCTTGGGGAGGCCTAAGTCCAACAGTAGTCTTTCGATAACTGATATGATGACGATAAACAAAAAATGAATTAACTAGTAAGTCAAAAAATAATTTGCTGTTTGATATAGATAATTTGATGTGTGTATAGATATCAGGTGCAAGCACACCTTAAAGGCCGCGCTCAGAATAAACATTAAGCACAAGTTTACTGCAGGTTCACTACATGGTTCATCAGAAAAAGAGCCTACATGAAAAGCTAATGGCGATAAAGGTCTCGCGCTACTTTAATCGGATTGTCGGTGCCTCCATCAGCAATGGTGCTTACAACACCGTTATTTTAAAAATCACATAGTAAAATAAGGCATAAATAAATTAAACACTTAAATATTGCTTGATTATAATAACAGACGTCACTAAGGTAACGTCGCTCGAGTAATCTATATATGCATTATGGTATTTGGTATCACTATTTATGATTTATATTGTTATCAATACAAAGGTTTCACAAAGTATTTTAATAAAAGTATCCAAGTATTATATTGCTTTATTTCACCTACAATTGTAATTTGAGACTTAATATTGACAATCTTGACAGCCAAATTTTACATATTTACTCGTAAATTAGTTTTGGAAAAATATACGTCCTTATTTAAAAAAAAAAACAGTTTTTGAACATAACACAATAAAATAATTAAATAACAGTTCTAAAAACAATGATTGAGTGCAAATATGCATAGACAACAAAAATCTTCCAATAAACGGTATTACACGCCACCCAAAAAATCACTGCGACATAATATATTCAGGTACACAAAGACAGTACTATACCTCTACAAGACATGCAAGCGAGAGTTACAAAAACAGTGTTGTCTTGACGGCCGTATCAGTGGAACAGTGCAATAAATACTCGAGTACGTCATCGCTATATATATCGCAGTTAATATATGTGGTATGTTCGGACAATGCAATCAATTGATTATATTCATGCTACTAGGATTGCAAGCAACGATCTAATAACAAATTTCATCGCAGGGACTGGGATATTACTAGTTGCAAATCTTGTGACTAGAAAATGTTATGTTACACTACCCACTAATTTCAGTGCCTCTTCTATCCTTCAAGCCGGAATACAGTAATGCAGATAATGTTGTTTGCTGGTAGAAATAGGTAAGGATACTGAACAGAACATAGTTATTCTACTCCTTCTTTCACCCTTCAAAGAGGAACGTAGAACTTCTATTTTCTTATAAATTGAAGAGGCAATGATATACAAATGACTATGGGAAAAGCTCTATTTTGGGTAGTAAAGAGGTCATGAATCTATTCAGCCATAAACTAAATATGGAAATATATTTTTTAATAGTTGTGGCTGTGACTTTTTTGTTTGCATCCAATTCTAAATTACTTCTAGTTCAACTTTACCTGGAAAAAATATTTAGTATTGTCAGACGCACGTCCTACGCACAACATGAAAATGTGTTTTATAGAAAAACACATAGCTACTAGTAAATGACCTATTTTCTAATTTAAAATGTTTTTGGATAAGTTATTGGTAGAGTAGCCTAGTGCAAAGCCAAATGTTGTTACGGGTAGCTGACGCATCGGAGCCGATGGCGGTATATCCATCCTTTATAACGTAGCTCAAATGGATAGGGATGGAGATGGGCAGCAGCATCCAAGTAACAAAGCTACACTCAGTGCGGCAATTTTCGGGCAAATTCGATATTATTATAAATAACTTAGAGAGGCTTGTTTCTAGTAGTGGACGTCACGAGAAAAATCTGTACCTCTATTTAAAGGAATTGCGCAAAAGAATAGATGCAGTTCAAGTATATGTGAAGAAAAAGTGCATTAAGTTTTTATACTAAATGCTCTAGCAATACTTTAATTAAAATAAGCATTGATTGTTTATAGGCTTGAGTGATAATATTCTCTTAGGTATTATTAAATGTGAATTTCTTTTAATTAGATTTAAAATAAGGTTTAAACATAAAGATTTAATGCAATATGGTCAAATTTTAACCACTTATCGACATCTAGTTCATAATAAAATTAACTTTATGGCCTTAAAATACGTCTAAGATACAATTCGCATATTTAAATCGACAACGTTTCTGTTGCAAAGTTAAAAATCACTGTTATATATATTTAGAAGCAGAAGTAGCAATTTCATAGAAGCAGCAGACAAACAAGCGAGTTAGAAAAGCAGCGTCGTAATGACGAGCGTATCAGTGGCACACTGCAATAAATACTGGGCTACGTCACCGCTATAAATAGCACAGCGGCGGAATACGTGCGGTATGTTCGGACAAACATAGATTGTCTATACACGTGCACACGTATACAGTATGCTTAAGTATTAAGATATATACAAACTCTCAAAATTCTCATAACATAACAGTAAACAATAGGGTCGATATTGAGATCAATATTAGAGGGGACTTATGAAATATTTTTTAATAAAAAAGATCACATTTTATCTCATACATTCACCGAACTTCAAAGTAGGTCACTTAAATCACTTGTCTTTCGAACATCAGCCAATAGAGGAATCACAAATATAAAATATATATTTGTCACTCTGACACAGAAAAAACACAAATATTTTTCACATAAATATTTGTCGTAGCAGGAGATCGAGCACAACTCTTAGCGAACAATATAATATAACTACCATATACGCCATCGGGTCTGTCGAAGTGCAATAGAAGTTGTGAAGCGATGTGTTTTGTCTTACTAACTTAAAGATGCACTAGAAAAATTTTTTGAACTACAAAGTATCCCTTACTTTTTAGTTTAAAATTTTTTTCTTTGAACTCAGTAATTGTAGTAGAAGTGATTGTAATAATAATTGTAGTAGATTTAATTTGAATGGTACTCCGCCATTCTAATATAAATTAGTATGGATCATTAAAATAACAAATAAATATATTTTAATATACTATATCGTTAAGCCGTTGTGTTTTTTCTTACAAGAGTGTTTTTTTATTAGGTAATTAATTTAGTTTAAATTATTAATGAACAATTTGCTATTTGTATTTTTCAATCTTAGTCAATGTAATCGTATTTACTGTTTGATGTGAAGATAAGGCCTGAATTTTGATTAATGCAAAAATTTTATAAAAACAAGTCATGGTTGTCATAAAATAACACAACTATTTCTTATAATAAGACAAATAATCAAAATTATAGACTAATTAGAATCATATTTGAAGCTTATTTATAAATATACATTAAGTTTTCACTTGATTATAAAAAAACGAATGCAAAAATTTTTTTATTTACTTGCCTTAAATATATAATTACAATTAACATCATTAAAGTGCAACTTACAGCGATCTACTCTGATATAACAGTGTTAGTAATAACGCCTAGTAATATAAAATGTTTCAGAGTGTATTTGCTTTATCATAGCCAACTTTACTAGTTTGTAGCCAAACTTCGTAGTTTGCTACGAGGATCGTGCTACACCGTAGTCGGTTCAGGTATACGTAGATACGTATAATGTAAAATTCATATATTAGGATTAGAGGAAGCAATATTTTATTGAGGCACATTAAGCCCTCGTCTCTTAACACCCCCCTCACCACTTTCCCCTCACTCTTCAGAAGCCATTTTTGTTCGCAGGGATAATGGGTCGATTATTGTCTATTTTATCAATGTTTGACTGAAATATGTATTTGTGAAATTTGTAATATTTAAAACAAACATCTGAGTAAATTGATTTAATTTACTTAATATTTAATTTGCATAACAAACTAACTTACCCTACAGACTAAAATAAAGAAAAAACAAACCGTCAAACAACGATTAAATTTCCTTTCCTTTCAACCATACAGCCTAAATGACAGTCAAATATTAATTCAATATTTTTTAGCTGATTATACTTTAAATAATCTTGTCCAATTAATGCAACAATGGGTCTTATTCTGTTGGATATACATTTTAAAATTGCCCTACGCAACAGCCGGCTTCCCCCGCACACGAGTCATGGAGATTATGCCGTAATCTGAATTTTTTAACACATCCGGACCCAAACAGTGTATAAAACCCTTAAATTACTATAGGGGGCGCTCGCACGCATTTTAATTGGGCTATGTAAATATTGTACAGTGTAATTCTTGTAATTTTACAGCACGTGTAGTGTGCGTGTGGTGATTTGCAAACAGTTGTTGTTAGTTTGTTTACATTATGTTGTACAGTTTGCATTGAACAGTTTATTCATAATAAATGTTTGTCTTGTTGATATAAAGCCCAATGTTATATGACATAGTATTTTTGAAAATAACTGCGATTTCCGTAAGGATCATCATAACATCGGCTAAAGGATAGGATGTCCACAGAACAAAAGGAAGGAGAGGAAACTTGAGGAGGCCCTCAAGAGATATACAATCAGACCGGTCGTATGCTGCCTGCATCCACTGTGATACAGCGGTTCCAAGATCCTGTATCTACCTGGTGAGTGGATGTTCTATTTTTGCTGGTGCATAATTTCTATGCCATCGAGGATACTTTAACAGAAAACAGCATCATTAGATAATAAGATTGCGTTAGTGGTATCTTTGTCATTTCATCTATTTATTTACTGGCTTCTGTAGTTTTATATTAATATAATTTAATTATAATCAGTTTACTGCCTAAACCATGAAAACGTAACATATAGCGTAACTTAATATTTTTGTCAGTTAATATTATGTAATTAATTTCAATTACAAATGCATAATGTTTTGGTATTAATAAATAGTTACAAAAAGACATTTTCTATTTAAATAAATTTAACATTAATATGTTTGAATTCTCATTTACGATTAATCATGCATTGTGCTTGATCAAAGCATTTTTTTGTTGTTGTTAAAATAAGAGTTTTACAAACAAAAATTTACTCTTCGTTTAGACTAAGTCCACATACAAGCATAAGGCCTGCGTGATAGTAAGCTGCACCGCGAATGGGAGTACTGTTGTTTAGCGGTAGAAATAATGCAGACGGTATTTGCGTGAGGTCTACCTCTAGTATGCAAGATGTATTTTGTAAAAAAAGACTATTTTGTAAGAAAAGATTAAAATCATACGATTTACGTTCATTAAAGCACTGCAATTGTGTAAAAAGACTAATTCATGTTTCTATCTCAGCAAGGAAAGTTTAATATATGTCACGATTGAAACAAATCGCAGAAATCAATAACCTCCTTACTCCAATAGAAAACATGTGTTTATGTATTCAACAAATAGTGTTTTGCAAATGCAACAATATCCTTGCTTTACAGTATGCGAGGACTTATGAAAACTGAATGTAACCGACATATTTAAAAAGTAGTCACAAGTTAACAGTGATTGTTAATACTGCACCAATAATTATTATACGAGGGCTATAGTCGCACGTGTTAGAACGAGCGGTAGTATAATGGCTCTAGTTAGCTCATTATTGCGTTAAATTTAGAAGACTGATCATGAACTGTAATAATTGTAAAATGGCTACATTTTTAGGGTTACTGAGACAATAAATTACACTTATACATTGAAAATGTAGATATCTGTTAAATTAGGTTGTTAAAATAATTATTTGTAAGTACATACATTGATTGAAATCATCATTATTTCTGTAGTCCCTTTTCTTCAAGAATACAAATAGCAAAAGCGTTCTTGATGGAGTACTAATGTTTTAATCCGTTTGAATCCAAATGTCAATATCAACTTAGAAATAAAATTGTGCCAGATGTGCCAGTAGACCAATATTTTTGATATGACCTGTAAACAGCATGTTTTAATAGAAATTAATATTGTTACCGGGCATAAGAATTATTTTGATCAAGGTAAAGTTTGCTGTATATTACAGAAAAGTGAAACAAAAGCAAAGTAAAAAGAAGATATATTCCTTTATTGGTTTAATTAATTAGTGAAAGTGAAGTTGAACATATATAATTCACGGCCGAAGCGATGTCATTAGGGAGTTTCTATATAAATTGCATTAAACTTGAGCGAGTTTAACCCCAATTGGATATTAACCTAAACAATAGCATAGCGACAGATTAAAAATCAATATTTTTGTTATAAAATTATTGTTTCATGATCTAATTTGTCTGAGGCGCAATTTAATCGATGCGGAAAAACGCATACACGCCTTTTTTTGTAAATTCATTTTTGTTGAAGAGGAAAAGACTGAAGGTCTTATTTTTTAATTAGATTCAGACAAAGGCGATTAAATAGACCAATACGAAAAACGAACGAATGAACCATGTGAAATCGACCCTTAATCGATTCTTTACACGTGTACGTTTAATACTTGCAATTTCTACCGAGTTTCCGTGAATGTGGGTTGACTAATTGCCGGGTAATCGTCATGTCGGGAACATTAACCGGCTGACGGAGCAGAAATGACGGCTCCAAATAAAAAATGCCTTGCACACGCAATCGCATGTTAGACGGCTTTGACGTTTCAAAGAAATATTTGTTTATATATTTTTATGCGTTATGAGGGGGCCTCGTCGCGGTTTGCTTAGTTTTGACAGGTATTATAAATTTTAACGTCCATAATTCTTTGATTAGTAAAATTATTAGAGTATGCTGGATTTTTACCTACAATTATCTATCTTTTTCTTAGCATGCGTGCTTTTGTAATGTTGGCATCATTTGTATTTCGCACGGTGGGCAAAAGTTGGTCAAAAGTTGATCTATAATAATTTGTACCTTGTCGCAGTGAAATAACAGTGCATGCCTCATATTGTGTCAAACTTAACATAAGCATAAAAAATATTTATTTTTGTGTTTTCATTCTACAATCGTGAAAGTTTCTGAGGATATGTGAAAGTATGGATGTTTAACGCCAGAACGGTGGATAGAATTAGACGAAGCGATCGGTTATAGCTTGAAATAATAAATAGCCTACTTTTTAATATCAGAAATAAGTATGCGATATTCCTTAGGGTAGGTTAGGTTCTATTTTAAACAGATCGAATGGATTTTTTAGGTTAACACCCCTTTCGTTGGGAAGCCTCAAGTGGAGGATGGCGTTCAGCTGCTATGATGAAGCTCAAACATGTAAATAGGTGCTCATAGTTATTAAAGTAACAAAATAAGCAGCCTTATTTATTCAAACCAAACACAAAGGTCCCAGTTTTTTACTAGAGGTAGACCTTTTAGAAAGGTCGCCTGCATTGGTACCTCACTCTTACGTATTTCTATCACCAAAAACATGGTTTCGTACTGTTGTGTTCTGGTTTGAGGAGTCTGGTTTAAAGTCACAATGTTGGCAGAGCTGATATCCATGTGATAACACGAACCTCTAAAGGCTGCAGTGTCGTTTTCTAACACGCTGTCCGTACGCTTGTTTGTCGACTAATTCTAATAAAATTATGATTGTTACCTTACTATTTTTTCTTATCTTATCTATTCCCTTAAGAGTGATATCAAGTTAAATTTATTGTAAACAAGCTTCGTGGAGTGGCGAGTGTACGTAATACGTGATAACGACTGAGGCTCCATAGATATTAATTGATATTATTGAAAAGCCAAGATAAAAAAGCAGTAAACATGGCCGGTGTTATTAATCGGTTGAGGATAGTACTCGTATGAATACTAGTTTATATGTTTCATGTTTCTAACTCTGTCTCAATCTGTCATCTTCTCCTTCATATATATATATATATAAATTCGATTAACTCGTCTGTTAATAAAGTGACATAGGAACAGTGTTATTTTCAGCGGCCCGACTGTGGAGACATCTGAAAGTGTAATTTTAATACAAACTAGCAACGTTTGAATCGAATGGGCGCTAACTGAGGTCATTATCACGTAATGCCACAATGTTGCTATACCACTTGAATGTTAGAGCCGCTACTGTTGCGAAGTAACAGCGTACAAGTTGTAGTATTATGGAAACAGATATCTATTACGGTAATGCGGTATTTGCAGTTAGTAATATGCCAGCGTGTGTTTGCTCCTTTCGAAATCTACTATTTTTCCGTTTTAAACGACTCAGTGTGCAAAAGCTCGTAATAATTATTACAGTTAAGTTGGAACAATGTTCAGCTTATTGAGAAGAGGTGCTTGAAGTATCAGAACAGTACAAAATAAATGGGAACAAAATGATGAGATAATTGGAAGAATTTAAATGAACTCTAAATTATGGTTTATATATTAAATAAATAATTTTAGTCAATATGTCAACTATTTGATTTATTAGTTACTAGCTATCTATCTGCCCACAGCTTCGTCCGCAGAGACTTCATTTTATATCGCATTCCGCGAAACCGATTCAGGAATAAAAGAAGCCTCACAGGGCTCAGGCTACATGTCATATTTTATTAAGAATAATCCAGTCAAGACTAACTGGCAGACTAACACACTTCTGTTATATATCTGATCTGTTCATTATAATTAATTCTGTTCTGTTCATTATAATTAATTATTAAATTATTATCAGGAATGAGGAGATTCGTAACAGAACCAAAGTTACCGACATTTCCCGGTGGATTAGTAAGTTGAAGTGGCAGTGGGCATTTGGTACGCAGAACCGATAACCGATGGAGTCGTAAGGTTTTGAAATGGAGACCATGTACCGGCAAGCGCAGTGTCCCTACACTTGTCATCCTCCACCCGCAAGATGCAACAAACGATCTGACTAAAACCACAGGATCGCGCTGGATACTGGCCGCATACAACCGGTCCTATTGGAAATTACTTGAGGAGGCCTATATTCAGCAGTGGACGTCTTATGGCTGATTTGTTGATGATATGTTTAAATAGTGTTCCAACGATATTGCACTCTTTAAGTTAAAAATTTGATGCACACTTAAAGCGAAGCAAAACTCTTTATAAACCTGAAACCTTCACTATAACGAAAAATATTTAATAAAATTATCCTTGTAGGTTTAGTAAAAACTTAAAACCATATTTAATTACTTGTTTTCATGTATCAATGTCCTAAACCTAGATGTTAATTTTCTTCGTTATAAAAATATTATACTTTAAAATAATTTTAAATATATAATTGACACATGAAAAATCGATTTATTATTATCCATTTTATAAATTAAATATACGACAAAGTCCACAAAAATTTTGAACAGAAAGTTCACGTTTGACATAAATAAGCCCAATTAAGTATGTAGGAGAAAAGAATCATTCAAAGGTTCCCCAGTACATAGAACATGGCGTGTCAAGAGTGTCGTTACATTAATTACTTAAAAGCAATTAAAATGTTGGTGCGCGCCACGCCTCGCTTCTCTATTAGTAAATTGAAACATAACTATGCATTTACGCTTTAGATGCGAGTAAATACATACACATACATTTAATGAACAATTTTGCAGTTATTAAATAGAGTAAATATACGCACTTGCCAACACAGCTATTAGTCGTACTTATTAATGTGTTTTATTTTTTTTAATGACAAACTCAATAAACGTGAAACGCGATTCTCGTGATAGTAAGCGTCACCGCAGCCTATAGATGCTCATATTACTGAGGTACCGGAATCGACAGATGACCATATATCCATTCGAAATAGTGCATAGGGCGAGGAATGGGCAGCATCATCGTCACAAAAGCTGCTCTCTGCGATTGCCAACATGCTTGCCCACGTGGCAGTTATGGGCAATGGTCCCCTTTTCTTATGCAGGACTATGCCCAGCAGTGGACACCCAATGGCTGATATGATGATGATGATTGGTTAGTGTGAAGGTGCACTTAATTAATAAAAACACACAATATTTTTTATATTGACCTGGCTGGTAAGTCGATTTAGGCACTTCTATTACAGACATTAGAAAAGAGAGAAATCAACATTCGTCGGACAAAAAGGCTTTTAAAAGTGGTTTATTTCACTTGTTTATTCATTTTCAGATCCTGAAACTCAAATGATATTATGAACCAAAACATGAAACATAACCAAAGTGAACAATCTACATTTTAAAAACTAAAAAAGAAATTGAATATGGAACGCGTAAATGTTAGGAAATATCAATAAATTTTTAATTCGTGTTTTCAACGGAAGTCTGATTCACGAACCGTAAAAATACGATCCAGAAAACTGGACCGAGCCGTACCCGGGTAAACAGCGGAAGGTCCGGATCGACGGACAATTATCTGCCGATATCCGGATTAGTCTGGACGGGCTCGCCGTTCGCTTCTATTTGCATAAATTGCATTTTCAATTAAACTTTGCCGGTGGTTGAAACTGATAGAGTGCATACTTATCTTAGAGTAAAAGAAAACAGGCGGGCCGAAAAATATTAATTTGTAACAGTATTTAGCTATTTAAATTCGTTATTTTTACATTTGGCGTATTGGTTGTCTATTGTATGGGTAAAACAGATTGTAAATTAGTAAGTGGATTTTGTTCACCCAAATATTTTTTAATAACTGTTCGTACTGTTCAAAGTACATGGAATTTCTACCATATTACAACTAAATCCTATTTATTTATTTAAAAACTATGGCTACAAGTGATAATTTTTTTTATATGGCATGAAAACGTCTACCGATCAACTAGTGCTATAAGTAAATGATTAAATACTAATGTCCAGAAATATATTCGCGTGTGAACTTTCAACTGTACACGAGTATGTAAAGAACTGATGGCCAGTTTTTAAATTTTTGTACAGGCAATGGTCTAAACTAACATCGTCCATCTTTCGCTCTAAGGAAAATTATCCACTGACAGTTAGTAAATAGTACCTATTTTACGCAAAAACCTATATCACCTGTTGATAACTTATGATGACCCAGGCCCAGACTTTTGATAACTTTAAGGATATTGTAGCCGTATGAAATGGAACTGAACTTGCGTGATTTATATAGAGAGAGAGCTTACAAGCTGTTCGTTCTTTACATGGTGGTGACTTAACCCACTGCGGAACAGTGCAGCAGGTGTTATCTCCAACGTAATTAGAACACCGTCGTCGAGCAGCCTATTACGCGACACACATACATTTTGTAAAACACACCACTACCTGCATGTTAATGTTCCTACCTACATTAATCTATTACCTGCTCAATTATTCAGAGCTTCCAGTACTGGTAATGACTTGGCGACTACTACGTCTACCATACTACAGACGTAATCTAATATTTGATGCGACCAATTTTCTTTTTTAGTTAACTTAATATAAAAAATTAGTAATAAGCTTAAGCACGCTTTGATCGTGCCAGCAGTGCCCTACGATTTCATTCGCGTTAATTTGTAGAATTTTCATACCACCCCCTATTTTACCCATTTAAAGTATTTTTTTAAAAAAAATATTTTACCATATTTTCATGAATTTTAAAGAAGAATCTTTATATTGAATTTTATTTGAATAACTTCGACAACAGCTAAGATTCATATTTACTTTGCGCCTTCATTTTTCCTCCTTTGTCAGTGGGGTTCTCCTTATATATACTGATATATGAGAGATAATGAGATGTGTTATTAGTTTTCGCACTAAAACAGAAACTACTTTTTTGTGATTGGTCGTAATTGTGGTTCTATTGACTTCTACTTCCGATGTATTTGACATTCTCTTATATTATGTTTAATTTATTTATGAATGATAGATATGTATCTATTCGAAGCTATAGATATCTTATAACCATACTTCAATTTTTTTGTTAGTAGTATTGTATAATCACGATTTTGTGTCCGGTTCCTATATTTATGTACAAAGAGAGTCTTGTTGAGCTTAGAAGTAAGAAAATAGCAATTGTATGGAAAAAACGGGCCGAATAAAATTGAATAAATTTCCTTAAAAAATATATTTATTTTTTATTGAATTTTAAAACTGCTTTTAACACTTTTTATTATATAATTGTAATTTTTTCATGTTATATTATTAGAGTCAAATCGTGAAAGGTACAATTTGGAAAAATAATTCTGTTTAATATAGCGGTCAATCTTCTTTGTACTTAAAATTTTGTATTTAATGTAATTTAAATATACCTTCATTTTTGGCGACTGATTTTTGAAGACACGACACGACAATTTTAAAACTATTTTAGAGGTCATTATTTCTATACGTAAATAAATAAAAATCTTGTCATCATAAGACAAAAGTTTGTACCTTAAAACGATGTTTTAGAAATAAATAAGTCAGTCGGTCGTAAAGATAGTCGTTTAGAGGAGGTCGAAATTCCCTCTCACCCGTAAACCTCAAACAACTCACAACTAAATATTTTCAAATCTATTGCTTACATAAAAAAGAAACATAACTTTCACTAGTTCAAACCGTAATAAATAATTTGCTATACATGCATTGTTACATCTATCTATACAATGAATATAAAAAAATGCCAATTCTCAGACATCTTTTTAACTGTTTTTTTGAAAATCTGAATAATTAGTACGTTGGATTATAATACGGAATTCCCTGATGAAAAGAGCAACAAATGACTAAGTTTTTTAAAGAACAAGCGCTTTCAGTTATATTCGCAGAAATGTCAATCCAAAAACACTGCACGAGTGCATTTTTACTAAATGTCATGTATGGCTGTGTGAAATATTTATGTATAAGCAACTTGATCATAATATTATGTTCTCTATAAATACCTTATTTTAGATCCATAAAATTATTTTTAAAATAAAGCGTTTATTGTTGCACTCATATAGTGATAGTCTATTTAACAAATCAACATGTTTATATATCGATTAAAAACACTAAATATGTATAGGAGAGTCATACATTTGTATCGAGGTAATAATCACCAATGTCTTTTTCCAGACCATAATCAATCTTTGTGCAAAATAAAACTGTAAGAAACATCCATACATGCTCACAAACCACATATTTATCTGTAATTTGAGTAAATTTACAAGAATTATTTTAAACATAGTTAGTTGTTTTATCTTTGTAGTTAGTTTACTAATTATTATATGTATTTATTTTAGTATCTAAATAAATATGTAATAAAAACTAACCCGACAGGCATTGTCCTGCCTTAACTATATTATCATGAAAAATATATTGCGGCTATAACTTGAGATATAAACGGATCTCTCAAATTGGATCAAACAAACTTACACATTAAGCAAACGTTTATTAAAATGAGTTAATTACTCTAGAAATTATCGATTTTAACATATTAAGATTTGCCATACCTTCGGATAAGGTTAAGTGAACCTGAATTGATAGTTGAAGAGTAAATGAATAAATATATGAATTAATAATGTTAGTCGTTTCTAACTAGCTTTCACTGTCAATATTACACAAATAGACAAAAACAAACTTATCGACATCCAATACATGCGGGAGGCATATCACAGGTCGGCTATGAGTACAAGCGGCAGGTGTGGGCTAACCTAATTGCATCTCTCGATGAACGCTTTGCCAGCCGTGTGATTGACTGAGTTTCTATCCCCGGCTGTGCAGTTACACATAATAGGTTCAATGGTTTACACTAACGATATTGATTTCTATAGACGTGCTTTCATAAAATAGAAAAGTAATAATTAATTCAAAAAAACAACATGTAGCATTAAAAAGGTTGAGTAGAAAGAAAAGAGAGGAAGACGTCATCAAGAAAAAGTCTTTTAAATGATGTTGTTTATAATAAATGCTTTCTTTCTTTAAGAAAGCATTTATTTACCGCACATAAAAAATAAAGACATTAAAAAAATGAATACAATACATTGAGGACCATTACACTCATATAGAACAAAGGAAAAGAGAAAAAACAAAAAAAAACAGAAAATATGAAATAAGACTAAGACTGGTGTTTCGACAGGACCTAGTAGTTAGTGTCTGTATTTACTTTCCTTGTTTTTCTTTAACTCCTGTAGTCATCATAAAAGACTGCAGAAGCCTGCGCCTGAGATTTCGCTCTTGTTAATCCAAAAAAAGTGTTACTAACGAATTACTCAGTTAACTATTGAAATCTAAAAAATAAAAAAGAAAGGTTTCAAATAGCAGTTAACTGGTCTGAAATTGTACAACTTTTATCTTATAATGTACACGCATAATCATTTTCAAAAATAGTTAAAATAAATTGTATGCATTATCAAATACAACAAAACGTGTGAAATATTTATGTACTGCGTGACATTGCATTTACATCAATTTATCGTCGAAATCAGAGTTACAGACAGCCGGAATAGCCTAACTAGATTGCATGCTTCAACGAAGCGGTGCCACCCGAATAATTGACTGCACTCAGCTCTTGTGAACTCCCTTAATCAATAACCAAATATCAGTCGTACTATATGATACTTGTATGCACCATTTCAATGTTTCAATTATCAAAGCTGTATTAGTTTATATAGGGAAGGCAAACATATCACCGGTAATATTTGATGGATAAGAAAGTAAATAAATCTTACAGAAATTAAGAAAATATATTTTTTTAAGATGTATGCATGCCTCATTTTCGTTAGTTTTTGTAGCACATAAACATTAGCACATAAATTTAAAGTTAGAGCCTTATTTTTCAGAATTGGAAAAAAAGATTTTTTTCTAAAAAAATCGGGCAACAAAAATCAAGTATGACCTCTGTCATACTTTTGCGGGTGACACAAAGAAACATGATGAGATGATTTAGTCCGCAATAGATTGTCATTTAACATTCATAAAGCATGTAAGAACATTCTGGAATGATTCGCGCAGAGGACGCGAGGATACCAAGCAAAACTTTTAACTTTAGATCCAATACAGGTAAATTAGTATTGAATCGGAATACTTGTAATGAAAACTTCAAAATGGTATTCAATATACTATTAAGTAGTCTTATAGTAAAAAAAACTGAGAATGAAATTATCGAACCGAGGGTAAGAAATATATGACTATTTTATTTCAGAGAGAATTAATCTTAAATGAGCCTCAGTTTTAAAACAGTATAAAAGTTCAGTAATCTTATGTTTTGAAGCGTGTCAAGAATGATGCATAAAACGGTTCCTGAAGCGTCGAACGTAATTAAATTCAAACGAAACTAGCTAAAAATAAAAGTAAAGCGACAAAATATAACGAAAAGGCTACTAAAAGGGAAAAGCCAAATTATGCCTTATGATTATTACGTTAAAGTTAAATTCGTCCAATGCTGTGCTGCGTCATGACGTGTTGTTTAACTCAAAGATGTTTGGTCAAAGGAGCTGATAAGACCTATCGTGTTGAGTAAGTAGGCACTTAAGGGAAGCCGAAAAATTTGCTGTGAATAAACTTTAATTCCGCTTCTTATTTAAAATAACTGTGTACAGCCTACGTTACTTCGTAATATTCGAGGAACTTAGTGTAGCAGTTCGTTCTTATACAATTTTACGAACGAATGTTGAATAGTTTGAAAAGTATTACAGAGACTGTGACTTATAATATTTTCAAACAGTGACGCGTTCACTGTCCTAAAATAAATACTTTTGGATGACTTTCAAGTGCATGCAGTTCATTTCTATAGATTTAAACAAAATTAGTAGTAATTTAAACCGCGTTTAAAAATCGTCAAGAAATAGTTTTTTTATGCTCACTGCAGTGAGGTACCGAGAGAGAAGAATAGTACCTCCCTCTGTATACTTCCCAATGTCTGACTAAAGTACAAGATCCGACAGATGGCGGTATACCCATTCGATTTTAGCTGGAATCCAGTGTAGCTCAAATGCATAGGAGCATGGATGGGCAGCAGCATTCCCACCACAAAAACTGCGCTTGCCCAGCGCGGCAATTATGAGCAAAATTCCCCCATTCTTGGGGAGGCCTATGTCCAGCAGTGGACTTCTAATGGCTGATATGATGATGCGCACTGTGACTTGATTAGTTAATGGCGACTACGGTATGAGTTTCATTAACACTACACTAGGTGCTAATGGACCTTATATCATCCTGTTTTTCTTACAGGTTCTTTTTTGGTGACTCGTGTAATATACCTGCGGTAAACTTACGTTGGAAACTCGTCTGCCGCCCGATTAATTATTAGCAAGGTAAGTCTAAATCAAGGTCATCCAAGAATATGAGGTGGTGAGCATTAGTTATATTAGTATTTAGTATTATGTACATAGAATTAAATACCATGCCAGTAGAAATATTATTTATTTTTTTTTCAATTATTTAAAATTTCTTGCCACGGGTCAATTTGAATAAAGTATATGTTTAGTTAGTTTGAACTTAGAAATATTGTCTATGGAAAAAAGCTGCATTTTTGTATTATTTTGCTTTCATTTTTTTTTTTTTTCATATATCTGCTCGGTATTTTGCAGAGCAACCAATGATTTTATTATTTAAGATTTTCTAATACTTATGCGTTCAATACTAATAATAAAACTTATTTTTTAACAGCTTTAAAATGTAATTTTAATAATGGTTATAACAAGGTAAACGAAACGTTAAATAAAAAAATTAAAAAGTTAAACCATGTTTTGATGCCGTTTAAAAAGTAGTTTTATTATTTTTTATTGCTTTCATAATATATTCATAACATAGCGGTATATTAACATAATATAAACATAACATTTG
Source organism: Heortia vitessoides (assembly GCA_020976665.1). Classification (NCBI taxonomy): domain Eukaryota; kingdom Metazoa; phylum Arthropoda; class Insecta; order Lepidoptera; family Crambidae; genus Heortia; species Heortia vitessoides. The sequence goes on from JACJUM010000875.1 coordinate 5,158,314, forward strand.
CATTACAGGAATCACTATTACAAAATAATCCTTCTTCATGTATTTTATATGTGTTTGCCAGAAACATAAAAGTTACCCAACTGACTATTATGAACGTATGAAGTGATTATTAAAATAGGTAGTAAGTAGTTTAATTCACTGCAGAATTATTTTTAAAGTTTAATAAAACTAATTAAAAAAATTTAAATAAGGTAAGTTTTAACAAGAAACATGTTAAATTGCTATATAAATATGTAATGATATCGCATTAGCTTAGTATAACGGAAGATCAAGACTAACGTGTGAGTATCATCCAAACAGGACAAAGATGCCGACATCATTAGGTGTCATTTAGACATCAGATCCCCTTGACATTTATTGGTCGCATCCTGCAATTGACCCAATTGATTTCTGCGGGAGGTATTCACAACTCTTTTTATGAGTTATGGTTACTTTAGAGTATGTGTGTAGCAACATTTAAAGTTAACGATATTTACTGTCACTGCCAATAATGCTTGACTTAAGCTGTGCAAATAACTTGAACCATGCTGAATGAGACCCATGCTCTAGCGGAGTAAATATTTAAAATAAACAACAATAAAATGGTGTCTTGGTTTTTGTCCGTGCAGTGAATTTGTATTTCTTATTTTTATCCTTTAAAACGGTCTCAATTGCCTGCTTGAGTGATTGATATGTTTTGTCTAAATAACGACAATAATTTAAATTGTGCATTTGTCTATTACGATAGTTTCAAAATTTATGTTAAATAATCTAATAAGAGAAGTTATCAAAAATAAGACTTAACTAATAGAAATAACGATAAGAGCATTTTATGTAATAGTTTAATGTAACTTTTGTCAATCTTTAAAACGGTTGCCGCAAGATAACCAATACCATGAAAAAAAAGCACGTTTAAAAACCGTAACAAAGAGAGTTTTATTACTAATAGCGAGAACAAGATAATATTATATATTTAAATACATAAAACATTCATACTTCATGAACTCAAGGAGTAAGAGCTAGCTCCAAAGAGAGTTCTAATTAACAGCACAACTTGGAGTAGCTCTTGAACGACGCCGATGCCACATAAAAGGCGGAAAACCGCCGAATACGCGATTATATTGCTAGTGTTTCGGGAGACGATAGCTTGAGACCACTAGACCGACGTCAAGGTCTTGAATGTAGGAAAAAGAGAAACAAAGACTTTTCGGTTCAGGCTTAAGATATAGGATAAAAAACCTTGTTTGAAGGACGTGTACTTGACCTGTAGTGTATATCTTTGCATTTAAATAAAGTTATCCAATTTCGGGCCTTAAGGGGCAGATGATAGTGAAACAATTTTGGGCGCCAAGGGTTGTAAGCTCGATGCCCCACATAAGACAAACATTAAAATGATAGATATTGGTATTTTTTCTGTGTATGTATGTAAAAGTGTATTTAGGTAGTTTATTTGTGATTTCGCTGTTGTCTGACGTTTGTAACACAATGGCTTTAAGCGACTTTTCTCGGAATAAGGTCAGTGTATGAGATATTGTATGAATTATAAAAAAGGTAACTTAAATTATTTTTGGTTTTTAATCGACCGCAAAAACAACATAGAAGCTAGCAAAAGACTACCTCTATTTCTAGTAGCGCGCTTCTAAGTTTTCAAGTTAGAATATAATTAAGTATTAAAATTCAACAAAAAAATTATGAGCCTTCGTGTTGTCTCCAAACATTTTGCTATAACAAAACAAAATGTTTATTTATGCGTGACTGTACTGTTTTGTTGATAACGGTACGGACACATTTACGGTACCAAAATTATTAAAGATGGAAAATATAGAAAGTTTATTAGTCTAAGACGTGTCTAGTCTAAGGTGTGGTGTACAACTGTGGTTTCTTCTTAATTAAGTTAATGGTGGAAATGAACTGAATGCTAATCATATGGGAAACGCAGATGATATGGTACACAATATGTATTTTTCCTTTCCATCCATTTTTCTATAAATAGAGGTGATGTCTGAATAATGAAATCATAAAATTTCCGTCCTCGTCACCTCGTTACCGAATGACAATACACTATCCATATTAGTTGATACATATTTTCTGGTCAATTCGCCTGTAGACCTAGTGAGTGGACATACCACGCTACGCTAGGGCTTTTTTACTTTTATTTATTATTCTGAAAATATGTCGACTTGATGGGATTTGCTAAGTAGGGACATTGAATTTCAGTAAATGACGTTCATTGTAATCGTGGGAAAATTAAGCCCACACAAACGGAAAACATCGAAATATCTATTTACGTATAAACCAAAGGTTAGGTGACGGATTGTCAAGAAAATTATATACGATTATATACGTTTCCAGACTGTTGGCATTCTTCAAAAGTTGATATATCTATGGTTAAGCATTTACAGCTTGATAGATCTAAATTTTGATTATATAGGTTTTACATTTTTCGAAGTAACATTAGAAAATTATACTAAAAATAACATTCTTGTTTAAAAAGCAATAATGCTCAAAATTCCCGCTATAAATATTTGACTTGTACAACAAACATAACACCACCACTTTACTCATCTGACCTAATTTCTAAAGGTTGCATCTTGTCCTAATTTTAGTAGGTTGACTTCACAATAATAGAACAAGTATATTAAGCAAATTTAGGTGACAATTATGTACTACGGTTACTAAAGCATTTTTCCGAGATAGATAGACTCTACTGTTAATTTTAAGTTCGAGAGTTTAATCTCATACAGTTGTTTTGTATCTAATATGACTGGCCACTGACTGGTTGTGGCATATTTTTATTTCTATAAATAATCAGAAATTATATAACCAGACTTGTATACAAAAACATTTCACCACTTAATTGATTGTAATTACGTTAAATGAGGTAATCTAGAGAGAAAACTTGAGTAACTATACAATAGAAACGTTTAGAAATAAACGTCAATTAATCAATGATTTGTACAAAGCTTATTTATTGGTAATTTATAAACAATTTTAAAAAATCAATAGCAAAATATGCCAACATTATTTATGGACCAAATGATGACGATACATTTTAATCCAACCCATACTTACCGTACCAATACAACACAGAGTAAGTAATAAAAAGTCGCTGTAGTATAATTGAATATGTATATTGTAATTCACCTGTAAATAATTCTTCCAAGAGTAAAATTGCTAGCAGTTATATTTAAGAACTAAAGGTGAGGATATATTAAAAATAACAAATTCTGTTTTTTAATCCGTCCTTTTTTAATATCAATTGATATTTATCTAACAATTTGATGTAAAAACCTGGTTTTTGCAAGTTTATTTGGCAGGCTTATAGACTCACATATGTGTTTGAGTGAAGTTTTCATTTTGGATCAGTATCATCCAGTAACGTTATACTATTAAGTTACAGGCGCGCATAACCTTTCATATTGTTCTTCCTGTGTTTCTTTATTGCCTATTGATTAAAGAAATAGCAAATTTATTGATGTTTCCCGCAGTTTTGAAAATAATATTTTATAAGAAATACTTTAGGTTTAGATCATTTTTCTTAGTTAATTTACAAGTATATTGGCATGTCTGTTTAAAACCACCTGACTTCAATGAACATTTCGTATACTGCGCACGGAAGGGAATATTTATCTCTTTAATGCGTTAGAGAAGAGTTTGCGGTTTATTTGGATCTCAAATCGGTAATTAATCAAAGTAGTAGTTAAACTAATTAATTTATAAAAACTAATCTAGTCTAGTTAGTCCTGACGAACATGTCTTTAAGAATATACATTACTTAGGGAAGTAATTTGTAAGAAATGTTTAATGGTCATTAACACTACATAAGCTGTACTTATAACACAATATTATAAGTATTTTATTTTATGTAATTAGGATATAATAATACTAACATTGCAGAGTTGTAATATTGTTACATTAGTATTTTTGTTTTCACTTACAATATTAATAATTAATACAAACATAACGCCATAGAATAACATTATTTAAAGACGTAAAATAAATACGAGTTGACCATCGAAAACATTAGAGACAATGTAATTGGAATACGGGAGACGAAAAGAAAATACGTGTTTGAGTTATGTAAGTTGTTATTGAGATAACGATGGTTAAAACACGAAACAGAGCTTTCCTACCAGCGGAATAATTTCGTTATTGATTTCTTATTGTAAACATGTCTGTACAGATAGATGAACAGCTGGAACGAACGGTATTTAACGAGTCAAATGGTCGTTGTATGTAATCGATACATATAAAAAGAATATCGATATATATAAAAAGAAGAAGGCTGTGAAGGCTAATTAAATTTGTCAAGTTGGTCTCGTAATTAGCATCGGCGCTTACATAAATACCAGGTTAAACGTTACCTTAAGCAAAGCATTTCTATATAGAAAGTTTCGCTAAAGATGATAAAAGTACACCTACGCGTTTTCTCGTGAAAATGGCACGATCCGAAGCCTTACAATGTAGCACTCACCAGCCGAAGGAGCATGGGCGCGGCGCGACGCGCGGCGATCTCCTTTAACTAAATGAATCCGCGACTACGGACTCCAATAGTTGACATATCAACAAATTCACCGAGCATTTAGCTAAAATTCCAAAAAGATGGTCGCCTCCGCCGCCGCCGTCCGCTCTGTTGCTAGGTGCAGATCAATCGCTAACCCTTGTAGGTTACATGAATGAAAGTACACGTTCAGCGCGCGGTTTCATTACTCAGACTGATTCCGATTCGATTTTTTTCACAACGGTCGATGACTGTACAAAAACTTCAAAAAACAGTCGATTAACCACTAACGTCTATTCGCTACGGATTTGGCACGTAAGAGGGGCGGAGAGTTAGTGTAGCCTGACGTGTCAGTGGCGTGTGTCGAGCGGGCAGACAGCGGTGGCGGAAGGTCGGGGAAGCCGGGAGCGCGGCTCGGCCGACAGCCCGGGCTCCGCTGACGTCAGCGACGGCTCGACGCCGAGCGGCGTTGCTCGACACCGGCCTGCCAATTATTATTTTATGTACACGAACGGCGCGAAACAAAAGGCGGCGACGGCGGGGCGCGGGCGGAGAGCGCTCGCCGCAGGAGCGACTCCGGGCGCCATCTAGTGGGCCGCGACGACCACTCGCGTCTATTCGGTCTGCGGACGATCGAATTGAGAGAACCGAATCCACACTATCACTGAGGGTCGAGGTCGCGAGGCCGTGATGCGTACCGTCGTCAGAGCGTGGCTGCGTGTGATGGTGGCGGTGGGGTAGGCCATGCTGTCAGGCGGCGCGGGAGAGGCGCGAGCCGGGCATGGCGGGTTTCTGCTCGACACTGCGGTGCGGGCGTCCGCGGCGCGCGCTGCACGCCACTGAGCCGCGCACCGCCCGCGCCTCCGCTGCGCGCGCACGCCCGCACCGCACCGCACCGTCGAAGGCAGAAGGGCCACAGCGCGGTGCGGGCCCGCCTGTGGCCCTTCTGCTTCAAACCTGCACCCGCGTGCACCGGCTCCGACTCACGCACCGTACACACTATCTATCGATTGTGAACCACATTCTGTAATCCGAAAGGTCGAGCTGATGTGAATTAAGAAGTGCACGTTCCAGATATTCTAACGAATTTGTTGACGTCACTTGTAATTTTTAGTACGTGTAAGGATAGGACGTGCCGTAGCCAGTAGGGGCGGGCGTAAGGCCTCAAACATTTACTGATATTAGTGATTAGGAGTAAAAACTAAATATATTTATATTTAAAGTCTTTTATTATGGTTGTAATAATAAAGGCTTGAATGTGTAACGATACATCTCTAAAAATTTTAATAACAATATACAAACTAATAACTTTATTCTAATAGTAAATAACTTTATTCTTATCTAGTTATTATTACCAAGATTCTTAAGACATTTATGAATATTTACAATTAAAATAATACTAGCTTAAATTAGTTATAATATGAAAATGTATTCTACAATATATTTTTTTAATTATCTTAAATTTAATAAAAAATATTCAAAAATATAATTGTCATCTAAACCCTTTAATAGTTTGTTTAAGGTTTCTGATAATTATTATGATATTTTGATAAAATTGCAGTTAAACTATTCATAATTTTGGAGTCCAGTTAATATATTGTATACGATATGTACTTACTTTCTAGCAGTGGTTTTGTTTCGTATTATTCTACCAATCGACCGCAATATTTTTGCATTGTAAAAAATTACGATACCTACGCTAAAATACTATAGTTCAGATAAACAATGAGAGGTACCAACATAGACTACCTCTGTATAAGGTTTACCTCTGAATCTATTCCCTTGTTCGAAAACGTAAAGCGAAGTATGTAGCGCACAAGTAGCACGGTGCGAAGACGTAACAAGTTATTCAATGGTTTATTTCAAAAGCAATAGCTTTCTAAATGCAAATGACATTTGACGCTAGAAAATCTATGTAGTTTACAAATCAAAGCTCTAAAATTCTTCATTGATATATGATTACAATGTTACGTGAAAACAGGCGTACTTCGAGCGTTAATGTTGACTACGCGATAGTGATACGCTTCTTATGCTAGAAGAATTTGTCGAATGTTAGTTTAGGATCATTCATTATTTGATGATAACTTATTATTTTATATAATTTCAACAAATACAAATTTTGGAGAGTTTTAAGAGGCTAAACTCATTTAAATATGTGGTTTAAAAACATAACAGAAAAGAATAAATTAAAACTGAGAGAGATTAGGTATTGTGAATGAACTTCGTAATAATAATACTAATAAATATATAAAAATATATTTTAAAATTTATTTATCTCTTGGAAAATTAAAGTGGTATCTAAATAATAGCCGCCCATCTACGTCATGTTCCAAGCAAGTATGTCTCAATAGAAAAATCTATATTAAAAAAAATATTTCTAAATGTTTGAACAGGAACTTAAGGATACAGGATAGGCTTTCATTCTTAATTCTGTGGAATTACCTTAATTCTTAGAGCGTTCATCCTTTACTGTATTAATCATCGTTCATTTTAAGTATTTCGAATCAATGTCTAGACCTTACTAATTACTACTACTACACTATAGTAATTTGTTCGCATCGATTTCATTAGGCTGATTTTAAACTTTAAATCTGGCACGTAAAAGGTTAAATTCAGAGAGAGAACATAAATAACTCGTAGGACAAATGGACAAAAATAAAAGCTTGTAAAAATGTTTTTAGATTGCTTTCGTTTTTTTTTACTGGGCGGTAAAATATATGATGTTTTTTAACCAACATTTTCCCGTAAAAAATAAGGTAAACATAAGTTTATCCTTCCCAAGGTTCTAGCTACCCACATGCCAAAATTCTTATAAAATCCGTATACAAGTTCAACTGAGAGAAAGAGAAAATTAGTAATTGTATTAAAAAAAAAATTTGAGATTTTCAAAAACTACCCACCCTCCTATAAACTACTAGGGCCCCAGGCTCGATTGCGCCAGTGTCCGGATCTTGTACGATACGGTTGTGAGTACGATTCCCGCCCAAGACAAGCATTTATTTGATAAACATTCATGTTTGTTCTAAGTCTGAGTGATATAAATATGTATTGTATTTGTGTACCTCGGTGTCAGATAAACGTATAAGATGTGTCGTTTTGTTTTGTTTTTCTATTTACTTTACTCTCTCTAACCTAGATACCTTCGGGTAGTATAATAATCGAACAATTATATGTCATGAACCCCAGTAACCAGTTCCATGACAATCCACACCAAGAGTGCCCAATTCAGAGCTCATTCAGTGGGTGAAGCCGTAAAAGCTGCCGTAAACAGTTAACTTAAGAGTCTGCGTTAAATCCGGCTATTGCATCAAAGCGAGGGAAAAACTTTAATTATCCTTTGATTAAAAGCTCATTTTTACAAGTACATTTCAATTTGCAACTAATAGCTTTTCTAATTACTGTAAGAAAAGTTTAAAATTACTATTCATAGGGACACTACATAAATGAGTCGTATCTATACATGTAACTGTGCAGTATATATATATATATATATACATATATATAATGGAAAAAATATATATATATATATACATCACGCCTGTGTCCCATTGAGGTGTGCGGAGATTATAGATCTTCATTTGTTACGATCTTGGCATACCTCTCTCGCTTTTCTTATTATTATTTCTTTCTTACGCGCTCGTTTATTGGTACTTGGTACATTCTGACCTAGCCTTTCTTTAATACCTCTTCTACCTGGTTAGGATATGTTCGCCTAGGTCGTACTCTTTCATTCACTTTCACTCTATATATTTGTGCAGTCGATCTACTTTCGTCCATCCTTTCTACATTTCCAAACCATCTCCAAACCATCTCAATATTCCTTCTTCTAGTCTTTAACACCACTTAAATCTCTTATCTTACTAGTCTTTAATCTATCAAATTGTATTATATCTCTCAAATTCACACCATACATATTTCTCATTTTAACAGCATTTATTCTTTTCGCGTGCTTTCAATACCATATGTGCCGGAACCAACACCTCTATGCACAGCCAGTCGTGCCCTTTTTGACATATTTTGGTTACCCATAAAAGCATGTAGGGTTTCATTGACATGATTTTCAGCTTTCACTCTCCGTTTAATATCTTTTTCATACTTCCCATCTCTCGTAAAAACAATTCCTAGATACACAAACTATTTCACTGGTTCAACTTTCATGTCGTCGTACATAATTTCACAATTCGTATATATTTAGAAATTAGATTAAAATTACCTTTAATACGTAGGAACTGTTAAAATATACTTGAGCAAACATTTCGGAGCGGCCAATTAAAACGCAGGTGTGCGTTTTAATAAAAGTATATTTTATAACAAATCTACCACAAAAGTATTTTTTCTGTAGTTCTTTATTAATATAATAAAATAGTTTCACTTGAATATAAAGGATAATTTAAAATGATATTCACTAGAAAAATAGCAATTTGTCTCAGATAAATTGATATATTTCTGTAAGGTAGGGCTCGAATCTGCATCTTTTGCAAAACTTTATAATAAAAATCCAGGTGGGGCTAAACCACCGGAAACCTGAGACAAATTTACTAGTAAGTGTAATAGATTTTTTACTAGTAAGTATTATGTTAAATAGAATTCAGCATTTTCTATGCATAAAACCTCTGAAGGTAATTATAAAGGATACCATATACGTATATGATCAAAGTATCCATAAAACAGAAAATCGTTCTATTTCCCCATTTGAAACTTAAAATTTACACGAGCGAACGTTTCGGATCAGTCATCTATCACAAATAAATTATATTAAATATCTATCACAACAGTACGTTTCCTGTTTCTCTTAATTAATATTTAACATGTATCGATGTACATTGATCGAACTCAACACCAAGCTGAGGCGAAATAAGCTGACGTTGCACCAGGGAAATCTACATATATAGGCCACGAGGAGCATGTGGTACATATTTACCAAGTCTACTGAAAGCTTTCACTATATTGGGTCACCGTGTAAGAAAATAGGCTTTACATTGTGCAACTAAAAAATTTTTAGAACTAATAATTACGATTTATTGACTATTGCGGATGTTGTTATCCTATCTCGTGCACCAAAATATTTACCACCCTTCCCAGAACATATACTTATAAATAATAAATATATAAACAAACATACATATTCATCAACAAACACACATACACTTACATTAAAAAAAGGAAATAAACATAGATTCACTCAGTGGTAATCTTCCTTTGTTCTTTCTTAAAACGTTAAGAAAGTTAAGATCTTAAAAGTCTATCAAGTTCTACATGGTTCTATAAAGTTAAGTATTTTTACTCGTTTTACAGTTAGTATGTTGACGTAAAAGTTACTTTATAGTTCAAGTTAACGTTACTTTAGTTAGAATTAATGTTGGTAAGCTGCGCTCTGCGATTGCCATCACGCTTGCGTAGCGCGGCAATTATGGGCAAAACTCCGTTTTTTTTGGGGAATGGCTATCACAATGATGATGATGAATGTTCAAGTTAACATTATTAAAGTTAACGTTAGTGTAGTTACTCTCCACACCCTCCTGCCGAAGATCCAATCCCTTATTATAACTATGGTGGAAAAAATAAAATAATACCTGACGTAGAATAAGTGAAAAATCACGTACTTACCCGATTTGAAGGTTCTATTAAATGAATGTATAAAAGCTTTCTGTAAGAATTGTTATAACGATCAACTTCTTTATGCTAGAAACAATTAATATACAAACTAAGAATATAGCATGGCAGGGTACTAAAATAACAATTGAGACCCAATCTCAAAACAAAAATCTTGTCAGATAATTGTTTGCACAGTATATCTTTGAAAACTTAGAATGTAAAACAATGTGACGCATAAAACGCAACGTTACAAAATGCAACCGTTTGAAATCTACATATGTACATTTCGGAAATTCAATTCTTCTTATGAAATATTAAAAGAAGCCACTACACTGCTAGACTGTATTCTGAATAAGTCCTAGTAACCAAGTGAAAGGTTCCAGACTTCAGGTAACTTATGCATATGACACATGCGAAAGGCCTAGTCTTACACTGATGCGCCCTCATTTAAACTTTCTAGTTAGAAACAGGAATGAACTGGAGTAGAAGTGATAAATCTTAGTTAGTATATGACGAGACAGACTGATGATGGTGCATTCGTTAGTGGTCCTATCTTCTATGCCAAGGGTCACGGGTTCGATCCCTAGCCAGGATAAATATTTATATTATGATGTTTGTGATTCCTCTGTTGTCTGATATCTATAATACAAGTGCTTTAAGCAACTTTCTTCGGAGGATGTCAAGAAATAAGTATAATATTATGTGAATTATTATTTGAATATTGTGTGAATTTATTAATTATTTAATCATTACATTAATAGCACTCCCAGCGTAATCCGCCGCTAAGACCAGATTAAATGACATTTGTCTTGTGAATAATATTAAGAAAGGTTTATGCTACATTTTGCCTAAAAAATTTTTTGTCGATAGCTGACATTAAATGGCGTTCACGCAGATGACGCTGTTGAAAAGTAGTGCTAAGAGGGATTTGAACCCTAGGATTAAGATAAATTACTTTTTTAACTTTAGGAAAAATCACAAAATAAAATTATTTATTTACATTAAAAAAAATACATAATAAAGTTTTATATAAAACAAAAACGTGCCTCGGTATTGGCCCGTGGTGAATTATTTATATACTGAACCGATTTTATTCAAATTTTCGCTTGAGGTATACCTCTTGCAAAGGTCATCTGCATTGGTACCTCACTTTCACTTATTTCTACCGCTAAATAGCAGTGTTCGCTTTGCTGTATTCCGGTTTAAAGGGTGAGAGAGACAGTGGAATTACTTGGTAAATATGACAAAATATTTTCAATTCAGGGTTGGCGACTCGCTAGTGATGTCTTTGTGATGACACGAGCGTTCATGTTAACCATGACAAGCGTATGTTTGTTTGTTAACTTCATAATATAAAAAAATATTTGTACCTGAGTGATAATAAAATTTATATCTCAATTTATAGTCATACTATTATTGCTATTTTTTTGTTTATTACATCATAAGAAGTTATATATACCTATGGGTACCATTTTATTAGTATCCAATACTACTCATAAACTCACGGTAAAGTGATCTATGCGAAGCACTTTTACTATGTACCGGACGATGTCGGGACGAGCGGCTGGTTATATATATACTGGACGTTGACGATCGCGCAAATGGTAGATTATATCTTATGTGACAGGACAAATATTTATATTATATTTGAATTTGTTCCGTGGCTAGGTATTAAATATATGTATTTGAGTATCAAGTTTATGATTCCTCTATTATCTGATATCCGTACCACAAGTGCTTTAAGCGAATTTTCACGGAGTCAAGTAAATGTATGAGATGTGCGAACTTATTCTATTTATGAATACTTGTTATGTTGTAAAAGGGTGAACAAAAATAAATGAAAACGCCTAACATTGAAATATGTGTACTTATTATAAAAATAAACTTTGTATATGATGGGAAATATTTAGCTTCGTCATAGTCAGTGCGGGCAAAACTTTTAGTCGGACCAAAACCGCGTGGTGAAGCCCGAACGACAAGTTAGTAACTAGAAACTACGAATGGACCTATTAAATTGTAGAACATGATGAATCAACATCCGCACCAGGTTTTACCAACCTGCGAACTAAACCAAAGCTGCCACGGCACATCGCCACAGTAGTTATAAACTGTGACACCGTAGGCTATGATAATTTCTGCTGTCAGTTGCATAGAGACGTGAACTTCGGAAGATTCCATCTGAACACTGATTTATAAATACAGAGAGGACAGAGAGGCTCGAGTTACATACTTGATATCGCTTGTTTAATTGCGCTTGACTACAGATTATAGTAAATTCAGTACAAGTACATTATTATCTGTGTTCAAACTATTTCATTTTTATTTTATTCCTTATATACAAATAAGCAAACAAAATGCGTGATAGTAAGCGTCACCGCAGCATATATACGCTCAAAATATCACAATATGAATAGTGCATTGCCAACTTAGTGACTTGAAGATAATTTGTCACATTATCCAGTAATTTTAGTGCCTCTCTCTCTCTCTCTTCACACCGGAACACATAAATGCGAACACTGCTATTTAGCGGTAAAAATAGGTGAGAGTGATCTACCAATGTAGACAAACTTTCTATAAGCTCGAGCTCATGTTATTTAGTTACGTAGTTTAGTTACGCATTTTTGTAACATTTTAAAATATTATGTTAACTACCTATGTTAAATCATTATCAACTTCTATAGTACGGTAAGCGTGGTGACAATCAAGAAACATGAATAAAGTTGCGTTTGAGCTACTCTGTTCCGGGTGGATACACCGCCATCTTTCGGATCCTCTGAGTAATACTAGGTCTTATTAAAGTTTTTATATTTGTACGTACATAAATACATCATACCTGTGTCCCATCGGGGTAGGCAGAGATTATGAATCTTCACTTGCTAGGATCTTTGCAAACGTCTCTCGCTTCCCTTACTCGCATTAGTCTTTTCATACGCGCTCGTTTATTCTTGGTACTTTTGACCTAGGTCTTCATAAATCTCCTCTTTTATCTGGTTAAGATATGTTTGCCTCGGTCGTTTTATACCAACACTTTTATTCACTTCCGCTCTATATATGTGTGCAGTAATATTTGAAAATCCAATACAGTTCGTTTGTAACAATATATCAAATAAAATATTTGTGATTGTTGTTGTTTTCTTTCTGGGAGTAACTTAAAGATTTATCTCACCTAATTTTACTTTAAAATGTAATATAAATTTATTCATAATATTGGTTATTTCAAATTTGAAAAATATACATAAACTATTTACTTACATTGGAATACGATAATTCTGATTTATTTGCCTCTAACGCCTTAAAATAAAAAAGGTAATTGACTAATGCATTAGTTTATTCTTGCTATATTGTAGAACGTCCACCCGCTATATTTTTTTTTTTTATAATAATAATAATAATAAATTCCCACAACATCTCATACATTGACCTGACTCCGTGGTAAGTCGCTTAAAGCACTTGTGTTACGGACGCCAGACAACAGAAGAATCACAAATATACTACTTAAATACATATATTTTACACCCATACACAGAGCAAACACAAATATCATCATATAAATATTTGCTCTGGGTGGGAATCAAACCCACGACCCCTGGTGCACAAGATAGGATCACTACCATCTGCGCCATCGGGCCCGTTGTATGTGGATTTAACAAAACTGCAGGATAGCTAGACACAGGCCGCATACAGCCGGTCCTATTGGAGATTTTATATCCAGCAGTGGACGTTTTATGGCTGATATGATGCAGATATTTACTTTAAAAATACTAAATATATTTATTTTGGGCACTATCATAGAAAAACGTAAATAGTCAATTGTTTGTGTTGCGTGTAGGTAGTTTTAACTCCTGCAAATAAAATATATGTGGAATTACACTATATATCGCTATCTAATCTAGCTGATCGCAGGCAAATAACACAAAGTTTATTAAAGTCAAAGTGAAGAGAAGTAGATAAAGTTCGGCCATTAATACATTCGAGCGCCGCGCCGGCCATATAGTAATAATAATCATGATATATATACAGTTTTAGCTTAAGTCATAAGCCCACTAACTGTTAGATTTTAAAGCCATCATTTTAAGTTCGACTATTACAGAAGTCAGCTGATTCAGCAAAAGGAAGATACTGCAAAAAACTCGTTACACCGTTCTGCTGGTAAACACCATGTTTTGAGGGAAAAATTTATATTCGGAAGTTCATTTTATTCGTTACCTAAGTTAAAATAAGCTTAAAAATAAATTCAAGAATTGGTAACCATAAGGCAAGTTTTGTTTATTTGAATTATCCTCAAATGTTATTTTTTGTCTACTTATCATCATCAGAAAATTCTCTGCTGCACAAAATTTTCCTTAAGAAAGGGAATATTGATCACATTTGCCGTGCTGGGCAGGCCCGGTCACATTAAAAAAGTAGTTTTTACATTAAAAGTACTTTTTGCAGTTAAAAATATTGCTTAGAAAATTATATCAACACGTATATTGTTTAAGATATATAAATATGGTTAATAAAAATACATACATTAAAAATTATACCTTGACTGGATTTAAGAAATTCTTAGAAAAATTGTAGTGGTGAAATTAACATACATGCATAAAATATCAACTTATGAAAAGGAAATAATGATTGAAATTTCATTGCCCATCAATTCGTATGTCGGGACCGACAGATGGCGGTATATGTACCCTAAGCGGCATAATTTAAATACAGCAATACCTTTGCGAAGCTACGCTCTGCAACTGCTAAAATATTACCAATCTGACGGCACTGAAGCGATCATTCTAGTCGCCTATATGTGAGATATCAGCAGAATATAATTGTACCTCCCTTTGTACTAGATGTAGTAAGAGGCGTCTAAGATACTAAAACCGACAGTGGACTTCCTGACTAATATGATGATGATTAAAAGAGCATTAAAAGAGCATTAAAAGAGCATTATCGTTGTATCATTAGATTCATACTTTAGCGACACTAATCAATGTTTCGTTAATCAATAATAATAATAAATTCCCACAACTTTTCACACATTGACCTGACTCCGTGGTAAGACGCTTAAAGCACTTGTGTTACGAATGCCAGACAACAGAGGAATCACAAATATACTACTCAAATACATATATTTAACATCCAGACACAGAAAAAATACAAATATCATTATATAAATATTGGCTCTGGGTGGGAATCAAACCCACGACCCCTGGTGCACCAGTCAGGATCACTACCATCTGCGCCACCGGGCCCGCCTGAATATATTTCATTGTATATTTATATATTGTTATTGTATTGTAGTGTTTAAATATATTCTCGTTGTGTATTTATTACCTTGGCGTTAATACGTTATTTAATATTATGTTAGATGGATTTCCAAAGGTTGCCTGAAAGAATTCGCTAATTGCGATTACAGTCTTCACATTTAAATGGTTAAGAATTTATTTGTATTTATTTACTGGTGTATAATTAAATTATTATCAACTGAAAAATACGTGGAAGTACTACAGGCCTTAGGCACTCCCGTTTGCATTCTCTGAATTCTGCAAACTACGACGAGTACTGACTCAGTTTGAGTGGGCTGACACATCGTCAAAGTGTGGGCAGACTAAGGGACTTGACAAGATTAAGATTATACCAGTCACTCATCTCACGACAAAGATAAATACCCACTTTAGTAAACAAGTATTGACCTTATTGGCGAGTATTTAGAAAGACAACTATTATACGCGGGTTATACTTGTCACGCATTATATTGTCAATATCATTTTTATAGTAATTAAATATTTTATTTATCATCTGTCATCAATCATCATTACAGCCATTGGAAGACCACTGTTGGACATGGGTCTCCCCAAAAAACGGAGAATTTTGCCGATAATTGCCGAGCTGGGCATGCATGTTGGCAATCGCAGAGCGCAGCCTTTGCGATGGGTATGCTGCTATCCGCCCCTACACTCAACATTTGAGCTGCACTGTTTCGGTTGGATATACCGTCATCTGTCGGTTCCAGTATCTTAGTCGCTTATTACGATTTGTACTAGGTGTATAAAGTACAAGGAGGGAGGTACAATTCTACTCTTCTGGTATTTCACATATACTCGATTAGATTGGTCGCTTCAGCACTGTCAGGTTGATAATAATGAGCCGCAAGATCCGTTAGAACAAGATTTTTTCTTAAACCAGGGTAGTTTCTAACAGGGGAGTTAATGCAATTTCATCAATAGTTTATTTTAATATTCAATATATAATTATATTATTAAATTTGGTACCTATATGTACTTTTTACTTCGAATACTCAAAACACCTATCTTTTAGAGAACGATAAGCCAGAGTTTTTGAGTTACGAAATTATCTTGTCGCACGCAAGATTTGAGTAAAATTTAAATGCAAAAGTGTCCAACTAAACCTTGATATTCACAATTTCGTAACTGTAGTTACGAAATTGTAGGCACAGGAAAATATGGCGGAGCAAAACGGCGCGTGGCCGTCACAGGCCCGTGTTTGCGCGATTAAAAAGGCTCGAGCCTAAGTTTACATACATTCATTTATGAAAATTTTTGAAATATGCGTTTTTTTTTAAATCAATGACCCTATCTACCACGTTGGGCGCCAATACCTTCATCACGGTGAAAAATGTATTTTCAAAAAAACGCCTTTGTATTATTATAATTTTTAAACATTTACGAATAATATTCTTATATAATATATTTTTAGTAAACTAAATAATTGAAATGATATCGATTTTAAGTTCTTAATGTCGCTAACATTAGTAATACAAGCCATGCACCTAGCTTACTTCAAAGGCACGTCTAATTAATAAATTCGCCCCACATTCGCACATGCACAACCCAGCATAATGTATCTGAAACATGGTTAATACCAGATCATTTGGACCAATTCCAAAGTGCATTCAGAAGCCACATCCAAAATTTTTACTCCGTATTCTAGTCCACGAATTGCACTTTACAACAAACTCTTTGTCCGGGTAGGCTTACCATCGCACTCATACTTTTTATGTTTATTTTTTTCTTTTTTTATTCCACGGCCTGTCTTCACATAAAGTATTTCAACGTATAGCTGGAACGTAGCACTGCGCTCTCTTTTTATTAACCTACTTTGTGGAGTAATGTATATTTGAGCAATGTTGGTAGCGGATGAAAGTTTTTAAGGTGTTTAGAAGGCGTTGTTTGTTGTTTTTTAAAGGCTGAGCTTGTATTGGTTTGCCTTATGAAATGAAGATTTTTTACTGGTGTTTTTTTTTGCATCACCTTTGTGAAGCTATTCGTTCACTACTGAGACCTCGTTCACCAGCTTGCCTAGTGAGCGTTTGTGAGCATCCCTCATTCCCATGGAAGTGACATACCTACTGCGGATTAAATGATAATGATGTTAATATTACAATACCTAGAATGTAAGCATTAATAATAATAATAAACTTAATTGAAACAAAAAAAAAACATAATAATACAATTATCGATGGTTGCCATACTAGGACAAGCCTGTATCGAGGAAACCATACCTAACAAGTCTATACATATCTTCACATATATCACAAATCTGCCAGGCCTTAGCTTTTTTGTTAAAACGTTTCAACCATTTGTATAATTTACTGGTATTTTACAACAGTTCCGTTTATTCGCTTGAACATTAACAAACTTGCCCAGGAGGCGCTCAGAGCAAAACAACAATAAATTGCCAGCGAAAACTATTCAATTAAAGTCAAGAGTTTTAGTAAGTCGCCGCCACCGACTTTCCTTAAACAGAGTTGCATCTTAAATGATAACGGACAAACACAGTTTTTTAAACAGCTGAAGATTCAGGTTATGACATTAATATAATAGTATTTTTCAAGTGAATTATTTAAATAAATTATTTTCGAAATAACATTAAGCTGTCCCGGACAATAGAGGAATTTTACCAACAATTACAATGTTGGGCAGGCGTGAGTTATCACATAGCGTAGCTTACCGCTTACCCGGCAATTCTGGTACCTCAGTCACCTCCAATAGTGACTGGTATAGAAGCAGGTCGTATGTGCCGTTCGGTGCTGGTATACTGCGACATTTATGTTTTTAATTTAATTTTAATATCTTATTTTGTTACTTTAAAATAAAATATGTAGAATGTTTTCTTTGTCTATTTAAATTAATGAAAATTACACACATATTTAAATTTCATTATAGTTATTATTCTCTAACATCAACATAAGGATTCACGAATCTTTTAGTAAATATTATGAAGATTAAAAATAGTATATTTTTATTTATAATCATCATATCAGCCATCTTAAGTCAACTGTTGGCTATAGGCCTTCCAAAAACAGAGGGATTTTTGTCCATAATTGGCAATAGCGAGATTGCCAAATCACAGAGCGCTATTTCACAACGAGGATTTTGCTGTCGATTCTTAGTTTGCCAACCCTGTAGTTTTTAAGCTACACTGTTTCGGATGGATATACTGCCATTTGTCGGTCCTGGTAGCCGATACTTTCTTCTCCGCCGGTACCTCACCAGTAATTAATTTGTTTTTATTATTTCTATTCAATAGTCATATATTGATATGCCATTTTTATAGCTATCTATTTTAATTTCAATAAATTAATACTTTTTATAGTAATCATATAGGTTGATGCTACATATATTTAAAAAAACACATGCATTGAGGTATGTCCAAAGAGTTATAACCATTTAAATATTAGTTATTTGTACACAAGTAACGACAATAAACAGATTCACAGACCTACCGGTTCCTGTCAAAGTGGTGCTAAATAGCAACTTAGATACGAAATGGTGGCTTAACAATTCTAGTCATGGGAAAACCTTTTCTTCTTTTCATTATTTATTTGACGAAGTGGTGATAACATTTGAATTTATCACAAAAACACGTCTTAACGCCTAATGGGTTTGGAAGCAAGGGTATTTTCATCTTAATTTGAATAAAATATTAATAAGAAGCTGCATGTATCGTGAAGTGTAGGCAGTGATACCGCAACCAACAGATGGCGGTACATCAATCGAAAAAAGCGCAATTCAGATGATGAGATTCAGTTTCATACAACAGGGTGGGGATGGTCAGCAGCATAGTCATCGCAAAGCTACGCTCTGCAATTACTACTTGGCGTAATTTTACGGCTGATATGATGAAGAAGCCGCATGTTCGGACAAACCATCATTGTAGTCATTCAACGGAACGTAATTACCAATAAAGACGTTTAAAAGAAAAAATGTGGCTTTACAGATTTAACTAACTGTTGGAAACACATTTGTTCATTCGGAATCAATTCCCAACATTATAATAAAAAATAATGCTCAAGATATATTTTACGATCAATTTGTAGCGG
>JACJUM010000875.1:5177720-5407351 GCA_020976665.1 Heortia vitessoides
GAGTCCAGCAGTAGGCTTTCAATGGCTGAAATGATGATGACGATGAACTATTGAAATGGCAGTTAGGTAATTATCATAAAAAGTAATTCAAAAACCCATTTAAAAGTTCCAAATTAAAAAACCAACGATTCCACTTGATTTCATTTCCATTCATCAGAGCTGGCCGGAAAATTAATAGGAAAAACTAAGATTTTATTACATTAGTTACAATATAAAGTTCAAGTGTAGGCGGGCGGGGGGAGTGAGGCACGGGGCGCTGCGGCGCGTCGGCGACCCAGTGACCGAGGGCGATGGCCGATGCACCCTGCGGCCTCGAGCGTGCAGTAGGGTTGCCAGAAGCATGTGGAAACTATCTCTCATGTCTTGTTAGGCCTAGATATGAGACGGCGCGGCAATGAAAGAAAAAGTTGGTTGAAATTTTAAGAACGTTTCTCATTTGTAACTACTAAACTGGTAAATAAATATTTCCGACTCATTCATATCTGTTTATTGCTTTCCTACTATTTTGCACACAAATGTAACTATAATGGTTATAAGATAATATGAGTTAATTTAATTAGTATCTTTACTATTTAGGTATGCTATATACTCACGCTAAAACCGCTGAATTGATGAATATTCACACGAGGAAGACAAAAGTTCTAAAGGAAGACATAAGCCTATCCATGCAGGTAGTAACAACACCGGGAACATTTGTTCTCCATTCTTAAATCATATTTGTACAAAACAATAATTAAAACTCGAATAAATGTTAAGTTTAGTAGTTGAGAAAATATTGGATTACGTAAATACATTTTACTGACTTGTAGTCTTGTACTTTCCTTTATACCCCGTTCCGCGAGAATCTTCCCGAAATCAAATGTCACTTATAGTTTTTCCTAAGGTTCAAGTTATACAAATGGTAAATTTTACTAGAATCGATTTATTGGTTAAGCCGTGAAAGTTTACTACACATTATTGCATTTAAATTAGGGATGGATAATGCAGATATTTTGTGAGATTTTGTTTGCAACGACTAACGTAAATATATAGAAATAACATTGAACGACTAAAGTACGTAGCAAAACGGGGGCAATAGGCAACCCTACCTGCAATTGACCCATGGACCTAGAAACGAGAGGAGCGACGCCTTACAACTGCGCTGCAATGTTCCACCGTGTTTACAATTATTACCGTACAAACCATAGATACAATAATAGACATTCAGTTTAATAAGGATGTTCTTAATTGAAAAAAAGCAGGGCATTGACAATATCGCCAAAACATAAGTGATGTATCTTACCGAAGCAATGAACCTTACCGTAATACAATTAGATTTTTGAAAAGCATTTAATTTATTTTCAACATCATCATTATAACAGGTCGTCATACAGTGTATATGAGAGTAACTGTCAGTCAGCCAATGGAAGCTCGTAATATAACAAGGGTATCACGAGCATGTTGCTAACCTTGCGACTTGAAGAAATTATGTCACCCTGTCACTCGTACCCTTCAAACCCAAACACAGCAATGCGAATACTGATATTTGTTGGTACAAATAGGTGAGAATGTGGTACCAATGCAGACGACCTTTGTCCGCCCTCAATATATTTTTAATAGAACTGATTGTATGCGCCCTGCGGTTCTAGTGAGATCGTTTGCCCATTTTGTGGGTGAAAGTCCTACGCTACGCTTGCCAGAGCGTGGTCTCCATCCCAGGAATTTAAAGCTCCATCTGCAATCAGTTCTGCGTGATAAGTACCATGCCCATTTACCACTTCAATTTACTTTAAAAATGCCTACTAATTTTATTTTACTTATTTGTATTGTGATACTTGTACGGTTATTTTACAAATAATAAATAGTATTAGATTTTTTTATTCTAACAAATAGAAACCTCTTACAGATTTAAATTTATACAATTTTTCTTTGAAAAGAGTATTTCCTTTTTCAGCCCTAAATATAACCGACTAAGAATGTTTGGATGGCTAAGTTACTTTATTATGATAACTCAATATTTTGCTATAAAGAATTTTATACTTTTTTATTTCATCGAGCGTCTAAAGGAATATATGAAATAGTCCCTTCGAGTATACTATAACGCGAGACGTATGTTTGTTTGCTGACTTAGTCATTTAAAAAAGAAACTATCTTTTGAAACTATTAGTGATACATTATAATCGGTGTAGAAAGTGAGTATGTGCTATAATTGAATAACCCACATTTACTATTAAACATACTAATTTAAATATATTTTTACTAAAGCATTTTGCTAAATACGCACGAGTAAAAAGTTTGTCGAGGTGCATAGAACACGTGCAGCTATCGATCGGGCATGTTAAGCGGCTCTACTGCGGTTAAATATGGATAGATTAATTAATGACCTCAAACTCATAGTTGGGACGTAGAAAAAAATAATTTTATGACATTCTCTCAGACTTGCAAGTTATGATGTTACTTTTTGCTTTCGCTACTTTAGTTTACATGATTATTATTTAACCTATTTTCTTATATTTACAAAAAAAAATGTAAAATTGAGCTAAAAAGGATAAATGTATATTTAAAACAAAAAAAGTTAAATATTACTTTGAAAAACGAATACTAAATTTAGTCGTTAGTAGTTAAGTTGTGGCTAATATACCTATAAATGAGAGACAAGAATACTTCTTCAGAGCATCTCAATAATCGTATCGTTGCATGTTCACCGCTATTTTGGAAATTAAAGAAGAATCTTCTTCTCTGTGAGAGTTAAACGAGTTATGCCTAAGCGTAGTGTAAGCGGAGTTACTGTCTTAATGACTTAATGTGTGATCATGTGTGTAAAAGAGGCATCACAATTACACGATCATAAATGGCGAATGTTTGCATAAATTGAGACTATGGAAGTACCTCAAGTATGGTTTTAAAGTTATTACTTATTTTATTGTTGATGCATAAACTTTTAATTTTAGAACAAATTATATAAGCTAAGAAAGCACATTTCTGTCAATTTGGTCAAGAATTGATTGTGGGAAGTGTTCGCGATGTAAGGATCCGTTATTTAAAACCAGCGAAATTTGTATATATAAAAAAAGAAGCTGACTGACTGACTGACATATCATTACATACCTTAAACTTAAAATTTATTAACTTAAAATTTTCGCTCGGTTTCTTTTATAAGGCAAGAGAGCACTAAGAAAGGAAATTTGAAAATTCACCTCCTGAGACATGCAAAGATAATAAGAAACTTTGCTGTTTTTGAAGTTGTTTACATACAATTCAGTATAGAACTTCTAGATTGAAAGTAATAAAATACGTATAAAATATCTTACCCTTAAGAGGGTAAAAGGGGGGTGCAGAGTGAATATGACAGTACTACTACTAAACGCGGGTGAAACCATGAGGCGTTACTAGTTACGTATAAAATGTTAAATCAATGGTTTTCGAAGCGCTGGTGACATCTTTGTCATCGCTCGAGTAACTACGATGACTTATTGTATACGCTTATTATCAGGCAGGCTACATACTTGTTCGCTTTTTTACTATTATTAAAAACTATCGATATTTATTCTCTATAGTTACATTTGAGCGGAATCATGATACTGCTTATTACAATAATGCCTAGTTGCCACTGCAGATTTAATTTGCCGTGTGGTACTCCAGAGTAGAATACTGGCAGAGTAGAATAATACCTGCCACTGCACTCACCCAGTGCAGTGGGAGGTACTATTCTACGAGGCGTATGAGGCGACTAAGGAGCCGGAACCGACAAATGGCGATATATCTATCCGAAACAGTGTAGCTCAAATGTACAAGGCGGAGATGGGCAGCAGCATCCCTATCGCGAAAGCTGCGCTCTGCGATTGCCAACACGCTTGCTCAGCGCGGCAATTATGAGCAAAACACCTCCTTTCTTGGCGAGGCCTCTCTAGCCAATGTCCAGCAGTGGACTTTTTATGGCTGGTATTATGATGATTAAATGTGGTAGTCAGTTTTTTTTAAAGGATAGGTTATCTGTTAGATCACCCTTAAGATATTTTGGATTGGGAGATTAACTGGCACCTCTGCACATTACATACCAGTTTTCAAAATATTACAAATATATTCGAGTCATTCTTACAAGACTCAGTCAATTACTGTCATGGCTCGGAATCCTAAATTGAACCGACGGGGGTTTATTCACTTGAGTGATTCAAGTTTGGTTTTGGTTATTCTATATTATTTAGTATATATATAGTTATGTTCCACAGCTAATGTGATATTTGTAACACATGATAGCTTTTTAATAATTTATTAATTATATCTTATACTTGTATTATTTTATTCCCAATGTCAAAAGTGAGCCTCAAGCATAAAATAGAAGTTTTAAGCGTCGGAAATGGAAACCCAAGTTCTCACATCGCTTTCATATTTATACATATATTTATTAATTCAATCGCCATAAATTGATTTCAGATATATTAGATTCCGGAGTTATGAAAGTATATTTTAGTCTCTTAGTTTTTAAAGTTTGTTGTAATAAGTCAAGTCTAGTAAATCTAATGATATTTTGACCACAAAAGTAAATACAATACTTAAGTTTCATAATAAAAATAATTTCAAACACTTTTGTAAGAATAACGTGAGTGCTAAATGTTATCTACACAGTTTTACAGCATCCGAATGAATTTTGAGATACAAGTTTTACAAAAGATAAATGCAAAGTATTTCACTTTCAATTCTTCCTACTACACATTACCAGGTAACACAGGTCTGCTAAATTATTTAGTGTGCGTTAACATAAACGTGTTAAGGCCTTTGTGGCGCCCAGTAGTGGATCAAAGACTTGTAAATCAACTTAGAAGTAAAGAAAAAAAAATTGTATGATTAATAAATTCACACGACACATACACAAATATGTTGATCTGACTTTAATATAAGTAACTCTACGCACTTGTGTTATAGATATCAGACAACAGAAGAATCTCAAATACAATACTTAAATACATATAAATTAAATTCAGACATAGAACAAATATATTATATCAAAATACATTATCATATAAATATTTGCTCTGAATGGGGATCGAACCCACGACCTTTGGCGCACAAGATAACATCACTACCATATGCGCAATCAAGCCCATCAATGATTTCGTTTAAAGGTTCAAATTTGTATAAAATAAAGTACTCGAATTCAAAGCCTAACCGCAAAATAGGCTTATGAAGCCCCATCATACTTGAAATACGAACAAACGTTTCGGCTCTTTTCCTTGTTAATTCTTCTTTGGAAATAACTTCAGCTTGGCTTACTGTCGTCTGGTATAATTATATAAAGATTTACAATGAAAAGGTATTATAATAATTTAGGTGGTTTAAACATAGCTTCTGCCGTGAGGTACCGGCAGAATAGAATAGTACCTCCCATTACTCCAGGTGTCGTAAGAGGCAACTAAAATATCAGAAACGATAGATGGCGGTATACCCATCCGAAAAAGTGCAGCTCAAATGCACAGGGTGGAGATGGGCAACAGCATCCCCGTCGCGATAGCTGCGCTCTGCGATTGACAACAAGCTTGCCCAGCGCGGCAATTATGCAAAAAACCTTATGGCCTAATTAACCTTAAAGGCTTATGTCCATCAGTGGACTTCCAATGGCTGGTATGATGATGATAATGATGAAACATAGCTTCTACTTCGACGTATATTTATAGCTTAAGTATTATGCTCAAGTTGTTTTATACTAATATTGCGTTTATTTGTTATGACATGCATTGAAAATGTATGTTAAATGTAAGTATGTTTTAAGTTTCAGTAGGTCCAACTGATTTTTCGGATAGAGATAATTACAATTAATGGTGTTTGCTATGACGAGATATTTTTTTGGGTTAGATGTTTGGATATTTATAAATCTCCGACGTAAACACTGTTTTATAGACTTCGATTGAATTTTCAAATAATATATTTCATAATTTACTCGTATATAGATCTGAAAATAGCACATAGGATTAAAATTATAAAAATGTGAATGTAGAAAAATTAGCGCTATTTCCTTAATTTAAAAAATCCATTAAACATACTTTAAATAACTGAAAACTGTATTATATATTGCGTAATAGTAAACGAAATAGTACTATGACTTTATTTACAGTATGTATCCATTTTAGAACAAACCTGAATAATATGCAACTTAAAACTTTTTCGTTTCTAAATTAAACTTGGAAATGAAATTGTTTTTCTATCATACATTGTAACTTTATAAAATAACTGAATATTAACACGGTTTACATCCAGTTCACCTTGAAAAACATGGCGTGAGGTTGACATACTGACCTCGCGGAACGATTCTCTCGAGTTAACAATGGCTTTCAATAGTCTCTCAAAGGCCGTTGATGAGAAATCAATATGTTTTATGAACTAGCAAATGCATGTTTGCGGTGTGGACGATAGATCATAATGTCAGGATAGTAGGCGTTGTTTCATGGCGCTTCTCGGATTACATTGCTAGCCGAGCTTATTACTTTTTGTCTACAATTTGTGGTCGAATTTCGTAGTCTTTCAAGGGTCATTTAGTTGATCAAATGCTTCTAGTATATACGATGTTTACTTTTTTATTATTAGTACAGGTCGACGAACAGTCCGCGTGATAGTAAGCGTCACAGCAGCCTATAGACATTCGTAATATTACAAGTATTGATATACTAGCTAAAAATATTCTATAATTGAGACAATAGATATATAAATTGAGGATTAAATTATCCTATCTCTAAAGTTGGATCAAACTGTATACAGTAAGCAAATCATCTTTTTTTCATGTAAAAAAGGTTTAGTAGTTAAAAAATACATCTCAAACTAATAAAGTGACATCATTTATTTATACATAGATGTCGAAATATATTGTGCATTTTTTTCATCATTTCATAGTATAATTGCTTCACAAAATAAAACATTAGAACAAAAGTGTCTTGACACTTAAATTGGAACTAGTCGAATATAGAAATAAATATTTTTATTTTTTTTTCGCATAAGTTCTCAAAACTATGTCAAAAAAGATCAAACAATAATGGAAAGTGGGAACAATAGCAGCTCGGTTTGTAGGCCAGCAAGCAGTCGCTTTGTGCCGCGGGTTGTTGGCGCAGGGTGCAAATGCACACTCCACTCCCGCCTGCAGCGGGAGACATCAGCCCTATATTTACACTAGACATTGTAATTTTTCATGCAAAACTGCATGAAAAATTACAATGTCTCACATGTACTCGTTCACTAGGCATAACAAATCTACTTGAAAGGGATTTTAGTGATCGCTTTATTTAACGGTTATTAAAAAATAGTCGATATATCGAATATAAATAATTTAACATTTAATGACGCTGGTATGCTGGTATTATCAATTTGAAATGTTTTTATTGTAATCCATCCGAGACTGTGACTCTGACTGTGACTGTGGTCACGCGCGCTCTGTGTCAGAAAACCTGTGCTTTGCACCTTAAGCAAAGAAAACGCTTACGCTTTTACGAAACGAATTTAGATACGCTATTGTATTATAGAAGCGTGCAGGTTACTTTCAGTTTTATTTTCCAAACACTTATTTTAGACATGCGCGATATACACTACGGTTTATATATCGATCTTTAGTCTAGGAAAAGTACATAATTTTATTTATATTTTCTGAATATGGACAGTCTCTGAAATAATTGCCCATCCCCATCCTGTAGTTTCTGTAGTCATTTATTTCTATATTCGCTTTTGAGGGTGAATATACCGGTATGATCTGTTGGATCACCTGGTGTTGAGGGTATTTTTTTATTCTTATGGGTTTGGGGAACAAATTGTGGGATTTTTAATATGCAAGTTTTTTCATAAACGATTTATAGTAAGTATAGCTAATAAATAGAACAAAAATACAGAAATTTAACACATATTTAAATTTACATATTTACATTTTATGTAAGTTACATACTTACTTTGCACGCTTTCGCTGGCCTGAAAGAAATGAGATTTATTTATAGTGGGACAAGAAACTGAGCAAATAGATTTTTTTAGCCAATAATAGGATAAACAGACTAAGAGGATCGTTTGTTTGGGTGTAGGGTGCAAACTTGGTCATACTCCATTCACGCCTCAGGTCAGTCGCACATCGATCTCATATCTAATAAACTTCGAACAAACATGGCTACTAAATAAATATACATGAGTATCGCTCTCGTGGATTTGGTATATAATTTGCTGAAAATTATACTTTGAAAAGCAAAAGCTTATAAATATCTCGTATATATATATATATATATATATATATATATATATATACGCAGTTATTATTTTGATACTAATCATATGCTGATTAATTAAAAACACAAAGTGCTGTCACCGTAGGTGACTCTTCAAGGTTAACAGATACAAAAATTATATACCTGTATCAAAAGAGCCTTACCCACTTAACTTGTATTAATATATTTAGAAGTATCATGTAATGTTTTAAGATTTCCAGTGTTTTTCTAATTAAATACGGTTTAATTTAATTTAAGTGATTGCATAAACCTATATGTTGTTCATTATAGACTTGTATTCAATACTATTTTCTTAATAGTAGTAATAGGAATTCCGACAGACGTTGTCGTTTTAACTATTAATCTAAAACCTATATTTATCATGAAAATATAATGCGAATAAAAAAAACTCAAATATCTTAAATATTGTCAAGTAATCTCTCAAGTTGGATCAAACTGTACAGTACGCAAAAAGTATTAAAATCAGTTTAGAAGTTTATCCTGGACGGACACCGTGACATGTCATTTTAAATATAAAGACTCAAAGCGACTTTTTCTGTAGAAATATGTATACTATTGTAAATTTTAAATCCTTACTTCTTCGACTTTATAACGTAAAGAAGTACAATACGGCAATGGCACGGTAGAAGCTAGCGCAGGAACAATTATTCCAATTAGGAGCGCAAAGTTGTACAATGGTCCGGTAAGCCACGTGCGGTTTGCAGATGCCCGGCTCGTAATCTTATAATTTATTATTGCCGCTTTCGACTGCTAGCCTCCTCAAAACAATAACTAGAGATGGGCTTTTTTACAAGCTTTTGGGTCGCCCTTATATTTTGGCATTTAACACATTATATAACCGATATATACGCGTTCATCCTACTCATAATAAAACTACTTTTTAACGACTTCACAACGTGTTTTCCTTTTTTGCACGACTGTTTGGTTCCATTGCGGCAATTGTTGCAATTGAAATTCAAGATAAGTACATCGTCCAACAAAATATTCAATAAACCACTCAAAAATATTATGTATATACGAGTCCAGTAGAGATAGCAAAATGCAAACAAAATGCGCCAGTTGGAAGAGCCCCAGAAACAATGCGTAAGAAAAGTAACTTGTTTAATTTTCTTCATCTCACTATTTACGAAAATAGTACCTAAAACGTATATGGAATACACGAAATCTTACAATGGACTTGTAGAAAATGACTATTAAAAGTAATTCGACGAAATCGATCACAATCTTAATCACTAAACATAAAAATATACTGAAATAAAATGAGATTTTAAGCAGTTCAAAATAAGTTTTGTTACTTTAGCCCATAATATTAATTCATTGTTGATATACTTTAATTGTCAGTGAACATTTAGAAGTGTGTGTTATAATAAGTTTGAATTTATATATCTTTTAATTAATCCAAAAAACCAAACCAGAAAATATTTAATTGATATAATATCAATTGTTCAAAAAATAACTGTTAGGACATTAGACTTGTTCTTCAGATGTGCCTAAATCTAATCTATAATATTTAGGTACCACTATCATAGAAGTGAATTTAAAAAGATTTCTTGAAAGGAAACCTTCATGTTTCAGAAATCCTGGGTCAAAAGCAAATTAAAGAAAGGCAAATGCTAGCGAGACAGGTGTGTGTACCAGGATTGTGTGAAACGAATGTAGTGAGCAGATGAATATTTAATGTTTTCAGTTTTTATTTCAAAGTCGTGGACAGTAAATAATAAATAAATAATGTGACAACATTACATACATTGTTCTGGTCCCAATTTAAGGATTTCCTTTGTGTTACTGGAACCGGATACAACGGTATTACAAACATCAATTTCCAACACAAATGACATTTTTGTGTTGGTATATAAAGCCGTGCCATCAGGTTCTTATAACCACTGCCGATTAATAATGTGAATCAAATTTTTAAGTGGAATCTATAATAAGCCTCTAAGCTCAAGTCAGTTATCATGTTATCAAGTATGGTCGCCGCTTGTTGCTACTTCTATCGAACAAATTCAATTCATTCATTGTATTAAATATCCTTGAAATTTTATGAAAAATAAAATGTTACCATAATAAAAAAAATTGTTAACATTTATACGCCAAAATACAATTATCTCAAGCCAATTTTTCGGTAAAAATTCATCCCTATTATTTATATTTGTAAATAAACTTTATACATAAATACTTTAATTCAATTTTTTTTTTATTATTTATAAGATAAAATCATATAAGATTTCAGAAGTTCTCCACAAGGTAGATCTCTTTAATAAAACCTCTTTTCTCTTTTATGTTAAGTCAAAATCAAAATTTGCCACATGAAATACGATATTGGAGTTTGAATGTCTGATAACGTTGCCTGGGGTTCGAAGTGTTTAGTTTTTTCATAGCTTTACCGTTTCACTCGAACCCTTTACGGCCTTCAGCATATGTGACGTTATTTGCTTTTATCTTCATTATTTTCTTATGCTCTCATTTTTAGTTCTGCTTGATGAAAACACAAAAAGATTTTGAAGAAGTTATAAAACAAACGTTTTATGTATTGGATATATAGTTTTCATGTGCGTTGGCGTTTCCTGGAAGACTGCGTCAAAGAGAAATCGTGCGTAAAGTTACAAATCGACAATACGTAAAGTTAAAAATTTTACCATTATTAAGGAAATTAACAACTAATCAACGTAAAAGCCAAACATTGATATAGTTGGCGTTTCGTGGAAGACTGCGTGAAAGAGAAATAAAAAAACTAAAAGTCATTAGCTATTTGAATTGCATGGTGCTATAGCAAGTAGATGAATCTTAAATATCTATTAATTTTTTACATCAAAGGTGTGAAAGATCGTAAACGTTTATGGTAATTACGATGTCTTAAGAAAAGGGCAATGGGGGTCTTTCTAATAAAGCAATACTAAAAACTGCATATTAAGGCAAAATTTCCTCAATGTAAACGTTTAAAAAAATTACCCTATATTTGAATATTTATCAATAGTCTAAATAATAACGACAAATATGCTAAGACAATTCTTATTTGACTGCGGGAGGAAGACCCGGGAGAATTTTATTGACGTTTATTTGGGAAGAGTAACAAGCCTACTTTATTTACCAATAACATATTTACCAATACTATGGCTATAATGATTTCGAATTTTACATGGAGGGTCTTCTCAATAACTTAATGAAATTGGAAAAAAGAGCGTAGGGTACCGTTGGAGCAGAATAGTACCTTTACCTGTACCTGTATAAGAATCGACTACGGTACCAGAATCGATATAGCGTAACTCAAATGCAACAGGAGTAGGATAAGCACTAGTATTCTCGTTGCGAGGCCACACGCGGCTGCCCAGTGTGGTAATAACGGGTAGAATTCCTGCTTTCTTAGGGAGGCCTATATTAAGCAGCAAACGTTCCACGGCTGCTATAACGAACGCGACACTGAAGTACACAGTTTGTATTATGAATATACAAATCTGTATGCCATAGAGCCTGTGGTTAGTTTGTAAAGCTTATAGGCTTTTTGTCATTCCCTTCGTCACGCGAAATAAAATGAAAGTTCGGTCAGAGTGATGGCCTTAAAGTTAGTGTGCATAAAAAGGCATGCTTTAGGCATACCACCTAACACATAAAATTTGGAAATAATGAAGAAAATAACAGATTTTCTGTTATTAAAGGCAACTTTTAAAAAACTTTACGTATTGTAAAATAATCAATTTTATATTAGTTAAAAATAAAAAATATTAAATATCATAAATAAAAATACCATGCACTGTACTTCCGAGTACATTTAAAGATTTATACGAAGTTATAATATTTCTTGAGACCATCATGTCCATGTCCTGAGTTCCGCCTACAAGTTAGTGGTTAGTGTTCCATGATGACAATTTATTCTTAGTCTCCATAGCCAAGACTCCAACCACCATGTATTTTATTATTCTATTATTAATCGATGACGTAATCAATATATTAAATTAATACGTAAAATATATAAATAAATAAAACAATATATTAATACGTAAAAGTTAAAAATTTAATATTATTTATTTAAGTAAATTAACAACTGATCAGCGTAAAAGTTGATACAACCAAAGTTAATGTGGAGATAAAGTGTTTTATGCACCAGGCTTTTTAAGGTAAATACAATATATAAACAAATATAACAAATTAATCAAATGAAATATTACACACGCTATTGGCACATAGCTTCCAAATAACTCGGCAATTGTGATTATATTCTCTTTATTCTTATTGAACGTAATTTTATTTTCTTATTTCATGACAATATTGGTAAGTTAAATAAGTTTCAACTTAAATATATACCAATTACTACTTTAGAGAAAATGATAAATTATATTCAAGGTATTTACTAGAAAAAAATGTCTCAAGTGTCAGGTTGGACTCTAACCTGTATCTTACTCAGACCGGGAAATACACCATCTTTATGCTACCAAGACCTTTTTTAGTGTATTTTTTTTGCTAAAAAATCAGCGCCATTTGTTTAATATTATAGGTATTATGTACAACCAAGTCTTGGAATTCCGCATTAATAGTAGCTTCATGGTAATATGATGATATCAGAATTTAAAAGTTACATTGTTCCACTTCTAAATAATGTAAATTTAGTACTAAAGTAAATTAAAAGATGTATGATTTATTTTATTAATTAATTAATTTTTTTTTGTACACTTCGGTACTTAAGGTGTTAATATATCCATTAGTATATACTACGCGTATAAATATTATTAAAATTGACTCAGTACTTAGTTATCGCAAGTTCTTCTACACTAGAAAATACGTAACTTTCACTTTTTACCGCCCAGATGATGGTAAGCGTCATTGTAGCCTATCATTTACTCATTGCCAACCTTGTGACCTGAGAATATAACGCCTAGTCATTTCACCGTCTCGCTAGCTCTTCACACTGTTATATAGTCATTCTAGCTATATTACAGTGTGAGGAGTTTTGTTTCACTGTTTGGTGGCAGAAAATAGTAGCCTTATGACAGTGCTGGGCAAGCGTAGTGGCAATTGCAGAGCGTAGCTTCCCGTCGGGAACGTTGCTCGCCCTGTGCGTTTTGGCTACTCCGTTTCAGATGGATTTACCACGTTTTTTGGATCTGGTAGTTCAGTTACTTCTTACGACATTTGGTATAGGTACCCGTAATATTCTCGCATTATTATACTTTGGTAGCTCTAAATAAATTTTCATGAGATTTACGTGTGATACGGGTTAAAACGTAAAAGTGGTTTTGTCATTACGTGAGCTGAAAAGTGCTCTTCCAATACAGTACTTCTAGGTATCTCCAATAAGACATTCATATTACATAAGGCATCAGATAGATTTGGACCTCTTGCAAAGTCGTCTGTATGTGTAATACACGCTCAGTTATTTCCACTATCAAACAAATATCCTTGCAATGCTTGCTCAGATTAAAAAGATGAGAGCGTAAGACAAAACAAAGGACAATGTAAAATAATAGCTTTTGATTACAAAGTTGCCTGTTTGCGATGATGCAGGTGTCTATGGTCTACAGTAACGCTCACTATCACGCATAAAGTTTGATTGTTTGCCAACTCAGTAATGTAGGATTACAGTGCTAGTCGGTTGCAGATATACTTTAAAAGTTATTAAAATAATTGCTTGCTCAGAGTCACATGTGAAAAAAAAATTTTATTAAAGTAGATCGACCAATAAACGTAGAGTCCGCGTTATAGTGAGCCTCTCAGCAGCCTATAGACGCTCGTAATATTAACAGGACATCACTAGCGCATTGTTTTTTTTGCGTTATGTAGTTTCGTGAGTTCACGCTCACCATTTTTCTAAAGTAAAAGACAAATAGTGCCGACATGTGTCTAATCGCCGTGAGCATGATATAGTTGCTTCATAAGTAAATTTATCCCTCTATATCTCTATCTCTATAAAGCCTTTGAATATCGATAGCCATCGAAATGAAATTCAACTTAAAAATAAATCAAGTTTCTGATATGACATTCGACTTCTTTTTAATATATCAGACTATTCTATAATAGTTTTATTTATGCGTATATTTGTTTCAACATAATTATCAATTCAACCTACAAACTGTAATATGTCGATAACATCGGTTCTTTTACGAATCTCCTCATACCTGATTCGATCGCGCAAAGAAACTCCGAGCATTGCCCCCTTCTAGCCCTCGTTGGGCTACTTTGAGGTGTCTACTACTCACAAGTCTACAGGCCTTACGTGCGTATATTTGAGACAACAGTATAATATTATAATTCTGATGACGATGTAGTTGTAAAAAATATTTTATGTACACGGCTACAGATCAAGCAATGCTTATCAATAATAGCTTCTATATGATAGTGAAATCTTCATGGTGCAGACACGGAATTATATTTTAAATCAATTTTGAAGATAAAAATTACAAAATTGTGCTTCTGCTTAACCAAGCGGACGATTTACGAGGTATATTTTCTTAGGAGTACGAATTTAACATTGTATCTAATATAAGCAAATGTAATTTTTCTAGATATTTTCATTAAGACTGTTCAGAGGTAACCGCTGCACCTCTCTACTCCCTTATTACTAATAAAGCCGGTTTGAATAATAAATATTCACGTACTGTTATTAAAAACATTGATATTTCTCACAAAAAATCTAAATAACTTCATTACATTTACCACCCGTCATATTCCTTATAAGTATACGCTTATGTAATTGCCTCAAGTCCGTTAGCGGCTTAGGTGTGACACTAATATGTCAATCAACATTTATTTTTTACTGGAACATGGTAAAAAATACGTATATAAAATTCTGTCTAATTATTTGAACAACGTTGCCATAATACGTATTAACTTGTTAACATAGCCCATTCACATTAATTAATATTATAAAATACTATGGGGTTATTTGAATGAAACATTACTTTAACAAAACATCTCCATGACATTCCAAGGGAGGGCCCCTACCAAATCAGGCCTCGAAACAAACATAGACGTCGAACTATATAGATTATCGGACCAAACTTTCTACCTAATTACTTAGGCTGTATTAATATAGGGAAAGCGGCATAAAAATAGGTCATATATTGGCGAAAGAGTGGGACAGAAAATAGTGCAACAAATTGTGGTATGGCGTTGTCTCTTTCTTCGCGCCGGAAATCAATAATGGCGAGGCGCCACGTGGAGCAAGAAGGTTCCATTTGCATTGGGCCTACATAGAGAACGGACGGCTTCGATGATATTGGTATTGAATGCTTACAGAATTTGTTTGTAAGAAGATTTGATAGCCTTGAATAGCATAGAAATAGGATAAATAGGAATGTACTGCACTTGACATATCTTTTACACACACACAAAGACATGATATATCTTTCTATAATGTTAGACGAAACAAAATACTACTAAGCTCAGTTCTCTTATTGAGTTCAGGTAGAGTCTAAGTAAGTAAACCTAATTATGCTTAATTTACTTAGTAGCTCAGTATTGTATGAGGATCATCAAAAAATACTTGCAGCTATGGTGCATTTAGCGACATCTATGCTATACAATTAAGGAACTAACTGGAAACGTACTAACGAAAAGAAAAGGAACCTGTTGGGTTCCTATCAAAGTTGTAGGATTTATGAGAACGTGCCGACTAACATGCCTTTAGTTGCAATACTAACGGTATTTGGATAGAGGGCGCTAGATAGCGTCCTGAATGTTTTTATTGCTATTGCTTTTTATGTAGAGGGCACTGAACGACGAAATATACACAAATTATTTCATTCGCGATGTCAGCGCCACAGTTTGCTCGTAGCTAGTTTCTCGTAGTATTACTTGATGGCGCTACGGTCGTCATCGTACTCGTAGTTCGTAGCACGCCGTAGCACTTTGTAACTATGAGGTTCATCACATTTTCAATAGAGTGCGCTGTTGGTACAAGAGCTTTTTAATAAATGATTGAAGTATATAATACTTTGAAAAATAATATAATACTTTGTGTACGATTTAATAAATTACAAGAAATTAATTATAGTTGCTTTGGTGCGAATAATTTGTGGAACCTATTTTCACCTATACTATAAAGCAAACAAACAAATTAAGATTTTCTATTAATTAGACAAATAATTACTAACCAATACTGAATGACATGATTGTCTGACACTGGGGTTACAGGTGCCTATTTGCCATAAACTTCCTCGGCATAGGGACCAAACCTACATATTCACCTCAGTTGAGCTTGAGTACAAGATTTAATTTTTTTGGGTTTTCAAGATACTGCGTAGTATATAGTGTTTAATCCGAAAGTGTTGTATGGCAAAGACAGCACCAGCTTCTCCCAGCGTCAAACTGTGTATATAATAAAATCGTAACTATTCGCTGATGTCCATAGAAGATATATTAGAAAAAATTATTATCGGGCAGTTTCAAATACACAAAAACTCAAAACAATCATTTTGTTATTTTACCAAAATTTGTTAAGTATAGATACGGAATTTTATAAAATATAGAGATATTAGATATAAAATATACTTATTTAATATATTAAGTATAGTTCCCCACACTATTGCAAAATCTAAAATAACTAAACCCATATTTATATTCGAGAGAGGTAAGTGAAAAGTTTAAGGCATAAACTCGTATAGTGGACAGGCTTGCGACAAAGTGGTGAAACGCACTATTAGTTAACAAAGTGGTTCGACCAAAACATAAGTTTTATTTTTAGACGACTATAATGACAGCAGTTTTTATGTCTATCTACACTGGGTGAAATGAGGTCACGCAAGTCATTAATGAGCTATATACTTATACCTTTTTCAGTAGCTCAGGGCGTCATCGACTTGACGTCATTCAGGTGAACTATGCAGTGTTCTCCAAAATGCTCATGGAAATGAAACATATCAGTGTTATTACTTAGGGTATCTCTGATTACTCGGACACGTTATTTCGATGAGTAATGCTGATAGGAGTACTGTAGTACTGTAAGCGGTGAGTAAAATAGATTAGAGTATATTTCTGTGACTGGTTTATAGTATATTTTTTATATAGATTAAATAGTCAAGTTTATACCTATTTCATTTTAAAGAGTATCATATCAATAAGAACAGCAGGACAATGGACCGACCCCATTGCTTTATGCACGTATGACCTATCACAGTCAATCAACTATATTACGATCCTAAACCAACGACCTACATATAAACCTTCCAGTATAACCACAATAACAATATGCTGTACATGCTACAGTATTTTTTTTCTAAAAGTTCATAAACAGGTTGATGATATTGCTCTATTATACAGAGTGTACATAAGCAGAATTACACAGACCCTGGTAAAGGTCATTCAACTGATGTTTTCATATAAGAAAACGATAATAAAAGATAACGCTTATATAAAATAATCTTACATGATATCGCCCAGTTTGAGGCGCGTGTGTATAAGCGCGCAGGTCTTGTGATCGGAGGCGGCGAGCGCGGCGCGGCGCCGGCGCATAGGGCGGGGCGACGCCGGCGGGGAGTCGCCGCCGGCGCCGGCCCGCCGCACGCCTGGCGAGCTGCCGCGCCGGCGCACGGACGCATGCCGCCCTCCCACGCCGCCCAGCATCCTGAAACGTGAGAATGTAATATGTTTAAAAATTGCATATGTACTCTTTGTAATCATAACCTTAAAACCTAATCGATAACTAGGTACTTTAGGATCTTTGAAATATTTCCTTCTATAAAATGCTGTGGGATACCGGCGAAGTAGAATAGTCCCTACTTTTGTGCCAGATGTCGTAAGAGGCGACTAAAGTACGTAGTAGTATTCAAAACAGCACAGTTTAAATACTACAGGGTGGGGGTGGGCAACACAAAACAACATATTCGAAATAATAGTTGAATATAAGTTTGTGCGGGCTAAATCGCTAGCATTTTATGAATATAGGTTTCTGTTGTATACGACTGAGCTTAACAAGGCTGTACGGTTTCCCTTTACAATGCACCTTAGAAAACAATCCTTTGTAGTCAAGGTTCAACCTTTGCTGGTATATGCCTCGTTAACGTAGAATATCAGGTTAACAGTATTTATTTGCAGTTTTCTACAATTGCACGTTCATTCTACATACTTTATTATAATGAGTTTGGAACACAACCATTTTTTCAAAATCGATTTTTATTATATTATAATGTTTCTTTTATAATTTACTGCTATAGATACTGCTTATAACAATTGTTTTCTTTTTAATTGAAAATAATGCACAGAAACACGTAGTGACTTAAACTTTTTTTTTATTATATAAATAAAAAATATATTCGGAGAGTATACAGTAAAATTTTTCCACAGAACATAAAAAATAATCTTGTGTATAATAGACATTTATCATCCTAATAATGCTAATAAAAATAGAAAGGACTAAATAAAAAAAATAATTTAATGGTTTTAAATAGATGCTGGTGACATATTTTTGAATATGTAGTTTAATTTATAGACTAAAGAATCTCTGTATACCTTTTTTATTATTTTACTTGGCTTTATATTGTACACCTAAATGTATGGCTACAGTGCATTAAGATTCTTTAATTATATTATGTTACTTATTCGTGTATGTAACACCATTATTAAGATAATGTATCATTGTAGATACAGAACATATTGTGAAAGCGATGTTAATATTTCCAAGAAGACATTTAAAAGAAATAGTTATCTATTATTATTATTGTTATGTTATTTATTATTTTATACGTTACCTAACCACGGATCAGTATCATTCTAATGAAAGCATTCGCTTTCAATCCTAATGGGTGCTATCGTAATTAGCGACCACAAAACAAGGTTTTAATACAATTTTCTTTTATATGATAAGCAATAAATAAACAAGGACACGTTTCATCTATATTCAGATAAGAAGCCTTTTAAAAAAGCCTAATACATTCCGATTTGCGGACAATGATGGTCGTATTTATTTATAGACTTATTTCATTGAAATAATATAATAGGTGATGATATAATAGGTGCAATCTATAGGTAATTTAATTTTTGCTGTCAGCCCGACAGTTTTCTTTTTCTCCTCAATAAATAGACACAGTTGTAAATATGCTATAATACCAATTAATTCATACCCGCCCATGGATAGGCGTCAGTATAATTACTGCGATCGCTTTCGAACTTAATAGGCGCCGTTGTAATTAGCGACCCCTCAAACAAAGGGCGTGTTTAATATGAGGCCTCTGCTAGAGATCGAAGTAACAAAGATGTTAGCTACTAAATTTTTAAATATAGTTCAGACAATCCTCTTTCTATTAGAACATTAAAATCAGAAAATATTTTATTTTCTGCGTTGAAAGCGCTATAATTTATATTTTTTGAGGTATGCGCCACTCAGAGCACAATTTACGTCATGAACATTTGTAATTGTATTTTCATCATATCAGCTATCTAAAGCCCACTGTTGGTCATAAGCCCTACCCAAGATTGGAGGATTTATGCCCATAATTACCGGGCAGGCGTGGTGGCAATTGCAGAGTGCAATATCGCGACAAAGATGTTGCCGCCTATCCCCGTCCTGTAGTCGTTAAGCTCCGCTTTTTCAAATGGATATACCACCATATTTGGGTCCAGTAACTAAGTCGCCTCTAATGACACCTGGTACAAATATAGGTACTATTCAACTCTGCTGATACCCCTCGACTTATATGTTAATTATAAATAAATAATTAAATAAATTAATTCATTTCTCATTCATCGACCTGACAATAAGTCACTTAGAGCAGTTTTGTTACGAACATCAGACAGCAGATGAATCACAAATACAGTTCTTAAATATGTATATAACACACAGACACACAAAAAAATTGTATTGTATTAAATGTTTTTAATGTGTTTATGTATTATATTTATAATACCTCTGCTGTAACACAAATGACTATAACTACTAATTTTTAAGTTAATATTTTGTATGAGTTTATTTCGTCCACGTGGAATAGTGACTGAGGGATATACTATCCTTCCTCGATATGAATGGACTATCCAACAGAAAAATATTTCCTTAAATAAGATCAGCGGTTCCTTTTAGTGCGTTTAAACAAACAAATAAACTCCTTAACTTAATAATAATAGTAAAGATTATTATTGTTTCAAAACATTGACTTTATTATAATTGTACACTTATTTTGCTATATAGATTGCAATATAGTTCTAAAGGTATTTTTTGGCCGATGTGCGAAGTGCCCACTGAGGCCTCAATAGCGTTATGGGTACTACTATTTC
The DNA here is from genome assembly GCA_020976665.1 of Heortia vitessoides. Taxonomy (NCBI): domain Eukaryota; kingdom Metazoa; phylum Arthropoda; class Insecta; order Lepidoptera; family Crambidae; genus Heortia; species Heortia vitessoides. The sequence goes on from JACJUM010000875.1 coordinate 5,198,141, forward strand.
CCAAGAAAGGGTACCAAATCGCCACTTATTATCGATTTGGCGGGCCCGATGGCGCTGGATTCGTACTCCACGCGGGACATTGAAATGCTAAATAATTGTTATTATTCTGTATCTGGGTATAAAGTAACTTAAGTATTCGATTTGTGATTCCTCTGTTGTCCATAGCACAAAGTTCGAGATAAGTATTGCAAAGCACGTGCAAGTATTACAAAGGTTTTATTATAATTAACTCTCGGGCTGTGAATTATTTCGTCTAGTAAATAAAAAAACTTATTTTATTTCTTCAAACATTGGCAGATTTATAAAATGTTATATATAACATATGTGAAATGCTTACCTGAACTAAATAACTTTAAAAGCGAATAAAGTATCTACACCGACAGATGGCGGTACATCAATTCTAAACAAAGTAGCTACAAAAGTAATTGGGTGAAAATCGGAGGTAGCTATCCCAAAGCAACGCTACGCTCTGCGTTTTCAGCTATGCCTGTCCAACGTAGTAGTTATGATCTATCTCGGAAATCATATATATTCTCTTAGAGAGGCCTAAGTCCAACATTAGATGACTTACAGCAGATATGATGATCATAATGGGTGAACAGAGTTTGGCTATAGTATTTAATTATCATCACCGTCATAGCAGCCGGCTGTTCCGATAAATAAATGTGTTAAATTACTCATAACTTCCGCCCTGGATAGACGTAGTGACAACCACATAGCGCAGCTTCGCCACGGAAATGCTGTTGTTGCATTTGATCTATGTATACTGTTTTAAGTGAATAGACCGGCATCTGTCTCATAAAATAAAATAAGCCTTCAAGAACAACCTAATTCATTTATATCTGAATACTGGTCGGCATCATTCTAATTAAAGCGATCGCTTTCGATCCTAACGGACGGCATAATTATCATCGACCCCAAAACAAAGGCAGGGATTTAATAAACGGTCACTGTACAAGATCAAAGTAAGAACCGTAGTAATTGGAAATTAATTGAACAGCGCGACAAAATGTTCGATGTTTATTAGAAAGAGGCATTAGAACCTCACTCTCACCTATTTTAACCGCCAATCAGCAGTTGAATTCCTGTGTTCTGGCTTGAAAGAGAAGCAGTAAAATGACTAGGTGACTGAATATATAAATAAATTGTATCTTTGGTTTTGGTTGGTGACACTCTAGTGATATCTTTGTGATGATATGAGTGTCTATAGGCAGCGGTCTTATTTATCGTCAAGCGGACCGTATGGTTGACGATAAACGAGATGAGAACGATAACATAAAAAAGTTTTCATAACATAAAAAAAGATTACTTTATTTCCAGTTTAGTTCAGACCCGTAGATGAAATTCAACAAATTTATCAACAACAACAAATCAACAAATTGCACAAACTTTGAGTGTAATGATCTCTCACAAATATATATATATATTTTTTTTAAATAAATTCCCACAACATCTCATACATTGGTACACCTGACTCCGTGGTAAGTCGCTTAAAGCACTTGTGTTACGGACGCCAGACAACAGAGGAATCACAAATATACTACTTAAATACATATATTTTACACCCATACACAGAGCAAACACAAATATCATCATATAAATATTTGCTCTGGGTGGGAATCGAACCCACGACCCCTGGTGCACAAGACAGGATCACTACCATCTGCGCCATAGGGCCCGTCATTTATGATTATAATATTCAGGGTGGTTGATATAAGCCGTAGCGTACCAGCAATGTAGTGTTATACCTGCTCTTGTACTAAATATAGACTGAGGTACCAGAATTGACAGATGATGGTTTTCCAGAGATCAAGAACTCTCATTATAAAAAGTGCATGTTATATTCTTTTTTAACATTCTGTGTTATAGTGCTTGATCCAAAAAGCTGTGATATATCCTATGTCGACTTTGCCATATTTTAACAGTATTCCAAATATACTACGGTCAATGTAGATCATGCCAACTGTGTTGATACTATAGTTGTATCATTCTAATTATATTTGCACTAAGTAAACTAACTCAACAATAATATACACCAAGTTAATTTAGTCGGTGGTTATCCGGATACCTTTAATTAAGGATGTAATGAGAGGCGCTCTGATTGGCTGGCGTTTGCACTGGCATATAATGAGCGGCTCGTGTTCTTGACGCGTTCCATTAAAACAATAAATAAACAAGTTATTAACAATTCAGTCTATAAAATGTATACTAAGGAAAATTTAAAGTTATAAAATATAAATCTTAAATAATAAAATTTACAACAATATAAATCTTAAGCTACCATTTAAATACGTTCTTTATTTTATTGAGTACGGAACATATGGATACAGATCAGTCCAACCAAATCGTTTATAACATGTAGTACTCTCAGTTGATGAAATGTTGGTTTGTTTTAAGGTTATTGCTTTATGTAAACATGTGTTTGCAAATTGAGTATCAAGCTCTGCATAAGGTATTGCAGTATATTTTTAGACATGAGCAATTGCAATTCTGTTTTCTGACGTACTATTGAAACTAATATTTTAATTCTTAATAATGATTTTGAATTTTTTTTGAGTCACGAATTTACTGTTTCTATATAATTGAATTGTACATTGTACAAGAATAATGCCTGCATATATCTTGTTTTAAAAACCCTTTAGAAGTAATCGTTAGTACCTACTTTTACTGTCCCAGACACAAACTTTAATAAATCCAAAGAAGAAATTCTTAGAATATTCTCCAAGAAAAATAGCTGCAGGTATTAAAACAGCATTAAATCAACAGGTCAAGTTGTAATAAACTTGTGCGAAATTGGAGCTCAGCGTCTCCGTCCGGAGTTATCCAGGGATCTAAAAAGGCGAGGATAAGCATTTTGCGATCGAGTTTCCTTAGGTATCATGATAAACTTTTTGTTTTTGATTGAGAGTCCTGGGAATTTTCAGAAGTTGCCAACGAGTCCTCTGTCCTCTTTCTAATTAACTGTGCACCTAAAATCTATTTTATGCATGTGTATATTATTATTTTTTTATTTTTTATATGTTCGATAATATCACAATAAAATTTTGTTTGTTTTGTATAATTAATTTAGTATATACTCGTATAAGTGATAACTGAAAAATAAAACTCTTTAAACATCTTTTATACAGATTGGAATAAACATTGAGTATGATGTAGAAAAATAAAACTGTGTTTAAACTTAGCTCAGTATAACATCTCGTATATAAAACCCGGGTGTTTCCAATAAATGAATATATCTACTCTGTAAGTTACTCGTCTGTGGACCATCTGGTAAGTAAATCGTTCTATCCTCTATGCCTAAAAGTGGACGTCCTACAGAGGTAAATAAGACAATGGCATTTCCAAGCTTTGTGGCATGCAGATATTATGTCACATTACCCAGTGAATAAAATTCCTGTTTAGTCCTTCACACCGGAATCCGAATATAGCAATGCGAACATTTCTATTTGGCAGTATAAACAGGTGAAAGGAAGTATGAGACTTTTGTATAAGGTCTATCCCAAGTAATGTTATGATCATTTTAATTACTGAGTGATATTCTTACACCTCCTTAAAATGTTATGCTAAATATATATATATATATATATATAGCATAACATATATATATATATACACACATGTACATGTATATGTATAAATACAAACGGAGAAACTGACTGACTGACTGACAACAACGCAGGACCTAAACTATAACGGTTAGAAACTTGAAATTTTGCGTAGGGGCGTATTGAGAAAGGATCTTATCTCATTCTTTGAGGGGGTAAAACGGGGGTACAAGTTAATATTAAATTTTGCTGTTGTTTAGTTATTCATATGAAATTCGGTTTAAAAATAATTCATCGAAAGTCATGAAACACGTTACAATATTTTTTCAAAAATCATCCCTTAAGAGAATAAGAGGCAGGTCATAAGTTAGTATGGAAGTTCTACAACTTCACTCGGATGAAACCGTGTGGCGCTAATAGTTGATTGAAATCTTCATCATATTACTACATGTGTCTAGCTTATGTAGCGTATATAAGTGAACAAAACTTCCACATATTCCGTACAATAAGAAAATCGTGAATCATATCATACCATTTGGTAGTACATGAATTCGTATATCCGCGCCTTTGTCCCGTATATAATAGAAGTTAGCGACGGCTCATGCGGCGAGTGGTTTCTACTGATAGCTCTTGTTGCGAACAATTTCAGAATTGGACCTGTTGTTCTGACCCGCCAGACGTGCCTCTAAACGGCTGGTCACCGACAGATTTGTAATAGAGTTTCATTGAAAATACTAGCGAGGATAAATTGTAAATTCTAGATTTTGCAACGAAATTTTTTAGGAGCAATTAATAAAAAGAGTTTTAGTAGACATCTTCTTAGCGTGTCTTTGAATTTAGAATAATTTAATAAATGCTTTTTATATTCGCTTGTATTAATTCATTCACACATATTGACCTGATTTCGGGATAAGTCGTTTAAATCTCTTATATTATGAAGATCGGACAGCAAAAGTATTACATACAAATTTAACACCCAGATACAGAACAAAAAATTATGTATCATACATATACTTGTCCTAGACCGAACCCACGATCTTTGGTGCACTAGATAGGAACACTATCGAATGCCGAATAAAAAACTAATTGTCTTTTAGCAACAGTTTGAATAATTTACAAGTAAGATTTGTTTCATATTGGCAGAGCTATCATATTTACCCACATTAAATGCGAACATAGTCCCTTGCAAAAGCTGGTATTTACAAATGCAAAGCTACGTGAAAATATTCGTTGCTCAATCGCCGATAGTCGAAAAAGCACTCGGATCCATTTCCTTTTCCCATTTCGATGCCTTGCAAAAGCAAAGGCACACCTATTATACGAGAAGTATCCGAACTTCACAGTGTTTATTTCTAATAATTTATGACATAAATGGTATTTGATTAGTTAGTTGTAATCACAATGTTGGACAACCTGCAAAAAACAGTGTCCGTATTGTTGTTTGTTGGTTTGAAGGGTGAGAGAGGAAGTGAAAGGACTGGCAATGTGGTAGTGATATCCCTATGATATTACAAGCGTCTATAGGCTGCTGTGATGCTTACTATGACCCGGACTGTATGTTTGTTTGTCGACCTAGTCTAATAAAAACAATAAAACAGTCATTACCATCATATCAGGCATTGGATACACATTGGATACACATTGGATACATAAGCTTAGGAAAGGGAAACTCCCCTTACCCTAAACTGACGTGCGGGACAAGTATATCACATCGGAGGTATTGCTGTCCATTCCTACTGGGTGTATTTATGCAATACCGTTTTGGATAGATATACCGCCATTAATCGATTTTTGTATCTCAGTTGCCTATTACCACACCTGGTACAAGCCGACACAGAATCTTCGGCTCAAAACTGTACCCAGGCATATTTTTTTGGTACCGGCAGAAAAGAATAGTACCTCCTCCAGTACTAGGTGTTGTAAGAGGCGCTTAAGGTACCGGCGGTTGAGTTCCAATGAGTGATCTGATGATATTTTTTGAAGATATTATTTTAATCGATCTGTTACGAAGGATTACATAATAAAACTAAGTCTATGTAATATTTTAAAGTGATTTCTTGATAAGCTGATAGGTTTTCCAATCCGACACTGTCCCATAACAAGTTAGAGTGTGCCTGGAGCGGATTAGATATATTTCAAACTTCTGATTGAAAAAGTTGTTGCCATACGCACTGTTGCACTTCACGTGTTTTAGGGAAGGATCTGTAAGAAATATTTAATAATTTGAAAAATTCTCCCTCTTACATTATTTTTGTAACTTTGATAGTTCGCTTCCATTAGTCGTAGCGTGATGTTATAGATCTTAAATTTTTCCTTATTATATCAGCTGCCTGCCAGCAAAGTACCATCATAATTGGTCCAGCCGTTTTAGAGATTACCTCAAACAGACAGACAGACAGACAAAAGCTCAAAAAAATCTTATTTTTGTATGTACCCTGTGTACATCCATATGCATTTAGTATACAACAGTTATTTAATATTACAAATAAAAACTAAATTTTATTCATATGTACTGATATTCAAAAAAGTATTTACATATTATTTTTTGCTAGCTAGTATTGTGTTAAGTTCAAAAATATAATACCTTATTACTTATCAAAAACAAACAAAACTAACGTTTTAAAAACAAGCAATAAATGTACACAATACACATCTAAATACGTGTTAGAGTGACAGTGACATGCAACGTATATATTGTTTTGGAAACATACAAACTTGTACATATATCGTTCCACGATATCCCCAATCATGTAAACACGAAGGCGGCGTTGGGTTCACCGTCACCCGGGATCAAAGCCCATCAACCGACAGTATATTCAATTAGAGAACCCATCCTACAAACTGATTACCGACCCTTAGGACGTGCCATCGAACTAGACTTCGTTTGTTCATAACATTTAAAAGAACTGCTTTTGATTCATTAGTACTTGATAAAATTAAAACAACGGTTGCCTTAATTGGTAGCATAGATAAAATATCATTTTTGAATTTGAGATATCGAACGCTTTTTTCAAAAACCTATTTGGTTGGAAGAAAAAAGTTATAGAGCGTTCTTGTCATTTATAAATGTGAACTACCACTCAACATACTCGTGGAAAATAATTGGAACCTAACGTTTACCTTGCGTAAGTACATGAACATAGAAAAATTATATATAATAAATGGAAAGCAAGAAACAAACTATTACAAATTCACTTCTCTTTGGCGTAGTGGTCGATTTTTCCTAGAACATCCAGTAACCATTAGTTAACGTGAGGTATCCAATTTGTAGTCAGCGCAAGTAACGATTGCGCTAGTAAATTCGACGTCAGGATAAGACGGGTAGGGTTAAAGAGAGGAATTACAGTCAACATTTCGTTTAATAAAGCATGAATCTGCTTTGAGATTTGTTATATTTTAATCCGGAGTATTATCGTTCTTCGAGGGTCGGCAACTTATGATTCAATAGGATACGGTATTGTAAGTGCTCATAAAAATCGGAAGTGAAATAGTATAGGTCTAGGAATATATTTCTCTTAATTTTATACCCTTTTAGCAGGATGCCATATTGAAATGCGGTATACCGTTCTTCGTTTAAAGGAGAATTTTAAAGATTATATTTTAAAAAATAGATACTCCATAAAATTCGAATGTAAATTCAAGCAATAAATTAAATTGGTTTAAAAATATATTAGATGAAGTTAATCTTGAAGTAATTTTCATGAAATACTCTTTTGGTTCCTGAATGCATGAGACTTGCCTGAAACGGTTACTTTAAAAATAGGTCAATAATATATATTCGCTTAGTTTACATTGATTTCTTTGTATAACACACCCAAATCTTATTACTAACTTAAAAAGTTCATCATCGCAACACTCCAAGTCCTCAACAAAGCTTGATATGTATTTCAGAACGACTGTACCTACGTCGTTAGCTTACATTCCTTTATATTCGTTCATAAACATCCAGTTTGACGTGGTTTCTTCAAGAGCTTTAGGCATGATTTATGTAAAGCTCGCTGTGAAGTTTTTTGAATCGACTCAGAAGCTAAGTTCCGCTGTATTTTTCTTTTATCTTCCTCAACGTATAATTTGAGAGAGTCGAAACGGAATTTGTGGGAACTTTTTTAATTCCACGTCGTTTCATATCACGTGATCCGTTTCATCAATTTTGCTTTTGAAGTTATTTGCTTTTTGTTTCTCTGAAACATTATTCGGTTGTTTAAATATTTTTGTGTGCATCATATTGTTTTTATTTATTCTTTCATGGAAAGATAATTAAGTTCTGGCTTGTCAACCTTGATATCTAAAATTATTGTTCTCTATAAATCTACTTTAGTAGTTATAGTGTTTTATTTTTGTGGCTTATTAAAGCGCCTCCGGAGATGCCGTTTTCAGCATCGAAAGTACATTACTCCATCAGTTAATTCTTGTACAGAAAGTTATCTGCATCTTACTCTTAGCTATTTGCGCATTGTTGTGTTCCAGTCTGAAGGGTGAGAGACCCAGTATGTTTACTGGGTAATGTGGCGTAATATCTTCAAGTCGCAACGTGTGCAACGCGTTAGTATTATCTTAGTGGTATTGCGTGCGTCTATAGGCTGCAGTTTCGATTACCATCACGCAGACTGTATACTTGATCGTTGACCAGAACTAAAAAAAAATGTTGTGTAGTAAAATTATATACGGTTGATAATTTTTTGGAATTTTATTTATAATAAAACCATACGCAATTTTTTTACTGAACCATATTATAACTTAAAAACTAATTTATATGATGCTTAAGAATTCGGAAAGAGCTATTTCAATATACATACCAAAAATATGTAACTTCACTATGAAAAGACTTTATAGACAAAATGGATTAGATCAGTCTATTAAACGTATACTTAAAACCAAAAAAAATATTTGCAAACCATAATTGTACTTTTTTATATAATTTAGTTAGCACCCACACTCGTGTTAGTAAGTTACTTTGCCTTGAAATGCCCTTTAAAATAAAGATATAAACAGCGTATCACCAACCATATCATCATTATAACCGCTGTACAACTCCCTACGCTGAATATAGGCCTCCTCGAGAAAGAGGAATTTTTTTCATTAATTGTCGAGCTGGGCAGGCGTGGTGGCAACCGCAGAGTGAACTTCGCGACGAACAACACTGCTACTCATTCCCGCCCTGATGCATTTGAGATATATTATTTCAGGTCATTTTTAAATACCGCCACCTGTCAGTCGTCTCTTACGACACCTGGTGCAGAGAGAGGTACTATTCTACTTTGCCGGTACCCCATAGCCAAGACTAACCTAACTAACCTTATGACCTGATGATGTTATACACTTAATAAATTCAGTACCTTTCTCACACTTTAAAGCTAAAACACTAAAGGTTATTAGTTACAATAAATATTTATATGATTAAGTATAATTTTAGCCCTTCAAATTGACTAAGGCTTTTTAATATGTCAGTATACCGGTATCGCTTACAATAAAACCTAATGTTGAAGTTAGATTGCCTCAAATAAATATTAATGAACAGCTTGCTTTTTCGATAGTAATTGCTTATATTTCTTTTCTGATGAGCGACAGTTGCTTGCAAAAGTTTAATAGACAGGCAGTCAAATTTAATAAAACGTTAACGGCGACAGTGTTGGCATATGATAAAATATACAAAAAAAAAACAAATTTGAAATATTGAACCACGAATAAACACAAATTTTATGTATATTGATTTAGTACACTAGAAGCATGAGTTTGAAAGAGAAACAATGCTTATAAAAATGCCCTGGGGGAAGTCCTGAGTCATTCAACTCCATTGAAGAGTACACCGGAAAAATAAGCATGTCACACCGACAATATGTGTTAACTTATTTCTCCAAGATCTGATCATAACGTCCGACAAACGTCTTCATGATTCATGAAATAAATCAATAAAGTCTAGTCCTTGACACATTTTTCTCTGTCACCTGTAATTTTTTTAATTATATAAGTGATATCAAGGACACTTACTGTAACGCCAATTTTTTTAGGATATTTAAAAATGTAACTTTTGCTATATGTATACATCTCGTATTCTATACAAATCCTAACATTTGCGAGCCTTTACGGAGAAAAATTGGGGCTATCATATTTTAGAATAGGCATAAAATCGGTCTTGCGTAGTGCGTACGCCCGCATACATTACCGCCTTAATAATTCCTTGGACGATAAATTTATGGTAAGGTGCCCACGACTAAATTCTTTTGATTCTTTATCTAGACAGTTCGTTTTCAGTTCTATTTCTATACGAAATGTATATACACCGTGCTTAAAATATCAACGCTAACCAGAACTAAATAATAATAATAAATAAATAAACATTCACACGACATCTCATACGTTGATATTACTCGGCCCTTATGTTATGGATAGCAGGCAATATAGGTATTACAAATATTAAACTTATTTATATATATATATATATATATATATATATATAAGTTTAATATTATTATATAAATATAGGCCTAATATTAATAACTTTAGAACATGATCTTTGGAAAATAAGATAGGATCACTACCATCTGTAAGCGTGAGGTTCTAGCAGAGGAGAATAGTACCTTCCCTTGTACCAGGCGTCGTAAGATTAGACTAAAGTACCAGAACCGACAGATGGTGGTATATATATCCGAAACAGTGTAGCTCAAAATAGGGTGAAGATGGGCAGCAGCTTTTCCGTCGCTGCACTCTGCGATTGCCAACACGCTTGCCTAGCGCGGCCTTAATGGGCAAATTCCCTGTTACTTGCACCATTTCAGCAGTGCACATCCAATTTCATTCGACGAAAGACCTCAAATGTGAATAATTTTCCCCGTATTGCAACATTTCTCACTGACGCTTTGTTCCTATTGGTCTCAGCGTAATGTTATATAGCCTAAAGCCTTCCTCTATAAATGGACTATCCAACAAAAAAAGAACTATTCAATTTGGACCAGTAGATCCTGAGATTAGCGCGTTTAAACAAATAAACAAACAAACTTTTCCGCTTTATAATATTAGTATAGATAAAAATAGCTGTTCTGAGTTGGGATTGAACCTACGACAATTGGCACAAAATATAAGATTACTACCATCTGCGCCAAAAAGCCCGTCAATAGCTCCGTGAGATTTACTTTAAGAATATGTTTATAAGTTTCGTGTTATTTTAATATTCGTCATAAGCTTCTAGATCAATATAAAAATAGATGATAAGTATACTAATTAATAAAATTATTTTTCTAAAAAGAACTTACAAGATATGACTGCAACATACAACAAAGTAAAAGTACAAGATAACAAAGTATAAGAAAGCCAGTAACGAAGGTTCACAGATATGTTGTCGACTTATATGTTTCAGTGTGGAACCTCTCTTGAATAATGCATCGGGCTAAGAGATGTGTTTGCCTTGTCAGATTGCACTGTTCATTGTTTACCAGGAAATTTATTGTAGTGATAAACAAGTAGAGATGTTCAAGTTTTATAGGTATTGTAAAAATCCGTGTTAAGGTGTATCGTGTAAGGCGCGTACTTAAATAAATGATTTCAAGTATTAAACTATCTTTCCTTCACAATTATGCTATGTATGTCTCGTTTTATTTGCGCGTGAGATATTTTTAATTACGGGCTATGCCATCTCTTATGAGTAATATAAACGAAATGCTACTAAATACTAAATAGCATTGTAATATTTGTAAAAAATTTACAACATAAAACCAATTTCGGGCCTAGTGGAGAGTATTATTATACTAAAGAGTTTTACACTATAATAATAAAAGCAATAATTTTCCACAATATTTCATACAGTGAATTCCCTATAAGCCGATTAAAGCACTTGAGTCACGGACGTCAGACAACAGAGAAATCACAAATATTACCATATAAATATGAATGGGATGAAATCCACGAACCCTGACCGACAAGATAGGATCACTTACATCTGCGGCATCGCGGCCGTCATATTATATGTTCTCATAACAGCATCTTAAACATAACCAAATACGCCAAGAACGATGCGTCAACCCTGAAGTGATCGTAATATTCAGAAAACTATAATAAGTCTTTTAAATTATGTCTGAGTTTACTCTAAAAGGTCAGAAATCACAAATATTAGTCTTTCTCTCTCCAACTCTCTCTCTCTCTCTCTTTCTCTAATAGAGTAGTTGTATCCATCCGTACAAAAATATCGGTCACTTCTCTCTTAAAATAGCTACAAAATATAACATAATCAAAAATTGTTTTAATTTGAAATCAAGGTCTTTTTTTTAATGCAATGATGTACGTTCTTAGTATAGTCGATTTAGTTAATATATAGATTGACGAGTTCGATGGCGCGAGTGATCTAGTTTCGTGCGCTAAATATCGTAGGTTCGAACCTCACACAGGACAAATATCTATTTGTATTTGTTTTATATCTGGGTGTTATTTACAAGTGATTAAATATTATTTTTGCAATTTGTTGCTGATGAAGTTTTTTAAACTAAGCATTAAGCAGAGTCATGTCAACGTATGAGATGTCGGTTAAAAATAAATTTATTTTCTGGCATATATATCTTGAATTATCATGTTTGTATTGCTTTTTAACAATATTAAGGAAACCATTTACGTGTTTTCTTTGATAATAAAACAAGCAGCATGGATAACATTTTTAGCAAATAAACACTTTAAAACTTTTTACAGAATAAAATATCTCCAACCTCTTAACTCACGTTTATTTGCGAAATGTGCTCCATTTTTCTGCAAGTTTCATTTGCAAATGCACACGCCCATGTGGGTGTGTGCATTTGCTTTCACTATATAGTGAATCTCTTTATTTTATTCCGAGTGTGTAGTTAAGCCAGAGCGCGGTCTCAGAATTGACACAAACGCGCTGCGACTCTTTCCGTTGAGGCAAGTATTTTTCCCCTTCACTAGACAAATAGTGATGTGATAACGCGCTTTGATATCGACACATTTGTTGAGCGTCTTTTTTATTTATAATATAAAATGCACTTAAGAAATCTGTTTTATCGACCTCAAAAAGTTGAATCATAGAAATTGAATAATATGAATAAAACAAATTTACTAACAGATCCGTTTAGATTGGCCGTGCCGTAAGAGTTATTTTAGTTAGTGTTTGTGATGTTTCATAGTGTATTTATTATTAATTGACTTCGTATATGCACAAATATAAATTAGTTAATCTTATTATGTTAATTTCTGAGGCAACATGCAAACATCATAATTTTTATCACCCATAAAAAGTCTATTGTTGGGCGTAGGCCTCCCCAAAATAGCGGAATTTTTGTCCATAATTGCTGCGCTGGGCAGGCGTGGTGGCAATCGCATTGCACAACTTAGTGACAAGAATACTGCTGACCATCCTCACCCTGTAGTATTTAAGCTGCGCTGATTTTTCGGATGGTTATATCGCCATGTGTCGGATCCGATACCTCAGTCGCCTCTTACGATACCCGGTACAAAGAGAGATACTATTACCACTCCGCCGATACCCCATGGCATAATTATCGCACGCGATGTGTAAATAAAATTATTTAGTATTATTTATTTAGCATAAGCACTTTATCTTTAGTTTATAGACGAGTAGAGAATCCAGCTAATATAAGATTTGACTTTAGTGGTAGATGTTAGATTAGACTTTCCTACTTTGACAGGCCCGATGGCGCAGATAGTAGTGAACCTATCTTGTGCACCAATGGTTATAGGTTGATTTCAACCAAGGACAAATATTTATATGATGTTAATTGTATTTGTTCTGTGTCAGGGTGGTAAATATATATTCTAGTTGTATATAATTGTGGTTATTCTATTTTGTGCCGTCGCTGAATTTATTTATTAGTTAAACTATAAAAAAGAATAATATTTTATTACGACTTAATGATAGAATAAATTATTTGTGCATCGATTTTAATTCATTTTAATTTAACTTTGAAATTATCGACATTAGTCTGCACATCCCTAAAACTCACATATATCTAGTAGATGTCTCGATAAATATATCAGGAAAATGATAATGTTCGCTTTAGTATGCAAAATAGCGGAGTGACAAATGCAAATGACTGGCCGACAGGAAGTGGAGGGATCATTGACTTCTTTCCACCGAGTCTAGGTGTACGGACCGGGTATTTCCGTTGATAATTGTTTGTTAAACTGATACCCTATTTAATTGGTGTAGTTTTAATATTATTTAAAAATAAAATGACTACTTAGTTTACATAATGTCTCGGAACTATGACTGCGGTAGCCAGAATTTATTTTAACCGGATGATGCTTGAAAATAATCTAGATTATGGTATAAAAACATTGGCTTCTTAATAAAATTCACTAAAAGATACTTATATTATAATTGCTGTGTATAAAGATAAACTGAAAAGTTGTTAATTAATATCTCAAATACATACTTCAACTTCATCAATTTATTTAACTTCATACTTCATATTTTATAATCGAACATAATCGAACTTCATTTAATTTTATTTATTTTAATTCGACACTATTATTGGTTCAATCCAGTTAATGTTGTACACACCCAGAAGCTATAAGATTAAAGTTAATGGAGCTGTTAACAAAGGGGGACTTTCAAAGACCTACGCTGACAGATGAAGACATTTTAAATATGGTCTAGGGTGGCTGACATTGAACTGGCTTCGGCCGGCCGGTTTGAAGAGATTAATGAAGTAGAAGGGATGTCAGGATCGCAGCAAAAAGAAATCGATATTCACATACGAGTTAAGTTAGTAGTTCAGTGGGAAATAGACGGAGCTTACTTACCTAAGCTGGTAACAAGGATTGCTACTGATTTTTTATTAATTTATAAATAGGTGGTTTCTTTCTCCCATTTTTTTTGGACGAACCTATTGCTGGACTACTCAGACGTCAATTCCAGCGCCACCGAAAAAAGAGGGCGGGGCCTCTCATAGATGAGAGGACCGATGCCCGTAATTATCCTGCGTACCCCGGGCCCGCGACCGCTCGTTTAGCTACGGTCGCGCCCACAAGGCTCGCGGGATCTGAGCGGGATTGACGGCGATCGCTAAGGGCGCCTCTAGAGGCTCGACCTAGGCTCAGGCGGCCATCGTTGGTGGTGAATTTAATTATGAAATTCAGCAAAAGAGGGCGGATGGAATGAGCCCGGCAGCTCTAGGGCTGCAGGTTATTGCTCGCAGGGGGCGGGACTGCACGCGTTCGCCGGCGAACGCGGTGTACTGCTTTATTATACGAATGCATCTGCAGTGTCAATGATCGTGTTGTGCCAGTGAGAAGGCGGGGAAAGGCTACGATTTTCGGGGTAATTTTATCGGGCGGGTCGACTAAGACGTGACGCGGTCTACGATATCGGACATATCTTTCTCCGAATAAGTATTAATACAATATAGTATCGGGATTCGTATCTATACAATTAACAAGTACAAATTTGTACTGATCTTACAATAAAATCAAACAACACGGTTCACACTTGTGTTATTATTTGCGTATGCTCATCATGGTTTGATATGGTATCGAAATGGCTTAGAAACAATATCATCGCTCTTGCTCATCAGTTACTCCATGATTCAGTTAATCCGTTCAACCCACAATTCAAATAGATGTTTTAACTCCATCGACCATCCCACTACTATACTTTCAACTAAGTTCTCCGGTCGATTTTTTTGTTAAGTTGGGCGTTATTTTTATAATAATATCAATAAAAAGCTAACAATCTGTTTACACACCAAACAATTATGCAAACTTACTGTGTGGCTTCTGGAATTAGACTATAATAATGAGGCAGAGAAATTAATTACACAACACATATAAACATAAAGCTAGCTAAATATATAGCTAAATAATAATTAAAATACTTTCATTTAAAAAAATGGAAACAAACCTCCTCATATACTAACACACACAATCTTACACATATATAAGTCTTTGTATTGTGGAATAACAAAAAATATATTTATATTTATTATTCAATAATAATTTCAAAATTTTCCTGGTATAGTCATAGAAATTACGTCAAGGTTAAGTCACACCAATTACTAACTTATGACGTCATGACTTTTCAGTTCGCTAGTAAACTGAATACAGTGAAAAGTAGAATCCCCCGGATTCAAGTTATCCACAAACCAAGCTGTATAATCGTAATAAACAGCCAACCAGTCATATTTGCGCATTCATATTATCAGAATGTACGTAGACGAAGTCGCGGGTGGCCTCTTCTTTGGAGGCCTGTTTTGATTAGGACACGGAGGAGTTTAACAAACCTGGTGCGCTATTTTTAAAGTTCAGGATCTTTGCAAGGGTTGATATTGGGAGGGATTACAAAAAATTGTCAACTCTAATAAATCTTGCTTATACGATTTTACGTCTGTTCGTTAGTTCTTGTACTTATGCTAAGTTACCCTGACCCTTATAACACATTAAAATCCTTACACAGAGTATCATGCAACACCTGTTTTTGACCAGTTTTCCGCCTGCAACCTTGTCTGCGAGGCCTTTCCTCCATTTTTTTTGTACCTGAGTAACTTTTGTTGTTCCATGAAGAAGTCTATATCACTCGTTGTCAGCTTAACTGTGCAAAAACTTGTGCTGAGTCTTTGAAGAAAAACAAAAAGTTAGATCTATCCTGCGAGAACATGTTTTCCAGATAAAATGTACCTTATGTGTCATTTCAGATTATCAACAATCTCTGTACCAGATTTCATGTCAAACAACCATACATCCATCCTTACAAAACTTTCGCATTCACACCTAAGTTTGAACCCCTTCTTGTGTGACACCCTTTCAAACATTTTGATTATTAAGATAGTGTGCTCAACCGAAGTCAGTGCAGTGTTTTTAACGCCATCTAGTATATAATCAAGACGTTATATCGTCATCCGTATTGTATCGGACGATGTTATTTCTATTGAAACATGCTACACATCCAACTCTCACCTATCCGTATAATAGATCCCATACGGCGAAGTTTGTGTCAGAATCTATTAGATTAAGCTGGCAGAATTTCGCGAAGAACGATTAACATAACACGCCCTCACAGTTGCGTGGGTAACGTTTCAGTAATAGGAACTGATGACGTTTTCAACAAAATGGCGGGCTTCCTACACGACGATGGTAATTGCCAATTACTTTATTTGTATGAGAATATCTTAGGTTCGTATTCACGGTTATTATTATAAAAAATGATACAATTAACTAGCGGAATTAATGACCTTGACGGTTATATTCAGAAGATAGTTAGTAGCATTAAGATAACTAAGTAGGTGTATAAAAAAGCATACATAGATTCAAATTGGTTCTGCAAAAGAGAGTTTAATTTTGATTATTAATACTAAGTTATTTAATTAACGTATTTTAATTCTGCATGTTAATAGAAATATATAAAGGTTACGATTATTTTGCAATTTTAATTGAGTTTTTAACTAGCGTATATGGGCATATTGGGATAATTAACACGTGCATGTAATATACAAACAAAAGAACAATAAAATTTCAACTTAATGTATAAAATAATGGTGCTTTCTGTATTTAAAATGCCATAACCTCTACTATCGCTAATCGTCATAAAAATCTTTAAATAATGGTTGTACAGTTCTTTTTCACGAACAAAAATTAACAGTACGTTGTATGACTCCATATTAATAATCAGAATTGTTTATGCGGGTAATATATATTTAACGGAATCATTATATTTCATTTTTCATGTGTTTTGCCCGGGAATTCTCGTTTCTCCGTCTCGTCTTTAACCATTAAATTGTTTTGGTTTACTCTTTGTAACTTGATCTATTTCATAGGACCTGGTAGGTTATAATTATAAAACAAAACATCACCCATATCAGCTGGATAGAGAATTTAGGCTAGTGACTTATATAATGTGACTATTGACTTATACAAATATAAGTCTATTAACAAATTCTTGGCTAATGAAAGCCTTAATCTAGGTTTTTCCACATCGAAATCAAGACTAAAGTATTCTGAACGATATTGATAAATGACCCCCAGATACGACCCTAATACCTAAACCACTGTTTTCAAATATTAATATATATCCTTAATGTATTAAAATAGGTCAAAATAACAAAATGAAATGATTCCTTGATAAATAATAGCTCCAGGAAAGAAGCCAAATTTAGTTGTAGAACAGCTTCACACAACATGACGCGATGCTCACTCCATTATAAATGATGGGATCGGACAATCTGTGAGTATCGGGATCGGGGGCCCGTGAGACTTGAAGAGGGTCAAAGTCCAGACAAGATTGATAGTCCATTGATAACGTCATATTTGTGAAAGAAAAAATGACCCGTATGTTACTGAAGTATTTCGTCTTGTGACTTAGTAACGGAAAATAAATATCGGACTTCAGATCATACATACATCACGCCTGTGTCCCATCGGGGTACGCGGAAACTATGGATCTCCACTTGTTACGATGTTGGCTTACGTCTCTCGCTTCCCTTACTCGTTTAGACCTTTAATACACGGTCGTTTATTCTTGGTACTTTTGACCTGGCCCTTTTTAATACCTCTTCTACCTGGTTAAGATGTATTCGCCTCGGTCGTCCTATACCAACTCTTCCATTCACTTGCGCTTTATATATTTGTGTAGTTATTCTACTTTCATCCATACTTTCCACATGTCCAAACCATCTTTACATTCCTTTCTCTTTTGTTGTTACATCATCTTGTTACATTGATATCTTATCGCACTATTCTTTTATCTCTCAAACTCACACTATACAAACTTCGAAATGCTCTTATTTCAACAGCATTTATTCTACTCGCGTGCTTCTTCTGCCATTCCCAACATTCGCTACGCCAGTGGTGCCTTTTTTGACACATTATGGCTGCCTATAAAACCATGTGAGGATCTATTGACACTATTTCCAGCTATCACTCTCTGTTAAATATCTTCTTCACATCCCATCTTCCCATCCCATTCCCATCTTTCGTAAAAACACTTCCCAGATACACAAACTCTTTCACTTGTCTAATTTTCATGTTATCAATCACAATTTTCAAAATTTGTTATACTGTCCTTCTTCTTAATCACCATCACTTACGTCTTAGTTACATTTACTTACATACCTTTTAAAGAAATCTTGCAAAATCGTTACCATCTCTT
Organism: Heortia vitessoides; assembly: GCA_020976665.1. Classification (NCBI taxonomy): domain Eukaryota; kingdom Metazoa; phylum Arthropoda; class Insecta; order Lepidoptera; family Crambidae; genus Heortia; species Heortia vitessoides. The sequence continues at coordinate 5,216,786 of JACJUM010000875.1, forward strand.
ACAACTCTTCAGTGGAAGATGCTAGCAGTACTTGATCATCAGCGTAAAGAAAACATTTGATGAGTAATCCATTCATGCTTAATCAAAGTTCAAAGATCAGATCTGATCAAAGACAAAATTTTTTTATGTAGAAATATTTCTAAAGCAAATGCAATTACTAGCTATGGAATAAAAACTGCAAATGCAGTATGGTTATATCGCGGACACGGCTAATTATTTATCTTAAGGTATAAATTTTTTGATGAGCTCATCAGATGAGCGATCCAGCAGTATAATTTATACGTTCCTTTTTGATTTTATCTTATCTTCAGACACAGTGTCCAAAATTTTATAGTGTGTATTGATTTTTATGTTTTATTGGCATTTATTGTCTTAGATAATGTAATATTTTCTGGCTATAAAATTATGATTTTATTAGACAAATAGTCAGTTATATTATAATTTTTTTTTAACTGGAAGCAGAAATGGAGGCGTCGATAACAACTCAAAATTTTGTTATGGATACGTCTCGCGAGATTACTCTACTGTACTCTATGGTATGTATGATACATACTAAAACATTTTTGTTCCCCAAAGGTAAAAGTTAGCTTTTATCTACTAAAATATAGAAGAAAATATATAAGTAAAACGTAATATAAGTTAAACGTAATATAAGTTAAACGTAATATAAGTAAAACAAAAACAGATTATTTTACAATCAAACGTGTCGAAAAGTAACACTAATATTTCATCACGATATTGTTCCATGAAACAAAACTTATCCACGCAGTCGACTAGAAAATATAAGTTTCAAGTAAATCCAATATCATAATGGGCGGTATAAAACAAGGTTCAATATTTCCCATGGTAAGCCGTTCTCGAAGGTTCTTGAGCTACAAAGCAGTGCGTCGTCGGCTTTATTACAGAGTGAAATCAGCTTTTGCGTTGCTCAGAATATCCTTGTTGTAAACATAAATTAACGCCTCTGGACGTGTTCTTTTATATTATAACTATTATCAGTTTGATTGGCGTAGTCCCAGTTTCCATAATAATAATAATTACCATTAAAATAGTAAGTTACTCCTTTTAACAATAACTGCCAATAAAAGTCCGATTTTTTGAATGTACAAAAGGGGACAATTATTTTCATTATAAGGAACTTATAATCCAAATATAACATTTGATTGAATCAACTTTGAAAATAAGGGACTTTACATACTATTTTTTAAATTTCATGCAAATAACTTCAGAAAAATGAAAAGTTTTATACTAACTTTGCTCCCCTGTTTTACCCCCTTAGGGCGTGGATTTACAAAAATTCTATCTTAATGCTTTACGTTATAAAAGGAACCCTACCCATGTGCATTACTTTAAGTTTCTATCCCTTAGTGCTTAGGCCCGGCGCTGACGTAACAGTCAGTCAGCTTTTTTACATGAGGTATACATACCTCATACATAAGGTCGTCTGCATTCGTACCTCACTCTCACCTATTTCTATCGCCAAATAGTAGTGATCGCATTGCTGTGTCTGAGAGAGATAGAGACAGTCCATTTACGAGCGTCTATAGGCTGCAGTGACGCTTAGTATCACGCCAAAAGTATACTTGTTTGTCGACTTAGCTTAAAAAAATGTAAATGTAAAATGGTTGCTGTGAGTTATTTCTACAAGATAAATATATATACCATTGCGGACTTATTTTTCGACCTTCAATACGTATGACATACATTCATATCTACATACAGACATAAGCAGGGGTTTTACCCTCAAATCCTTTCTGAGAATTGTATTATAAGATCTTTGATTTACCTTTGCTTATTCGGGTGACGTTATGAGAATTTAAATCCGTGCATAATAATACTTTACGTATGAGTTTTGAAGCATAAGGTTTAATATATTTTTCCAAGGAAAGTGAAATATTAAATAAAATGTATAAATACTTAAAATTGATGAAAAGAATCTATTTTAGTCAAATTGACATATTTAAACAATGAAAATTTTAATTTAATATTACTGCAAATTACACTCAGTAATTTCACTCCTTTTTCATCCTCCAAATCGGAACACAGCCATGCAAATACTGATGCTTGGCGACAAAAAAGTGAGAGAAATCTGTGCAAATAAAAGTCTTTTTGACAGTAAAGCTGTATTGTTTGTTTTGTTTTATTATCCCATCCGTTTTCATTTTCTAATGGGAACTTTAAAAACATATTAAATATTTTTTATGATTCTACTTATTGTGTATCTACAATAAAATTAAAGCAGCATGATTGTCAAATGAAAGGTCCTCGAGTAAGAAGTACTAAGATCAAAATCAAATCAAATAGCTAAATGCTTCTTTTTTTTTCGGACGAACCTATTGCTAGACTACTCAGACGTCATTTCCAGCGCCACCGAAAAAAAGGGCGGGGCCTCTCATAAATGAGAAAAGCTAAGTGCTTCATAGTGCTTGCATAGTAAGAGAAAAAAAAATGGAAGAGGTCTCAGATAAAATATAATTTTTTTTTCACAGAATTAAGCACAGTTTGTACATTTATATTTTAATTAGAACTTTGATAACTTATTTAAAATCCAAGTATTATAGTTATAGAGAGCAAGGTTTATACTTTTTTTCGGTAATTCGATTTTACAGAAAATAAAAGACAATTAGAAAAAAAATAGTTTGGCAAAATGTAAACCGGAAAATATATGCAAAGACAGAAAATATTGTGTCTCTAATTTTGTTGGGAAAAGGTCAATATTCTCTGGAGGCTAATTCCCGAGTTCATTATCCGCTCATTATAATTTGACGCTCCAATAAGCGTTTTGTTGGCGGTCACAGGAGATAAAAACGCCACAACAAATATTCATGTTTCTGACATCAACGAAAAGTTTAAATTAAATTTTCGACATTCAATGCAACATTCAATTGCTAATTATGATTTCGAGTAATTTTATTTTGAAAATGAATGGTTTATAAACAAATAAATTATTTACATATCTATAAATCGTATTAATAAATTCCAACTGAATTTTATTTACCTAGTTGCAATTTATTAGTCGCGAGGTATCAGAAACGTCAGTCAGATGGCGGTGGATATACAGCAGCAGTCCGTTGCAAAAACTGCGCTCTGTGATTGCCACCACACTTCCAAAGCGTGGAAATAACGGGCTAAATTTTCGTATGTAAGAAATTTTTTGTCCATATATACCAAGTATCGCAAGAAGATAATGTTGACGGTATATTAATTCGAAATACTATATCTCAAATGAAATTGGGTGGAGATGGGCAGAGTTCTTGCTAGAAAACTAGAAAGGACAGATAAAAGTTTGGTTCTCACCTGAAGTCTGTGAAAAGTTGTTTTTTAGTGTTTGTGTTTAATATAAAATAATTTTTTTTTAATAAATAATACCTCTACATTAGTGACGAAATAAATAACACAATCGCCCTGCTTGACTGTTATCCCTCAAATTTATAAATAATCTCTTGTGTATATGTTCAGGAACAGATGTCTCATTGTTGATCTTTTTATTAGGTAAATTTTAATGGTAAATCATTACGGACATACAAATTTATTTTTTAAGATATATATAATAAGACATAGACTTCTATCTTATCTGACTTTCGAATAGAAACCGATACTTATTTGATCTGAAGAGTCTACAATAATAAAGGTTTATATCAATACCGACACAAACAATAATCCCGTCTGACGCAAATTGTTGGCAGGGAAAATAAAGATTGTGATTCCGCATAGAGAGTGCCCACACTGCGCGTGCTGTATATCAATTCGGCTTGCTTACCTTTGAAGACCCAATAGCCACTATTTGAAAACTATATGTTGGAAAGTTTCCGAGCGAGCCACAAATGTCCTTCTTAAGGTGCGTCTCTATACTTGGTCGTTTGAATTGGTGTGATCTACTGTAGTAAATGTAAGTCGTTAGAGATTAGGTGTCGACCTAATCTTTCCTGTTCCATTGAAGTGTCATTAACTTCAGAAGCATAAATGGAAGCTTCAGATGTCAGTGTATATTAAACTCTTTTTTTATTCACGTATTTTTTAAAGAGATAAATAAAAAACTAGGTATTTAATAATACGGATTGTCGTGAGGTACCGGTCGAGTAGAACAGTAACTCCCCATTTAACAGGTGTCGTAAAAGGCAACTGAGGTACCAGGTTTCAAGAAAAGCTCTGTGTTAAGCAGTGGACGTTTTTAAGGCTGTCGGAATACTTGAAGGTGTAAATTTGATTAACGTGAAAGATTGCAATAAAATAGATTAATTTGGATAAACCATCTCTATATATACATGACACAAATCTTCTTGTCGACATATAAATGTATGTTTCGGATGGATATAGCGCCATCCGTCGGTTTCTGTACCTTAAAAGGGGCGGTATTATTCTGCTCTACTGGTACCTCACTGTAGAGATTTTACCTATATTAGTCGGGGTAAACAAAACAAATAACGTAAAACTACTGAGTAATAACTCATGTGTTTAATTGAGAGTAGCGATTTAACTTAATGAAAAAGTTCGTGTTGTAGTATCATTATTATAAATTTTAACGCGAGCCATTTACTTGTTACTAAGTAATCGTACATCTTTTGTGATTCTCCTTCATTCAGCAGAGAATCCTTTCCTGACTAAAGCCTATAGTTACGTACAGCTATGTCCCCGTTCGGAAGTGGGCCACTCCATTCAGCCCGCAGACTTTACGAATGAACGGTGCAATTTTGATGAGGCTTGTCTGGAAACATACTACGTTTGTGCGTGGACGGCATAATACCAGATAAAATTTCCAGCATATTCATAGTCGTCCAGGGTCCACGATCAAGACATGCCGAATGTATATGAATCATTAAGTGTGACTTTAACCGACATAATAATGTATGAATATCTTTGTAATTTTTTTTTCATAACAAAGAAACCATATTGTTTATATTATTTTAAGCTTGTTTATATTATATTTTACATACTATATACATAATTTTGCTATATCCTTTTGGGTTTAAGCACCTCGCACCGACGGCACATAAAACAAATCATTTAACTATCTCTTAATCACACTCACTATCAGATAATATCAAATCGTGTCGTATATATTGCTTTAGGCAAATACATATTATAGTAATATAAATTTAATAAGAACATAAACGGGCCCGATGGTGCAGAAAGTAGTGATCCTATCTTGTACAAATATTTGTATGTTGATATGTGTGTTTGTTCTGAGTCTAGGTGTTAAAAATATGTATTAAAGTAATATATTTGTGATTCCTCTGTAGTCTGATGTTCGTAACACAAGTGCTTTAAGTGACTTACCACGGAGTCAGGTCAATGTATGAGATGTTGTGTGAATACTTGAATACATAAGCTTATATTATCATTGACTGGACTTACGTAAACTGTTTTTGTCGTTACAACACACGATCAATTAAATGCATAAATTAATAATATTTATATGCTCCATAATTGCAGGTTCTTTGGCAGCGTATTTCTAGATTCTTCGGAATCGTAATATCTGAAAAACGTTATCAATACTAAAAACATATGTCAATAATATATTTGTTTGTATATCTAACATGTTCTCCGTTCGCGAAATTTGAAATCAAATAAAAAATATTTTTTGGAGGAGGTAGAAAGACATTTGGTGGAACAGACTTCAGACTTCCGTACATTGACGGATTCAACAGCTGCACTGTTAAAGAAATTCAGTAACTCCATTTATTAGACCAAGATTAGTATAGATACATATAAATTTGAAATACATATACGCAAGTCCGAGGATTTTACAAGTAATTTTCGTTTGATATCTTTTCTAATGTATATATAATCAAATTATTGGATGTTGTGTATTTACTCCATTTATTTTAAGTATATTAGAAACGTCTTAAAAAATTTATTGAATATTAATAAGAAGTTCCATAAAAATTTTAATCAGAAATGTCTAAAAATAATATGTTTTTTCTTTGCATATTTGTTTGCATTAAACTGTTAATAAAATAGAAGTCATAGATATTAAATAAATTTAATAAAAAAGGTGACAGTGGTACGATGGGTGTAAGAAAGAAGACACTTTCATAATTTATTTCATTGTATAAGACACAAGGTGCTTTGAATTTCGATTGTAGTAGGAAGTACCAGTAAGGGTTCTTCGAGTGTTTCAGGTAATCTTCGACCAGTCAACGATTTCTTGTACCCAACTTACAAATTCATTATTCCCTACTTCATCCCCTTTCCATTACCAAGTTTCAAACTGTATCAGTGATTAAATTAATTCATGATATCGAGTAACGTCTTGGGTGGATATTCTGCGGAATCCAATTTTAATATCTTTGAATTAGTTTAAATTGATAACTTTTATAAAAAATGTAGGAGAGTGAGAATTTGACTTCATAAAGGATAAGGTTGAATCGTCATCACGTTGCTGTGTGACACTGGCAGAGTAGAATAGTACCTCCGCTACCAGGTGACAAAAGAGTTGACTGTGATACCGCAACCTACAGATGGTGGTATACACATTTTTACTAGCGTAACATAAATTCAATTTGTCGCAAAGCTACGCTACGCGATTAAAACCAAGCCTGCCCAAACATAGGGCAAAACTAACTAATAAGTTACTTTGGGTGACTTATGTTAAGATGATCGTTATAGCCGCAAAATCATATCAGTTTTCAGCTGAAAATAGGCCCAAAGGTCTCCTGGAAATCCGGGTTTTTTGTTTATTATGAATTCATCAAACCATTTGATGATAAACGTGACCGCAACCTGTAGACACACCCACGCTTGTGTCATCACAAAGATATCACTAGTGTGTTGCCAACCTTGTGACTTAAAAATACAATGGATTTTTTACCAAGTAATATTAACGCCTCTCTTACGCTTAAAACTAGAACAAAGCAATGCGCTCACTGCTTTCTATGAGTACTGCCTGCAATCTGTGGTTCGAGACACGTTTAAATTTGCCCACAAGCTGAACAAACGATCTCGACCTTGTAGGTAAGCATAGGATAAGATATGTTTATTTCATGAGCTATATTTTCTGACAACTATTCTTTGATAGATAATATAGTAATCTGGTATTCGATACGATAACTAATCGGTGAATATATATCAATTCACCCATTTTCATTACTTGTTTTGTTTACACTAATTTATATATCAAATGCGACATTAATTATACTCGTATATACTTTACGCCGCATTTATAATATAAGTGAAAACAAACAATTATCTACTTCGCTTAACTTGAAAAACCATTTTGGTGATATTTGATGGTATAATTGAATATAGGCTAATTTTATTCTTGCATATAGAGATTTTCATCGAGAAATAAATTATCTATGTCCATAAAAATAAAACCTATTTAATAAACATGCTGCCACATGATTAATACAATATGCTTTAAACAGAATATTTCGTTTGTTTTGTAATTAATTAATTACAAGATTAGTTAAGTGTAATCAAAAGCAATTTGTAAAGCGACAGGTAGCAACTCATTTTCCCCCTCAAGCAATCCGCCATCACAATAAAAGAGTTTGTAACATGCTCTGATATTATACTAATTACGTGCAAAAGTGTGCTGATTTATGTTAATTAAACAAGTTCTTTAATTTTAAACTGATGGGAAATTAAATAATAAAGTTAAATAAATGAATGTAATGTACCAATAATAGTCTAAAGATGCCGGCAGAATAATAAAATTATTAGAGATGCGCTCAATATTCTATTGGTATCAGTATGTAACTGATTCGGTTCACTCAAAAATTTAAACGTTGACCTTTTTAGTAAATACGTATTATTTTTGTGATAAGTAAGTGCTTTTAAATTTAATTGACAAAAACAGTTGTATTACTATCAAACAACAGAAGAATTACACAAGTATTACTTTATTAGATATTTTAATAACCAAATTGAGAACAAATATATGTTTAATCTGGGTCGTCGAATCCACTTGTCGCTTACAATTATAATTTATTAATTTTCTTCACAAGGACATTATTGTGAGAGACTCATGCCACCTCTCAAACAGATTATCAAAATGATGATTACAAAAATATAATAATAGGAAAAAATTAAGTATAAACTTGCGTGTGTATGTGTATGTATGTTTATCTTAGGTCTTCCGTTTCATCGTAAGATAAAGCAAGAAGCCACATTTTTAGAGTTCGCTTAACAAGTACAAACTACAAATTTGTCGCATATGATTGACTGTAAATCCAAACGAAACAATGTAGCTCAAATCTAACAGGGCGGGGAAGGAAATGGGTAGTGGGTGGAAGTAGCATCTCCGTCGCGAAGATTCACCACGTCACCACGCCTGCCCATTGCAGCAATTAGCAAAGCATAGCAAAAATGGGCAATTGTGGTCTTACCAATACAATAAGCTAGGAAGGTTATGAGGATGTATGGTTATATTTTTTAATATATAGGACAAGGGGCCTATCCAGAAATAGTCACCGGTAGGTTTCACTTTATTTGGTTTCACAAAAAGTTTTCACATCTTCTACATAATTTTTGACGGGCGCGATGGCGCTTTTGGTAGTGATGGTACGCCAAAGGTCGTGGGTTCGTTCCCCACCCAGGAACAATATTTATATGATGATATTTGTGTTTGTTCTGTGTCTGAGTGTTTAGTATGTGAATTTAGGTATTATATGACGAAATCGGGTCAATATAAGAATAGATTTGTTTATTAAAACATATCTTCTAAATACGAAACAATTTCTTACTAAAATTTGCGTCCCGTTTACGTCCCATTTTCATGTAAAGTTGCAGAAACTTTCCATGACAGTAATTTTCAATAATTGTAAAAAAGTAATTACCGTATTCGTAAAACTTCTATTTCGGTATTCATTCATTGTATATTCTCAATCTCCAAAACTAAGATTATATCATGCGAGCGTCAAATTATATTGTTAAAATACGGGTAATTTACTTCCATCCTTTATATCTGTGCAGTCTTTCTACTTTCATCCACCATTTCTACATGTTCAAACTATCTCAACATTATTTTTTCTATGGTTATCACACATTCATCTTTTATACCGCATCAATCTCTTGACGTGCTATTCTTTAAACTATCTCTTTAACTCACACTATATATACATATTATTTTTCTATTCCTCCTATATATTAAAATAAAATATAACTTTTTACCCGCATTCAGTTATACAACTATGACCTTTTTTCTACCTTAAGGGATGATTTTGGAAAAAATATTCTACACATGTTTCATGATTTTCAATACAGAACCTTTATGCTGAACTTCAATAACTCAAATCCTTTCTTAAACTCCATGCATAATTTCAAGTTTGTCAGTCAGTTAACTTCTTTTTTTATGTATGTAGATAGATTACATTTATTTATAGACTTCAAAGGATATAACGTCAGAGAATACTAACTCTAAACGCCAGTACGGTATTTGAAGAACTACTTGACCCGATTAAGGTAATTAACATTCGTCTATTAATACCTAATAGTTTATCACGAGATATGTTGTAATGGAATACATCGCGGTCATCCGATGCGGACCCTCACTAATTCGACCCTTCCGAGGATTGCTGATGAATATATATCAGATACCCAATATTAGATATACTCGTACTTATAATTTCTTGTTACCTCATATATTTATTGATCAATTATTACTTCATAAAGCAATTGTAATCATTTTGTGTTGTATATTTGTTCGTGTCACTTTTTATGATTTAACTGTTTTGAATTATATTTTTTGTTACTTTAGTATTTAACAGAGTAAAATTATGAATGTGTAAAATATTGTTTTAAAAATTATGTATCTTAACAATTTGGCCTGCAAACTACGTTGACACAGTAGACAATAAACACATTTAATGACACACGATAGTAGTAAATTATTAAATATAAAAATGAATCAACCAATTTTATGTATTGTAGCACAAATAGTTGTTGTTTCATTATATACAGTTTTTAAAAAAGCACATTTTAAATGCGTCACAGTTGAGCTGGGATTTGAAGGTACACAAGTTTATGATTCTTGTTCTGTTTTTAATTTTTTATGATAGAATTTTATTATTTATATTCAAATAAAATTTTTATAGAAAAATCAATTTACTCAGATGTCGGGTGGAACACAAACCCGCACCTTTTCCTTCCGAGAAACTCGTAAATTGATACTAATATATTTATGCAAAAGGGTATTTTTCAGTCCATTTCTCTGTCTAGTTATGCTGTCTTGGCTCACCCGGTAAGCGAATCTTCATGAAATAGAGCATTCGGACTGTTTGAATCCTAGGGGAGAATATAAGATTTTGAGATAGGAAAGTTCCCTCAGGACGTCTTAAAATAAAAAGTTCACACGGACGGAGTCATGGTTGGAAAGCTAATCAGTCCGTTCTGTATTCTGTAAGAGTTAAAAAGAAACTTGGTTAAAGTATTTTTTTGTTACACGCTTAGTATTGAACGACTGCGACGTCACTCTTAATTGAATAGCAAAGTGCCGGCGGCAAATCCCCGTCTCTGTCAAACATAGTCAGCACCCGAGGGCATTAACATTGGAGAAAAACAAGTGAATTAACAAACAATGCAGACAAAAATCATTTTTTATCTGTATCATGAAAATGGAATGAAAAGTAAATTTGAAATGCAAATATGGACAATTCAAATAGAAAAAGTATTATAGTTTACCAAAAAATCAATCCATTTATGCATTTGGGTGTGGATTAGGGAATGGAATCTGCCATCTTTAGTGTAGTCTAAGTTAAACAAGCACGTGAATTGGATTTTCCTTCAAAACGTTTAACTTTTTTTTCTGATATTTTATATGCTGTAAACGTTATTTTCGGCCAGTAATTTGACGCAAATCAGTTTACCGTTTTTCATCACCGCTGCCCGCGTGGAATTAATTTGGAAAGAATCGTACGCCGTGAAATTGTGCTCCGTCGTGCCCCATCGTGAAACAATTTAGTCACCATTACGCGGTGACGTTTTTGGTACGTTCACTAAATTGATATTAGAAAATGAAAGACGTATTAAGCGATCGGGGCGAAAATCTGATTGACCTATGATTTTAATAATGTATTTTTGTTTATTCTATAAAACTGGTTCATTATATAAGCAATTTTATTTAAGTGCTATTGTTTAAGAAATTAATCTAATGAAAAATAAAATAAATAAAATAAATTCTGAAACAGCTTTTTTCTATGATAATTACCATATAGACAATGTTTACCATACCTCAAAAAATTCAGCGTAATACTTCTGGCTATCTTTAAGAAATACCGAGCAGACGTGCTATAAACCGCAGAGCACGGGTTTGCGAGATGATACTGCCCATACCCGCCCAATTTGAGCTACGTTATTTCAAAGTATCTACGCCTGTCGGTAAAACCGTGGGCTATGAACAGCTTTTCCGACTCAGTTTATTTATTGATAATACTCGTACATCTATAGACATAATGAATGTGTGGTCTTGGACGGATCGCTAGTAAGTAATTTATCAGTGTTCGTGTTCCCCATTATTAGCCATTGTAAGTATAATGGACCACATTAAATTAATAACGTGATAAAATAACAACAATTATAAGCCTTGTTAAATACCTCTGACAATATAATTGAAACGCTTTTGGCACGCATATCTTACATTACCCACTGCTTCGCATTAATATTTATACAGTCGTGGATAACCGGCTGTGTAGTATAGTACCTCTTCATACCAGGTATCGTAAGATTTGACTGTGGTACCAGAACCGATAGATGGCGATAGAATATATAGTTGAGAGGTACCGGCATACTAGAGTAGTACCTCCCCTCAACAACAGGTGTTGTAGAAAGTAAGTAAGGTACCAGGTTAGATAGGTAGTGGTATTACCCATCTTTAGTAGTGAAATTCAAATGTAGCAGCAGCAGCATCCTAGTAGCTCAACGAGATAATTATTAGGGGAACAAATTAGAAATACTTCTACTGTTTCGATGGTACAGACGGTAGTGGTATCTAGTTCTATATTTTGCACCACGGTAAACTACCATCGAACCCACTACCTATGGTTGTGATATGGGACCCAGGACAAACATTAATATGATGTATACTTGTGTTTTTTCTGTGTCAGGGTGTTAAATATGTATTAGGTCGTTACAAATTGGCGTTTTGTGCAAGAAGAATAATAAGTTTTTTTTTAATTACGCGTTTTGTAACATTTTGCTATCTTAAAGATAATTTATTGATCCCTTTACTAAAAAACCACGGGGGCGAGAATGAAAAAGTTTTTTTAAGGGTGGTTTGGACTGCCGCATCGGAGTTTAGTTCTTACCTGTGAAAAATTATCCAACGACCAGAAATAATGATAATCTATTGAAGCAAGGTTCGGGGAGTACGGTGAATGTCTTAGACATTCCGATTGTAGCTCATCTAACTTAGTGGTTGTTTTTTGTGTGGTTTTGCATTGTCGTGAAGTTGTCGTCTAGAGCATTTGACTTATCTCGGTTGTTTAGCAGCTAGTTCTTCTTTCATGGTTTGTAGTTGCTGACAATAGACATCTGCCGTAATCGTTTGGCCAGATTTCAGAAAGTTATAGTGATCGACACCGGCGCTAGTCAACCAAGTCACAAGAACATTTTTAAATCTATTTTCACTTAGGGCAGGATTTGGCTGAGTCTCAAAGGTACAACCATTGTGACGAGCGCTTCCTATTATAGTACAGTATTAACTTTTAATCAAAAGTAAAGATTCGATTTAAAATCCCTTCATTATTGTGTGAACAAATAAACATTACAGTCGACGCTCCATCCATCCATCCATCGTTAAAGTTTCTCTTTCCCGATTCGATTCAAGTAGATTAATACAGTTTTGTCACTTACTCCGAAGCCTGCTGCTATTTCTGCAGTGATTTGTAAAGGATTCGCTTCTACAATAACCTTTAATTTTCCCTTTTATCACTTTGGTCTACGGCCGTCCACGGGGATGGTTCTGAAGGTTAAAATTTCCAGAACAAAAAACTTGATACCAAAAACATACGTTTATATATGTATGTTTTTATTGCGAAACTAGCGCCGTATACAGCATTAATCCTTTGATCTGTTTCAGCAGCACTGGTGCCACGGCAGGACTGCTACTCGCGAATATATCGATTTCATGTTTCCTATTGTGCAGTAATAAGCGGCGCCAACTAAAAAAAGTAATAAGGAAAAACACAACTGAATGACTGTTTTTAAAACTCCCAATTCAGTCCAGTTTAAATGTTTGAATTCAGAATTCTTCACTACAGAGGATATTTCAGATCAAAGTGGTTAGAACGACAAAACGTTTTTCTAATTTCATTTGTAATATTTTATTTTTTAATTGACCCAATATTTAAGTAAATGTGTGTGCTTCACCTGTTGTCTCATGTCAGTAATATGTGCTTTAAGCGACTTGTCTCAGAGTAATGTTGATACATAAATGAATAATAAGTTAATTGATAAGTGAATTTATTATTATTATTTGAAATCATCTCGTACATTGTTCTGTCCATTAAGTACATTACGGAAATCAGAAGAAATTTATTGCAAGTGCACATATCCATTGAATAGAAAGTTCCAGTAACAATGCTTATTCGTGCTAGCTCGTTAGTGGTAGTCGCAATATATATAGTTCCGGGTATATAGTAAATAGCGAATTGTAGTAGTTAAATATGTACATTTCATTCCTTTTTTTTTAATTTTTACGGATTACGCTGAGTATCGAATATCGCCCCACGAAATTCCACCAGAGGAATATATCTATAAAATTTTAAAATGATCTCCGTATTCATCAGATTCTAACTTGACGCCAACGGGGCCATTTCGAAGCTTAAGATCGATATCATGTAACATATCTACAAAAAAGAAATTAAAATATATAATAGAATTGCAAAGCTTTTCCATTTTTTAAGATATTTTCTGATATGAGCCACATTTTCTTTTTTTTTGCCCAGAACTCTAATTAAAATCTTAATTTAGGAGAAGCTATCTTATATAATGTAAATTTTGCTCTAGATAATACCAGATAATAAGGTCTAAACCGGTTCAGATTTTTCGGTAAGTACCCATAAAACACGTACAGATAGAATTATCTTTTTTTTTTCGGTCGTTCGTCGATCAGCCACAAAATTATTATTTTTTAATTACACAAACTGCTAGTATTACTTAATCTAAACAGAATTTAATTATATATATTTAAAATATTTTCTGTTCAAAAGTTGTTAGCACCAGTTGATTGGAAATGAACAACCCTTAAGTGCCCTATCTAAACTATTTAGCTACACACATCGCAAAACAGCGGGTCATTCGTCCTATAACCTAATTTGTAGGCTAAAGGGACCCGCGCTAAAAGTAGCCCCATGTCGAGAGTGTCAATAAGAATGAACGAGGCTTAGTAAATGCATCAGATTCCATTAGAGCGGCTTTATTACTAGGTTCGGCGAGGTGAATAGAACACGTAGGACCAATATGATGCAGGCTTTTTGTAAAAACACCGCGTATTTTATCTAGCCTTGTTTTATTTTCAACAAACGTGTGAAGTTTTTCTATGGAAAAATGGTAAACGAATTTCTAGCATAACAAAAGTTGGCATAACTATGCAGTTTGTATGAGATAATTGAAATTTAAAAAATACGAGGTTAAATATTGTAAATTTACTGTTGATACATTTTTTTTTATTTGTCAGTTTACGAAAAATTCCAGGTTAATTAAAAACCTGGTTTTGATAGTCACTCAAATATATTTTAGCAGTATAACGTTTTTACACAACAGTCAACGATTAAATATGAACAATTTTTGTAACTTTTAGTTGAATTACTTGAAAATTAGATTTTACACATAAATATTGTTTTGTACCAGGAAAGTGTAAACTTGATTTCCTTATAAATAAATACATATAGTAGATTAGTACCTCTCAGTGCACCAGTTGTTGTAAAAGGCGGCCAAGATAACAGAACCGACTGTATATCCATCTGAAACAGTGTAGCTTCCCGTCGCGGATGCTGCGCTCTGCAATTGCCAATACGACTGGCCAACGCGGCAATTATGGGCAAAAATACATCCTTTCTTAAAGAGGCCCATGTCCAGCAATGGACTTCCAATGGCTGGTATATGGTGATGAAATATATATTTTACCCAAATTGTTTTGGTGACACCAGTTAGTAAACTAACAGAGATGGCATTATGGGAAAACGCTTCTGTACGCAGGACTAATTGGGGTTTGTCACTAACTTTACTATGGCATAAACGACTTGTATTCTTTGAAAACATAATCTAGCTATCTTCATAATCCAGTTTCTTCATGCCAGGACTCAGCAAATCGGAAACGAGGTGTAACGATAAATAACCCAATTTTTTTTTCTTTTAGCTAAACAACTGATCTAGTCAAGAAAAGACTAAAAAGTAAAAGCAGTCCTTTCACTTTGTTCCCCAACTCAATGTGACCTGTTAAATAATTAATTAGTACAATATTTAAATCACGGAAACCTTTTCAAACCCTGATTTACATTACTCTCCCAGAAAGCCAACACTTTCTAAAGCCAAGGGTAATCCGTCACATGTTTTCAACGAAAAACCTTTTCAGGAATTGCCCCATGTGTCAAAGATCAATGTTTTTTCTTCCGCGAGGCTTGCGGCACCTTAAGCATTCTCTTTTGTGTAAAAAGTTAGACAAGCGTGCGTTGGAATGTGTTGTATGTGGGTTCTTTCAGTCATGAATAGATTTAAATAAGGTGTACAGAATAGCTCTTTTTGTTGAAGACGCCCGCTATTATTCGTTTATTTATACTACTCATTGAGAAGTTCTCGTTAATTATGCGACTGGATAAGTATGTATTTGGCGACTATTGTTTATTATTTTTTTAAGTTATTTTATACCAGTATTTACTCACAGGCAGGTGCTAGTTTGAATTTATTTATTTTTTTATAATATTGAGGTTGTAATAATGCGAATCAATAGTAAACGGAATGTTCTGTATTTGTATGGTTCTCTAAAGATAATGCCTGTCATGTCTAATTATTTGTCTTAAGAAGGTTATCTACAAATGTAATATGTATGTCACGAGTATATATGTGTATATGCATGTAAACAGTTACAAAGTCCGTGTTGATGAATCGCTTTCCTTTCCAATGCAAGTTAGCGCAAACAGTGATATATATATATACGTGTTAAGGTAGATCGATGTTAATCCTTACACAAAATTAGAACGCCACGAGTAGCACTCGTAACCAACAGATCCAATTTAGGTTAATGTAGGAACAGCATCGGCTATTGTCTAATTGATTGTTGTATAAAATCATTGATAACTGCCTATAAAATAAAAAAAAACATAAATTTAAAAAACTAGAAAATTATAG
This sequence comes from Heortia vitessoides, assembly GCA_020976665.1. Classification (NCBI taxonomy): domain Eukaryota; kingdom Metazoa; phylum Arthropoda; class Insecta; order Lepidoptera; family Crambidae; genus Heortia; species Heortia vitessoides. The sequence goes on from JACJUM010000875.1 coordinate 5,233,073, forward strand.
TGTGTAAAGATGAAACAATAGAAATAACATTACTAAAATGATTAGAACGATACGGATCCCTAAAGGTACAAACGTCCATATTTTGGTCTAACAAAAAATAAGTTATGAGTGTACTGGGGTGCTGACATGGGGAAAACATGCGATATATTTTGTAATTGTCGGGTAAGGTCACACACATATAACATACACATTTTTTTTGCTTTGCAAAATATTACTATCTATCTGGAAGTTGGCACTTAGTTTTTCCGTTCTTAAAGGCAATAGCTATTCAAGATAAAGAATATCAAAGTGGACCTTATCCCCTTTTCTTTTTAAGGTACAGAAATGTATAAATATCTTCGATGTTCCTAAGAGTTCATTTGTTTTTAAGAGCTTGAATCTTAAGTATTAACAAAACTTTGTTTATTGAAACGTGCCACTCCCATTTTTTCCCTTTAGGATTAATATTTTATTCGTAGCTTCAACATGTGCGTCAACATTTTGAATTAAAACGACTGTCAGTTGAACATTGAACAGTTTGAAGGTATAGTTTAAAGTAAACTAATATTACCGCTTGTAAAACTGTTAGTACTTATCAAGGATATTTCAAAAGATAATATTTAAAATTAGTAGGCTTTGATGATAAATAAAACTCACAAGACATGATTTTGTTAACATCTATTTATCAATATTTTGTTTAAGACTAAAAGAAAAAAAATCGTAACAGGCTGGTAATGTCTAGTATGTACCTCTTAATTTAGCCGTACGTAATACATTCGTATAACTGGCACTAATAAGTTGGGAAGCTCTTTTCTTTTTATTCATGGATAATTGTCACAGCATCGAACAACAAAACAGCTGGTATCCAAGTCGTCTATAACAGACAGTAATAGCTATGAGAGCCGCTTAGTTTCGACAATGATTGATCTCAAAGTGACGTCCTGTGTACCGCCATCACAGTGAATGAAACTAGCATCGTACTTAGTTAACCGATGCTCTGTGACATTAGATATGGTCCTAAACCGACAAATGACGAACGATTAATATTTTCAAGGCAAAGCTATGTTTATTTGTCGTAGAGGTAGATATCATACAAAGGTCGTCTGCATTGGTACCTCAGTTTCATTTCTTTCTACCGCCAAACAGGAGTATTTGGATTGTTATGTTCTAGTTTGAAGAGTGGGAGTGGCAGTGTATTAACTGGGTAATTTGATATAATATTGTTGTGCTTGTGATAATACGAGCATCTATAGGTGGCGGTGGCATTTACTATAATGCGGGCTGTAGTGCTAACAGTTTGTCGAGTTGCTGATATAAAATAATGAATGTATTTTCTTATATTTGATCAAACACCAAAAAACTAAATATAGACTACAAACTCACACGGATCTGTCCAAAAAAAGCGACCTATAAAATATGCATAGAACAATGCAAACATAGAAATTAAAATTCCTTACATTATAAACGTAGACCTAGTAACACTAAGCATACACCACCACGCTAAATAGAACAAGTCACGTTCACGTTAAGACGCACTTCTTTGCATCATAGAATAAATATTACATCGTTGATCAAAGAATTAGTTAGAAGATATATTTAATCTTAATAATGTTCTTGGGCTGTGCAGAACCTCGTTTGTGGAAAATAACTTGACCAAAAGTATTACTGTTCATCATTACGACTAAAACACGAAAAATATTTTATATTTTCATGTGATTTTTCAACATTTTTTTACTTACAAATAGTCTTAGGAAACGTGGAAGTAAGAAGAGAGAAAAATCTTATTACCAATACTTGTGTTTTTGTTCTGTGTCTGGATGTTAAAAATATGTATTATATGATGTCCGTAACACAAGTGCTCTAAGCGACTTACCACAGAATCAGGTCAATGTATGAGGTGTTGTGTGAATATACATACAGTTTTCTGTAAGTTACCGCCAAATAGCAGTGTTCAGATTGTTGTGTTCCGGTTTAAACGGTGAGAGTTTCAGTGAAACTACTACTTAATGTGACATAACATCTTCAAGTCCCAAGGTTGGCAAACGCGCTAGTGATATTGTTAAGCAGATTGTACACTTGTTTATCGACGTAGTTAAAAAATAAATATCATTATATGCCGCAACAAACTAGAGTTATATGGGCAGCGCATATACTTTCAGGTTTCATATACGTTAAGGTCAAACAAAATTTGTTAAATGAAAAAAATGTATATCTCCCACTGCACCAGGTATTGCAAGAGGCGAATAAAGTACCAGCATGGACAGACGGCTGTATATCCATCCAAAACAATGCAGCTCCATTGCACGGGGCCCCACCCATGGGCAGCAGCATCCCCGCCGCAATGCCTCCACTCTGCTATTGCCAACAAGCTAGCCCAGCACGGCAATTATGGGCAAAATCCTCCTTTATCGGAGAGGCTCATGTCCAGCAATGGACTTTCGATAGCTGGTATGATGATGATGATAGCTTAAACGCCAAAAATAATTATAACCTTTATTAAAATCTCCGATAGTGTTTTTATTTTTGCAAAGTATGTATATAAAGCTAGAAATGTCTAAATGTATTTATATACATATATAATAGTGAAAGTGTAAGTACAAGGGAATGTAATCTACAAATTCGCGTGACGAATAAATGGAATTACGGGTGATGCATTTTCATTCGCCGCGGCGCGAACTTTGTCTGATTCTACGGAAAATATTTTTAGTAGAGCACAAGTTCTCAACAGTACTGGAAATCTCGAGTATGTGCATTGTTGCAGCTGTATTGCGAAGTTCATGAAATAATGTTCCTTATATGTCATACTTCAGCCCTGTTTTACGGTCATAACTTTGTTTGGTGCTTGTCGTGTAAGTTGTTGCAGTCTAGCATATTCTCTTCCGCGCGTTTCAAAATAGGTTATTTTGAGGAAGGTTTAGACTTAATTTTGTACGTCAGTTTCATAATTATACCAAGTTTACTTGTATTTTTGTATAAGTCTATATTTATACAAAAAACAAGTAAAGTATAAATAAGTATTCAGTATACTTTTTTACTTAAGTTACTTTGACGCGCTGATTTGTGCATTTGGTAGCGTCACCACCTTATGCGCCAAGGGTTGCGAATTCGATTCGCTCCCTGGATGCACATTCATGTGATTGTCTGATTTTATTCAAAAAATTTTGCATGTTTTGTAAACGCAATCAACCAACATTACATTATATATTTTATAGTTCATTCAAATAGATCACACCGTGACATATATAAAACAATTTTTTTTAAATACTATATTAAAAAAAGGTTGCTAAATAAAAAAACACCAATAATTTTTCCATCATTCAAGGCGTGGCCTCATTACACATTTCTCCATAAAAAATTTAAAGCCAATCATTGAGGATTCAGTCACTAGACATTTAACTGTTCACAACCATTACACATTCCATATTATACAATCCGTTCCTATTTTTCAGGGAACATTCCCAAGGTTGTGGTGGATAAAAAAGATTATGATGAGAATTTCATTTATAAATAGTCAATAAAACAAATAAAAAATCGGATGGCAAATGTTAAGTATTAGTCATCAATTACGTTTTGCTACATATTAAAATGTTTTATTTACTTACTTACGTAGGGTACGTAAGTAAGTAAAAAATAATATTAATAAATAAATAAATTATATGAACATTACTGTGGTAAGTAGTTTAAAGCACATAATTCTTAAATATATATTTTTTTAACACTCAGACATTAATTCCTCTGATGCATAAGATATGAACACCAGAGAATAAACCATCGGGTCCGTCACACTAAATGTAAGTGCCTAAAAGGTTTATAACTGTAACAGAAGTATGTTAAAACAAATATTAAAGACCATTCTTGTTACTAGTCATAGGAAAATCTGCATGGACTTCACTATATTACTTCCCATCTAAGCATTTCCGAAACTAAAAATATCGTATGTCGTTTCCTAGAGTTCAAACCTATCCACACGGCTTTCCGGGATTAGCCGGTGAATCCTTTAATTAATACGAGTACACAATATTTTAAAATTTATTTTAAACATTGTATACTCGTATAATATCTGACTAGACTATGATAACCGACTAGACGATTTTCATAGTGCAAATTATTCACTGTAACTTAACGCCAACAGTCCAACATCCTTCCAACACCTTTCCTTAATCATACTGCAAAGATAAATCTATACATGCAGGTTATCTCTCCTGACATTTTGTGTCATATGTTTACAAAATGTGAATGCACAGGTTGCCAGTGTACTTCTCTCTATCACCCTCCGAGTGATACATAATGTCTGTGAATGTCTAAATGGTAAGTATTATTATGTTTGTGTATCTTAAAAAAAATGTGCAGATGACTCAGTGTTGCCAACATGTTATTAAAAAAGGATTGGTGGCATTTTTGACATTACATGACAACAGCCAGCGTGAAAATTTACAACAATATCGATTTGTGATGCGCAAAGAGAGTCGATCTTGCATATTTTAATAGTTAAGTCATGCATATTTTCAAAGATACTTCCGTTATTAGTAAGACATTTCATAACTGTATATTTGCTAAGTGCGTTCAAAATGTTCATAGAGATTTTTTTATTATTTTAGTTAAATAAAAATACACACACAAAAAGAGTATGTACATTATTTTTAAAGATCGAGCTGTATAAAAAACCTACTATTTTATTATTAACATTAGATATGCAAACAATTTCGAATTAATAGATAATATTATAATAAAAAGCTAACGTAACTGGACCATAACTCATAAACGGCATACATCCAATCAATACGGGGTGTATTGATTGTGTGTATTGCCAATTAGACATATAAACAATTAAAATTTTAGTAAATATTCCATTCCAAAATGTAATATGTATATACAATTAATGTAAACTTAATATTGTCCCAGTAGACAGATAGAAACCGTCACAATCTAAAGACTAAAGAAATTATACTCTTGGCTTTTACTATGGCTACTTGTAGATTCAAAGACTGATAAAGTCAATAACCTGCGGCACACAATAGCGCACGTCTCACGACGCACTCCCGCTAAGAGACAAGACACATATACCGTTGCCATTGCCACAGTCTATAGGTAATGAGTTTTGTACAGAATACATAATATACAAAGCAGTGATGTATTAAAGGCTTAAATAATACGTAGCGCGTTTTCGTCAACTATATAATATAAAAAGAGTTCTTTAACCTTCGTGTGCTAAAATTTTATTGAAACATTTTGTTAGGATTACCTCATATTATTTTGATTGTGACGGGTCAACATTTAAAAGAATGGCACAATTTAAACATTTATATATTTATAAATGGTATCCTTATTAATAATAAACTTCTGTACATTAATATAATTTGGCAGCAAAGTTTTAAGATTAACATTTCAACTATGGACTCTAACACGAGGAAATTATCAAATTTCTCTTGAGAATAATAAGCAATGACACGTATTGTATCACTTATATAGTAACATTTAGTTTGATATGACAAACAGACTCAGTTCAATGATCAAGTAGGTTTCTATAGTGTACCAGAAATACTCGTTTTGACGCACCAACATACAGATATACTACGAAATATCGACATTAACATGTTGCTTTGATCAAACTTGAATGGTATGGTATGAATTTTATTATATTGAGAATTTTTCTATTTATCTAATATTTTAAGTAACTAGCCTAGTCCTTTTAAAACTACGACTAATGAATTCAAATTTGTTTTAAAAATAAAATTGTAATATTATTCCGACCAATGCATCAGTTTCTGTCAATAGTACCAACTGTAATACGACTAACAGTCATGTCAAGTCATAAGATTACTTTAATAAATTACATTTTCTTATGTACCGCACATTTTTTTCTTTCATAAGAACCTTTTTCTGTCAATAAGTAATGCAACTAGAAATAATTAACGAAATTGGTCCATCCAATGCAAGCGTGAGACTTTAACAAAAAAAATAGAGATAAACTTAAATATGTTTTCTTTAATAAATGTAAGTAAGTTTGACGATCAGTGTAGCTACTTGCATCGTTTAGATTACCGAGAAGACAGATTCTTTTTTAATACTGGATTTGTGTATTTTTAGTTATATCATATATTTGGCAATGACCACGAACTAAGGTGTATTATTATGTTTTATAATATAAGTACGGTAAAACATATTTCTCAAACAATATTTTAGATAATATTATTCTATCAAAAAAATAAATCAACCATAAGTTCCAATAGAATTTTTAAACATTTTAAACTTTGCACCAAAACAGATACTCAAAAACGGCTTTAAAATATGACCGTGTGTTTTAATACTTGGCTATGTAAGCTGTGTATCTAATAAGCGGGCAAACATGAAACTTTTACGAGGATTTCATGCGTTTGCTGACGAAATTGAATGTAAGCTTTGTTGGCGGATCCATTTCAGCTAAAAGTATAATGATCTTTTGTGGAAAATATACTTTCGTATAGACTAGTGTAATTTTGTTTTACATAAACGCTATTATGTTTGCTTTGTTCTTAAATATAAAGTTGTTAAATGGGATGAAGGTTGACTTATCAATGCATTCATAATGCATTTTTTTAATACTATTCGTGTATATCTACACATAAAAATGAATAAGGATCACTAGGATAAGCTGACATATTTCGGAAATGTAGCATTATCAAGAGAAAGTGTTTACGTGGCGCCTTCTTTTAAATAATAACTGTAAAATGAATCAAAATAATAATAAAAGATTTTTTTTCAATTAATACATTGAGTTATTTTATCCTAAAGTTTCATGGAAATAAACTTTAACTCCTACCCGTAGCTCGAGACATACGAAGTCGACTACATGGGGATTTCCACCTGGGTGGACTCAGGATCTATTTGTACAAAATTTCTAGTGGTAATCTATCCCATTTTTCAATAGCGGCTCCCCTGATATCTGGCACTGTTTGGAGGAAAAAATTACTACAAAAAAGGTAATAATGATGCAGTAAGACAAACAGATGATGACTCAGTTTATTTTGTTTTCCGAGCAGACTTCTGGTATTCTACTGTTGTCTGAAGAAAGAGATATAGAGGGCACCTCCACACTAGGAAATTATTGCGAATAAATACGTACATATACATTTGGGCAAGTGTATCCTTACGCCTATCGTTATATTTATTTTGTAGGTCGAAGCAGACAAACAAATATACTGTCTCCATGATAGTAAACATTACTGCTGCTTTTTGACACTTGTATTATCGTGTAGTACCCGCGGATCAGAATAGTACCTCGCCCTGTACCAGGTGTAGTAAGAGACGAATGAGATATACAAAAAATGGCAGGTAGCGATATATCTATCCGTAACAGTGCAGTTCAAATGCACAGGACGGGGATGGGCAGTAGCATCCCTATCGCTGCGCTTTGCGATTGCCAATACGCTTGCCCAGCGCGGCAATTATGGGCAAAAAACCTCCTTTCTTGGAGAGGCTTAAGTCCAGCAGAGGATTTCCAATGGCTAGTATAATGAAGACGTTTTTTATCGCCTCACTTTATCTTCTAATAAAGTTTAGCTAAGATTAATAATAGTGAAACTGAGCGAACGTCAAATCATCCAAAAGTTTCTGATTAATTCCACGTTTATCAGAGTAGATAAAGCACGGGTTGATAATTGGAATCAATCATTTCAAATGCGCTGTCTTGATTAGCATTTTGACCGCGACTTCCATAAACTTTACATGAAGCACCTTGGAGTACTATTTTTTAAAGATAAAAGTGGTAAGTCGCTTAAAGCACTTGTGTTACGGATGCCAGACAACAGAGGAATCACAAATATACTACTTAAATACATATATTTTACACCCATACACAGAGCAAACACAAATATCATCTGCGCCATCGGGCCCGTCAATGTAACAAGAGCAGTTTAGCATTTCTAGTACAAGCAAGAAAAGATGATTCGTCGTTACAGCCATTAGAAGTCCACTGCTGGATATAGGCCTGCCCAAGGAAAGAGGAATTTTGCTCATAATTGCCGAGCTGGGCAATCGTATTGGCAATCGTAGAGCTCAGCTTAGCAACGGGGCTGCTGCTGCCTACCTCCACCCTATACATTTGAGCTACACAGACTCGGATGGATATACCGCCATCTGTCGGTTCTGATACCTTAGTCGTCTCTGACGACACTTGGTGCAGAGGGAGGTACAATTCTACTCTGCCGGTACCTCACAGCAATAGATGATTCCCTTGACTTCCCTACTAATATTATAAAGGGGAAAGTAACTGTCTGTCTGTCTGTTACGCTTTCCCGCTTAAACCTCTCAACTGATTTTAATAAAATTTGGCATAGACAATCTTTAGACCTTAAGAAAGGACATAGGCTATTTTTAAATTCGAAAAAAGGGTTGTAAGGGGTCTAAAGGGGGGATAAAAAGTTGTATGAAAGTATCGCTATTTTTAGAGCTAGCTTGAAACTTATTTTTCAGGCCATTCATTCGATATAAATAAACATGACATTCAAAGTTTATATAAGTTGAGGTAAAGAGGTATGGTACCCAAAAAAAAACTATTCTACGCGAACAAAGTGGCGGGCACAGCTAGTTTATAATAAAATAAGACCAATGGTCTAAGAGCTAAACACGGTGTGTTTAGTTTTTAGACCATGATTTACCTACTCAAAGGGGAATATTGCCCACAATTGATGCTCAAAGCAGGTGGTTCCTGACGGGAATGCTGCTACCTATACCCACCCTGTTGCATTTAAGCAACCTTGTTTAACGTAAATAAACCATCTCATATGTCGGTTTCGTCTTGTTTTAAGTAATTTATGTAAAACCTTCATAAATCACTATGTCCATTAGCAAACTCTCTATATTAATCTGAAAGAGCATTCTTGTAAGAAAATACTTGTATTCAGATAGACACCGTAAGATAATTTTGATTTGTTTTAAGTAATGATTGTTATAACTTGTCTAGAAGCCTCACACCTACAGCTCGTTTGAAGGATGTAATTATTTTAAAAGCCAAGCTTGACACCAAACATTCATATCGAAACGTAGCCTCAATCGAAAGCGATAAGCCACAGTGGCGCGACAATCAATATCAATCATCTGTATTACTTGAATGAGAACATAAAACACATAAATTGCGTCATTTAATTGAGAAATACAAGAATTGTTAATATTTTCAAGAAGAGAAAATTTCAAGGCATTAAATATAAGTGTAAAAAAAAGATGTATCAAATTGTATTTTTGACATATAAATTAATATTTACTATTAAGCAAAGTCTGTCATCGACTCGTTATTCAGTTATTTGTGAATTATAAAGATGACTATATTGTTATGTGTGTTACAAAAAAAAGATTTTGTAACACTATTTTATTTATTGCATTCTCTAGCATTATTAAACATGCAGTCCGCCTTAAAAATATATTATTTTAAGATAGTATAACATTAAATTAAGAATAAATGACTACAAAAACAACATAAATAATTCCACAACATCTCATACATCTGATTCCGTGATAAGTCGCTTTCGCGTAATTACAAATATTTAATCCCAAAAACATATAATTAATACCCAGACACAGAACGAACATATATATTATATAAATATTTGTCTTGGATGGGAATCGAACCAACGACCTTTGGCGCACAAGACACTACCATCTGCGCTATCGGAGCTATCTTAAAATATAATAAATTTTAGGTAATTATATATAGACACATAATTTATATAATGCGCATTAAATTATTTGAGAATTGTATCAGTCATTGCACTCAAATAAGATTGATCACACCTCGTATGAAGATTCAATCAATTTGTCACAGCCAACAAGTACGGATACCTGCAAAATTAAGGTAAGCATCCAACAGAACTAAATAAAAAGAACAATTCGCCCCTGCCAAATTAGCCAACGGTGAGTGGCACGCACTGACATTTAGCTGCATATTACCTATTCGCCTAACAGGGGTCGGCCAGGTTAACGGCTGTCGGCTCGGTTTTATTTCTATTAACATTTTAGTTTCATTATCTGTAGCTTTATATACTGTACACAACATATGAAATAGCATATCTTGTGCTGTATAAAACTGTAAAATAAACAACAAAGTATAAATCGGTTCTATAATTTAGAAGTTCATTCACAACAAAATGCACGTGATTTTTATATAAATATAAATAAACGAAACAAGGTCATCTTTGTGATTCTTCAAGCGTTTTGCAATGACACTTCAATAGTTTGCTTCTTTATTATTAGACCAGGTCGATAAATAAGGATAAAGATATAGATACAAATAAAGATAAAGATAGATAGGATAGAGGATAAAGACCGCTTTGTAATAAGCGTCACTGCAGCCTATAGACGCTCGTAATATCACTAAGATATCACTAATGCATTGTCAACATTGTGACTTTAGAATATTATGCTATATTACCCAGTAAATTCACTACCTCACTCACACGTCAGACCGGAACATAGCAATGAGAACACTGCCATGCAGATGACTTTCTGTATTAGGTCTTATAGTTTTTTTTTTATTTATTTAACTTTATTGCACAAAATGTTACAAATGTACAAATGGCGGACTTAATGCCACATGGCATTATCTCCCAGTCAACCGTTACACAAAACAGAAAAAAATATATATATAGTGGTGCAGGCAATATATATACAAAATAAATAAACGTGGCATAAATATTTGTATAAATAAACGCAATAAATGCATATGATATAAAAATATATATATATTAAAATAGTGGTCTATGTGAGCGTTTTGTATATTTAATTTAACATGAAGCTTGCGATCTGATTCTAAGTTCAACTAACATTTATGGTTTCGACTATTTTCACACTGCGGGCCCATTCTAGTAATTTAAAACTCTGTAACCCTATAAAAATCTTGACAGGCCCAATGGTGCAGATGGTAGTGATCCTATCTTGTGCGCCAATGGTCATGAATTCGAATCCCGCACCTGACAAATATTTATATACAGATATTTATATTTGTACTATGTTTGAGTGTGAAATATATGTATTTAAGAAGTATATTTGTAATTCCTCTGTTGTCTGATGATGGTAATCATAAGTGCTTTACGCGACTTATCAAAGTGTCAGGTCAATATATAAGATTGGTTTTTTTGTGATGACATGGGGAAGACGATATTTTTAAATATTGAAAAAGCATGTTTACACAGGCTTTGTACTGAGGGGAATTGAAAATAATAAAAAAAGTTTATGAGAAGGTTGGACCGATTGATATTATATCGACGCTGGGGAAAATGAAGACATTCTCAAAAAAACTGAAAACGTAAAATGTAAAAGAAATAGCATCGCCTAAAGCCGTTCAAAACTAGTTTTATGTGATGTATGTATACTAACAACCATTTATATAAATAGAATAGACTACCTGTACCGAATAGTACCTGGGACATAGATAGTCTCACTATTTTACATTGATGACATCATCCAGTATACATTTAGCCTGCAGTCAAAAAATAAATCGAACGTCAACGCACAAGGTGAACAGACGATCTGACAAGAACAACAGAATCGCTCTGGATGCAGTCCGCATACAATAATTCCGATTGGATATTACCTCGGGACATCCTACGATTGATATGATGTTAGTAGACATAACTATGCATACTTTCAAAGTATCAGAATTAATCAATCTTATGTATAATCGCACTTTTATTTTATTTTATAGGTTATATACATATATATACTAATAATCATGTAAAAGCACTATAAAGCAAATCCCCGTAACATTGCTAATGGTTTCGTATAATATTACATTACCTTAAGTGGGACGGTAGTCGACAAGCCCTTTTTATATTTATAAGAAATATTTTATTTTAGGTGTGTCACGTAACAAGACAGAAAAAGCTACCAATAACAAATATTAAATGATAGCCAAATATATTTATAATAAGAATCAGATATTAATAAAAACGTCTGATTTTATAAAAAAGAAATTCTAGTTTTTATGGATTTAAATATGAATTGTTTATAGAATGTTTTAAAAGCAAGACAGCGCGGTAATTGTTATTTTAAGAAGAAAAAAAATGTACCCTTTGTACTACAAAACTGTAAAAAGATCCAGTAAATTTACACAGATATCATATCATATACGAATGTATTGAGCTTGTATGAAGCTACCTCATGTAAGTAACAATTGCCTGGTAATTTAAAAAATATGCTCAGAGGTCGCAGGTTAACTCTAGCCTAATTCTGTAAGCTACACTATATGCAGGTTACGATTGCCGGTCGGTATGCTTGCTGGCTAAATTGTGTCTAGTGCCCAAAGGTCGGAGATAAATTCCGTACCTCGTACAAACAATAATATGACGACCACTGTCTCTGAAATATTATATTTCATAATCATAACAAAATTAAATATATTTAAGTTTTTAATACTTATAAACTTAAATATATATTTTTTTGTTTACGAACATAAAAGTTCTCCGCATACGACAACAAACGCGCGGACCTCACTTTATATCGCGTCCAGCAGGAACCTAAGATAAGATTCTAAATTGGTTCCCTAGTTAAATATAAATGGGAAGACGTAACTAATATACAAAGAGACTGAAACACATACACCGTATATATATATAATATTGATTGGATTTATACAATTATTAGTAATATTAGTTTTAAAATGTAAGAACGTTAATTAAACGTAACAACACAACTGATTCAGGCATATTTAATCGAAGCCGCGCTACTAGCTTTCACGCATCACCATTTCTACTTTATAAATATCTTGAGAGGCCTGAGCCCAACAGTGGGGGTTCTATAGCTAATGTATTGACCTACACTATGTGCATACAGGTATACATCTTACTAGCCACGAGAAGTCCACTGCTGGACATAAGCCTCTTTAGGTGAGGAGGTTATTGCCCATAATTGCCGCGCTGAGCAAGCGTGTTGGCAATCGCAGAGCGCAGCTTTTGCAACAGGGCTGCTGCTGCCCATCCCCGTCCTGTGCATTTGAGTTGCACTGTTTCGGATGGAAATGCCGCCATTTGTCGGTGCCGGTACTTTAGTAGCCTCTTACGATAGCTGGTGCAGTAGGAGGTAATATTCTGTTCTGCCGGTACTCCTCAGCAAAAGTAGGTATATATAGAGTAAGAATCAACATTCAAGAATGCTACCACTTGTAGAATATTCGAAGCGTACTATATTATTTACATACGGGCTGGTCGGACATCGGCGCCAGATTTACATTTATATTGCCGAACTCCAGCGGTGACGTGTGACTGACGCGGGTAAACACAATGTACGATCAACCAGTAAGTCACTAACATTCATGCCTGCTCTGTATAGATAAGTGTTAAGTGGAAAGCAATTTAGAAACTAAATTTCGGCCCTATGCTTCTTGTATAAAAGCAATTTGATTAACAAAAGGCCCGGCCATACAACTAAAACTTGCTTAATAATATACTTTACTAGCTAACCCATCAAATGTTGGGTTAGCACTGTTTTTGCTTGAATGTGTGTCATGAAAAAAATATTGCGACTATAATTTAAGATATAAAAAAGTTAGTTATTAAAATCAGTTTCGAAATTTAAAATTTTGTCTCAAACAAACTCCATGATCTGAAATTTTTATATATGTATGTACCCTGGGATATAAAAAATATAAATTATTTAAGCATTTTATGGTGGGTTTACATTTAGTTTAAAAAAGTTTGATGAGTTTTATTATACATGGCGATTTTCTTATTAACCTGAGGGTGGAAAGTGAGTAATTCAAATGAAATTGGTTGTGTAAAGTCCACCTAAGCTTAATATAAATTACAATATAGCATTGTTAGTTACTATAAATACATATTATGGAGAAGAGAAGAGTAAAGAAGTAGGCAAAGTTACCTTTTCTATCTATACATAAAGATATTTGTTACTTATTTACTTAAATATGTGACTACCGCTGACATATAAATGATTAATCAGTAATGGTTTACATTAAACAACCCTCAAAAATCTGAAATCAAGTTTACCTTGAGTCATCGATATTGTTTAAAAACCTTTCACTGGTAATATAAAGATTTACTTTCACAATTGAGTCTTGCGGCAAATATTCTGCACTAGTGTTTGTAAATATAACAATATAATTTGTCGTACTTGAATGATTTAATGTTGTTTTATGAGTTGTTATATATTGTTGTTATTGATGCCACCCAAATTATTTTATCTATGTTTTCAATCAATATTTTATTTTACTTAAAAATATTTACTGACTATGTTTATTAAGAGCTCCATCTTTTTTATAAATTAAAATTTTACTACAAAAAAACCGATCCCAGCATCTTGTTTTTTACTAGTAACACGTATATAGAGGATAAAAATTTATCCAATCTTTAGTATAACTTTCTGAATATTACAGGGAATATAGATCCTTGATCTAGTATCAAATGATTACTATATTTTGTATCGCATATTTTTTTTTAAATACAACAAATAATGTTTACTTTTCTGAGCAAGTGAGGTACGTATTTCTGGCGAGTCGGTACCTATTTACTAGTCTATATTCTTATATAAAAGGCGGCTCATGCATTCAGAAGCCCGTGTTTACGCACTGATATTGGTTGGACATCGCCGTCTGTGTATTTACATGTGTATCGCTGAGTTCTAGCCGTGACTGACGGTTTGAAACGCTTTAAAGTTGTTAATATATACATATAAATATACACACAATTTATAACATGTCGAAAACATTGATCATGGACTCCTGTTTAATATATTTGTTAGTTTCACTCAAATGAAACATTTCCTGAACAAAACCAACTCAAAGAACTATTATATTTTAATTGCAAAAAAGTCCTTGAAAGTATAATATAAAATGGAATCAAATTAATTTGCAGTAAAACACTACTTTAAGTGCACATGCATTGCGCTTTAGAAAGATCTTAAAACAAGTCTGCACGGTCGATAGCGCAACATACGTGAAATTTAGCGACAAAAGATTTTGCGTTGTCATTAAACAAAATTAGAAAAAATACGTGTGACATGACACAGTGACATAAGTTACTGCCATAGAACTAAACTTTCATCATGCTTAACCTGCCATATTTATTATTATATTTATTACCACTACAATATTTAGAATGATACTTGAGCAAAAATAATAAAAATATCATACAATTAAAATCCATTCTATAATATAAGTTCATGAATCGTTTAAACGTATCATAAAATGTAGTTGAGTTAGTCTGTTACCTATTTGTGTTCAAATGGTCTGATATTTACTGAAAAGCTCATATTTTTTCAGAGTAATGGTTTACAAAATTTCGCTAAGCAATCATGGTGGCAATAACTGAGCGTAGCTACTACTATATACTGCTGCCCGTTCTGAAAACCGAAACACCGCTCTATTTAATGTGAACTACGCTATCGGGTAGCACATATACCTTTTACTGCATCTGGTACAGGAGAAGGGAAAGGGACATCAAAAAATGATATTCGTAAGTGAATACAAAAATAGTGAGTTAACCATGTGGTAACGGCAAAGATTACCTCCTCCTGTAACAGGTGTCGTAAGAATCGACTGAAGTACCAGGATCGGTAGATGGTGGTATAGCCATCCGTAAGAGTGTAGTTCAAATGCATATTGTAGGGATGGACAGCAGTATCTCCGCCGCGAAGCTACGCTCTGCGGTTACCAACATGCTTGCCCAGCGCGGCGATTACGGACAAAATCTTCATTTTTTAGGGAGAGACTTATGTGCAACATTAGACTTCCAATGGCTGGTATGATGATGATCGTCGGATATGTCGACTTTATAAGACGAAAACTTGGGTACATTACAATACCAAAACATTAACAATATACAACAACAAATATATTGTAAAATTTGTATGGAATAATGTTACTTGATACAAATTCTGTACAATTGTAAGATGGGAAGATAATGTAGATAAATGTCCATTGTGCGTTTGAAGCATTCAATAAGTGAGTCAGGTATTTAAGATAATGTCTAGCGTGAAATATGTAGGCCTTTACAAGAAGATTCGTCAGATAACGTATCTAAATTCACATGGTATGGGAAATGTAATCAAGATTAATTCGTTCTGTTCCCGATATAAGAAGTCTGTAGGATAGCATTCATTTGTTTTTCTTCTTCCTAATGTTATTACAATTTTATGTAAATAATTTAGTAACTAATTATATAAATAAACCTAAAGTTCAAATTACATGTTATTTAATAAATAAATAATAAATTGCGGATATAAAATAACTATAGATAAATTTATGTATAAATAACAACCAGACGCAGCACAATTTCAAATATTCATTATATAAATATTGGCTATGGGTGTAGATCAATCCCATGAGCGCAAAAGATAGGTCTACTACCATCTGCGCTATCGGCCCTGCCATATTATACTAATTAATACGTATCCCCTTCACAAATGATACATAAATACATACCATTTTTATATCCAAAAAACATCATTTCTTATTACTTAATTCCATCACCGACTGATAAATGGCCGATGGTAACGTTCAATCGAGCCTTAAACATAAAATAAATAACAGAAACTAAATCAACTCGCAATAATCATTTCCAAAGCAACATAAATCACAATTTAAGCTAACGTTTATTGTTTGAGCCAGTTTTATTTGTTTACTGAAGCACAAGCTCGGTTGCTTTGTTGATTTCAAACAAGACTATTGTTTTGAAGCTACAAGATCGACTACCCTAAAACAATTTAATACTACCGCTAGAGTCATACAAAATTGCTAATCAGTTCTGCAATGAGTTTGTTATATATATTGACGTTTACTATAATAATAATTTGTAGTTGTGATGTGAATATTATAGGCGTTACATTGTTGGTTAGAAATTTGCTATGTACCTGGAATAGGGTCTTAGAAACAGAACATATTTATTTAACCATTTACCCTTCTTAAATCTTAAATAAGAGTGTAGTAAGACGACGAACGTTCTTTCTAGTTGAGAGAACTTGATTAGGAAATGAATTTAGTTTTAAGGTCTAATTTGTTGCTACCGGGTCAAATAAATATAAGCTAAAATGATGTTATTTATTTCAGTAACGTACCATCACCCTATCCGATTTCAGGATCTATTACATAGATGTTAAAGTTGTTGACTTTCCTATACATGTTTTTTTTTCCAAATCCACAAATTCTTATACATTGACCTGATTCTATGATAAGTCGCTCAAATCACTTGTGCTATGGACATTAGACAACAAATTAATCACAAATATACTACTTAAATACATACATTTAACACCCAGGCACAAAACAAACATATATATATCAAAATATAAATATTTGTCCTGGGTAGGGATCGAACCCCCGACCACAAAATAAGATCTGTGTATGCCATCGGACCCCTCAAATATATAATAACATTAAAAATATATTAAACTACCTTTTACACTGCGTATTTTCGCGATTAAAAGTACCATGTCCTTCAATCGGATTTCAGCATCGGTTTACCTGTTTGTAAAAGTAAAACAAACATACAGACACAGTTTTGAATATACAATATGTAATAATTTATCCTGATCTAGAACTACAAAACTGCGCTAGATGCTGCATACATTCTGCTCTTTAGATATCTCCTGGGAAGGACTTGTAGAGACGTTCTACGACTAATATGACGATAGTAAATATAACTACAATTAGATAACTCATCGGAACAATTCATTAAAATAATTTGTGTCCAAAATATTTTTTTGATATTGAAGATTGTAATTTTCTCAAGGACCCAAATTAAAACAAAAGGTAATTAAGTCCCAGTCCACTTTCCTAATCGTTCAACAGATTATTTCAAGTAGTTTCTACAAGCTTAATATACTTAATTGAGCGGTAAAACTACTAATCAGTATTAAGAGCCTTCGATCAGTTAGATACAGCCTTTATTTCCCCCACAGGGTGGCTCGTCTCATTATTTTATGTATAAGTAAGTATTTTGAAGAGTTACTCAAATGTAAACCTTAGTTGCTTACTAATTGGACCGTTTTAAATCGACTCTGAGAATTAATGTCGACGGCTACACTGCTAAGATTTCGTTATTATATAATTTTTGTTATATATATATATATATGTCTTATTAGTTATTTTTTAAATATATACAAGCAACTTATATATTTAAGTATCGGAGTCAGACCGTAACCTCTGAGAAAATTGACGAGTGCCACTAAATCCGCGGTAAGTACCACAACATGACGGCTCGGAGAGGTTCCGGAATGCAAGCGAAGAGAGCCTAATCGATCCTGTCAACACTCTTGGCTGCGAAACTTAATGAGGCAACCAGGAAAATCCGCAGTTCCTGGTGCAATCTTAGCGTTTGCAGACATCCGAACGAGACATGATAAAGTCAGGTGATGTTAACATATAGACTTAAATTGTTACTTATTTATCATATCTAGTTTTTTATATTATAATTAATGTTGTAATGACTTCTTTGTTAATCACGTCTTACGTGGTTCAGTAAACTTTGTCATTTTTATTATTTTTAGAAGAGAACGGGTAAACCATATTAGAGTAATTTACAGTATTGCATGTACCTGTGTACAATTTTTCTGAAGGAATCAAGAATCAATCAAGGGCCCGATGGCGCAGATGGTAGTGATCCTGTCTTGTGCACCAGGGGTCGTGGGTTCGATTCCCACCCAGAGCAAATATTTATATGGTGATATTTGTGTTTGCTCTGTGTATGGGTGTAAAATATATGTATTTAAGTAGTATATTTGTGATTCCTCTGTTTTCTGGCATTCGTAACACAAGTGCTTTAAGCGACTTACCACGGAGTCAGGTCAATGTATGAGATGTTGTGGGAATTTATTATTATTATATTATTATTATTTTGATACAAAAAATAATTGAATTTTGTCTATCAACTCTAAAGGCAAGAAGCAACTCAAAGACGCAGCTGTGACTTAAAGAGAAGAAGTTTTAAATGCAACAGGTCTGCTGAAGCATGCATTAGACGTGGAGAACATTCATAAATTCTCTATCTCTATTCTAATTTCGAGTTATTCACAGTAACGCCCTTATTTTAGTTGATGTTTTTTTTTATAAGTTCCAGTACCCCTAACCGTTTATTTTTTTTATTTAAGAGATACTCAATTACATTTTTAATGTTATTTGTACATTATTATTTTAGTCAGACTGGGTGACAGACTCAGTCAGACAGACTTAAGTCTAAATCATATACATATATACATACATATCATGAAATCAGAGTGTGTATTCTAGTATTGTATTTGTAATTCCTCTGCTGTCTAGTATCCATGGCACAAATGATTTATATTTAGAAATGTATTGTGAATAAAGAAATACAAGAAGCTTAAACTAACATAATTTACGCAAAATCATTTTATATGAACGCAATTTTGTGAAATACAGATTATTATTTTCACTGTATAATTAGCTGTGTCGAGTTAAATAAAGCCGGCACAAAGGCTGGATATTTAATTGGCCCTTTTGATATTCTCCGGAAAATGTATTTGCTGTCCAATATTGAGGCTAAACTCATTTATAAATAATTGAGTATTATCACTTAAATAACTTTGATACTGCTATATTAGTTTTTGTTGTACGTAGAAATTGTAAGAAATGTGTTTTAATAATAACCTAAAACTAAATACTATTAATAATACTACTTCGTACTCAGCGGATCTTAGTATTATTATAACTCTTGTAGTAAAATGGTTAATTCTACCCGTAATTCAAGAAAATAGTATACAGGTCGTGGAGTACTAGCATAGTAGAATAGTACATAACTCTGTACTAGGTGTTGTAACAGACGACCGGACATCTAAAATAGCGTTGTTCAAATATGACAGGGTGGGGATGGGCAGCAGCCTTACCGTCGCAATGTTACGCTCTTCAATTGCCACATTCACATAAGGTAGACCTCATACAACTTTTCGTCTGCATTAGTACCTCACTTTTATTTATTTCTACCTCCAAATAGCAGTGTTTGCATTGCTTTATTTTTTGTGCTTGTTAGTGCCAGGGTTAAGCTTTTATACATTGCTAATATCATCTATGCCAGTGTATTTAACCACAATTGTGAGTTAATTTGTATATCCTCACATTTTCAGTGGTATAATTTACGTATAACTCAAACACTCATGCGTATCTGCGATAAGATACATTTATTACAAAACACTTACACAAATTGGTCTACGTAACAATATAGGGTAAATAACCTATTAAGATAATGACAGTCAAAATAAAATATTAATTGTGCAATGCAGTCTAAGTGACTGTCTCTCCGGTGACCCTAGAATTGAACTTTGTGCAAATCAGCGTATGTACTAAAATAATTCCTCCCCAATAGAAAAGCTAAAGGTAAAAGAACAGGTTTCTAACCATGTTTAATAATGCCTCATATACTATCTTATAGTGAATTTCTAAATGTATGCCATATTATATTATAGTGCATATTAATTTAACAGCGAACACGTGTCAAGGCCCGTGAAGCGTGAGGCGGCGACGTGGGCCTGATTCCATCCTAGCGTTTATCGGATCTTTCCCAGTCTCTCGTCGGGATCGACTGTCGATATTTTTAATTGCATATGGGGCAAGTTTTTTTTGCTCGATCGCATGGTGAAGTGTATATTGCTCTTGATATTAGGTTTAGATTTTTCAGTCCTAAACTAAACTAGCAGGGCCCCGCGGTTTTTCCGCGTTAAATTGTTGATGTTTGACCCTCTCAAAGAATGATTTTCAAAAAAAAATTATACTTATTTCATGACTTTTAACGAAGAAGCTTCATATTAAATTTAATTTAAAATTCATACTTACTTTGGAACCCTCGTTCTACCCCTTTTATGGTGTAAATTTTCAAAAAACTTTTTTAGTGCTCCCTTACGTTATAAAAGGAACGTCTATACAAAATTTTAAGTCAGTCAATCATTCAATCAGTCAGTCAGCTTCTCCATTTATATAAATAAATATTTTTTCATCATCATACCAGCCACTGCTAGACATAGGCCACTCCAAGAAATGAGGTATTTTGCCAATAATTGCCGCGCTGGGCAGACGTGTTGGCAATCGCAGAGCGCAGCTTTTGCGACGGGAGTGCTGCTGCCCAACCCCACCCTGTCACATTTCAGCTGCACTGTTTCGGATGGATATACCACCATCTGTCGGTTCTGTTACCTTAGTCGTCTCTTACGACACCTGATGCAGTAAGAGGTACTCTTCTGCACTGAGGTACTGCTCACGGTAAAAATATTTAATAGCCATAATTTTTTTAAAGGAATACTAATAATACTATTAGCCTAGACATCAAAGATACAATGTAAATCTAAATCTCGATTATCTACGACATATTATACTTTATACCGTGTGACTGCAGCCTGTAGCCGCTCGTAATATCACAAGGATATTACTAACGCGTTGCCTACCTAGTGACTTGAAGATATTATATCACACTAGCTATGTCCCGCTGTACGACTGGATACCAGTTTAAATGGGAAAATAAATAGATTATCTTATGTGAGTAAGATATTTTTCCGTACTAAATTTTATTAAAATCACTTCAGCCGTTTAGCTGTGAAGCCGAAGCAAATATCACACTCACAAAATTTCCCTATTATAACATTACATTGTGATCACTGAGTAATTTTTTTGCAATGAGAACTTTAAAATTTGCTATTTGATGATAAAAATAGGTAAGTGTGACCATACAGACGACCTTTATATGAAGTCTTCTACCTCATGAAGAACATAGACAAATGGTTTCAATTCATAGACAAGAGTTTATCTATTTTTTTACGTTTACACGGCTTGTCCAATGGCAGATAGTTATTATGAAATTCGACATGTAAAAAAGAACAACGCCCACTATGTAGTAATAGACAAAACGTGTATCTGTTAGAATTAATGAAACACCCTACAAGTAACATCCCTACCAAATGACAGCAACGTCAGAAGAAATTAACTTTTTCTAAACTGGAAAAGTAGGACGAAGCGATGTAAAGGGTGGCTCCTGAGAGTCTTATTAATTCCACAAGTTATTTAAATAATTCTCAAATTTTTCTGCTGCTTCTTTGAAAAGCAGTTTAAGTGGCTATATTTAATCGCTACAAATTTCACTCAAGTAAAATATTCAGAGAATAACTGAAAGAATGCTTAACTTTAATATTTATCATCGAGGAGTATATTATTTTATTTATCCTGCGCTATAACGTCGCCGGTGAAAATAGCGTCCTCCTTTGAATTAATGTAAATGTAATTATCAGTATCATTTTACAAATCATATTACATTTCTACTTAAATCGTCTCGTTATTTTCACAGAGTAAGCTCAAATATCCAGTTTTAGATTGCAGAGAATATATTGTATTTACTGTAATAATAAATCGACGGCTATTATAAATATATTTTTGGATTTCTTTTTCTGACTTGTGTAAATAGTTTTAAATAAAAGAGGATTTAAAAATAGATTAAACATAATTAAAAAAGCAGTTCAATTAATAATGTTACAATGAATTAATTGTTTTAATTTCTTTATTGTTCTTCCTGAAAACCTGCACATTGTCCGTTACGACAATAGAATTTATGACCGTCGAAATGTCAGTTAATATTTTGCTTTGAATACATTAATTTTAGTATAAAATGGACATCAAATGATGTGATTGATTATTTTAAAAATCACGTTAAATGTTAGTTAAGTTGTTTAACATATTATGGTGTTAATGATAATATTAATACCTGGGATTAAATTTCTCTAACCTAGCTTTAAGATAAAGGTTTGTAAGCGCTGACTCTACCTACTGGTTTCATTATCACTAATTATATGGTGGTAATGGTACCTTAATAACCACGAGATTTTCTTCCCGGTTCCTTTCTGGTGGCTTTTGTAATAAATCTCTAGTGTACTTAGTTTTAAAACCCGTCTGGTGTCGGTAGACTAGTTTATGATAGGTCTTATTTACATAAGTTAGTTGAGTCTCATGACCCCATATGGTAATCTGGGTCCTAAATATTATGAGTATAATCTACTACTTTCTATTATATAAATTTTATTGTTTTTATATATTAACTTTATGACGATTAGAAATGCTTGCAATGGGCTAGATACTCAAGTAAAGTAACAATTCCGTTTGATCAAACCCGTCACCGGTTTTACACATAGATTGAATGGAAATTATCTATGATTATTATTAATTGATTCTTCTGTGTAGTAAAAGGCGATCGTGGTGCCAGAATCGTCAGATTGCCGTATATACATATATATACTGCAGCGTACCTGTTACTAAGTTACACTTTATGATTGCCACCACACCTGCCTTTCTTGGGAAGGTTTTTGCCCAGCAGTAAACGTGCTGTGATAATGATAAGTAAGGTACTTAGAGCCCAGTAAAATCTTTTTCTATGGATACAACGCGAATGGACGAAATATCTTTGTTCTAGAAATCCCAGGACATCGTTACTGGTTAATTCCAATACTGTAACTAAGTCCAATACATTTTAATTGTATGATACTATGGTTTAGGATAGTATCCAAATACTACGTGTCTGCTATACCTATAAAAGATTTGGCACACAGTAGAATTATATTATATCAAAATAATTATATTTCATCCAAAATTTACTTGAACCTAGATATCCTAACATAATATACTACCCACCCTTCCGTGAAATAATTTCATATTTAATTGTTTACTCACCAGTCTCAAGATTTATCAAGAAATATAATCATTTAGTTTGCGTTTAAATAATTTTATTTATATATACTTTTTAATCCTGGTAAATTAAGATTATATTAGCGGTATATAAGATAAACCTGGTTTGAGGTACACCTATTGCCTAATTAATTCGGCAATAAGAGTGATTAGGATATGTTTGATTATAGCAAGAAGAATCAAAGTCACAGCTGTTAGTAACGAAAAAAGATTTTCAGTAAATGAAATTAGGACATATATAAATAAAACGATAAAGTAAGTTAAAGACGTAATGAACTATTAATCAAGTGCCACGTCAAGAAACAGCCTGCATTTAAAATTAACTAAAGGCATATTCAGGTCAGTTCACTTGATGCCAATCACTTAATAATAGCATGTCCTCATTATCAACCGAACATTACGTTTTTTACTTTCAACGGTTAACTTTTGAACAAATGAGTAGGTTTTGCTATTTTTAGCTATTTTGATTGTCAGTAAGGATGACAATTATTAAATACTTGCTAAGACTCGGGATTATGAATATATAATCTTTAAAACTGTATTGATTTTGTTACTTAGATTGTTTATGCAATTAAATATGATATAATATGATCTGTGGAATTGGTCCTTGATACATTTTCAATTTACAATTCGTGAATTCATCATCCGATTTCTCATTCTAACTAATTCAACTATGATAAGTTGGTTCGTTCAAAATGGTTATTTTAACCATTTCCAACATTATCATCATTATCATATCAGCCATTGACAGTCCACGGCTGGGCATAGGCCTCTCCAAGAAAAGGGGGAATTTTGCCTTTAATTGAAAATGCCGCGCCGGGCAAGCGTGTTTGCAATCGTAGAGCGCAACTTTTGCGACGGGGATGCTGTTGTGCTGCCTATCCCCGCCCTGTGCTTTTGAGTTGCACTGTTTTGGCCATCCAAAATATATCTATATTTACCGCCACCTGTCGGTTCTGGTAACTTAGACGCCTCTTACAACACCTGGTACAGGGAAAGGTACTGTAGTACTCTCTGTTATGCAAATCTTTAATCCCTACAATACAGTTTATTATGAATTAAATTTCCAACACATTACATGGCTGAGGTATAGGAAATATTAAAGGATATATAAAATAATAAAGAAAAGTATATGATAATGTCTAGAAAACTTTAAATTGTGCCTAAATTGTATTCTTGCTGGAAATTCCATCTGAATTTGAATTATAAAAAAAACAACTTAACTTTCTTCAATATTTCAAGAACATAGTCTCATAAAGAGTTGTTCAAAGAGTATTTTTCTAACTTTCAGAACTTTATGTTGAGCTGAAATCAAAGCATAACAAACCTAAAAGTTTATATGAAACTTTAATAGCCTACATTAAATGGTTAAAAAAATAAACCAAATTTATTTTTACTCTATTAAAGAGGTATTTATTATTTTCCTATTTCTGAACACAATAGAAACACTGTGGAAGTACACCAGCAAATTATTTAACTTTTGATTTGCAAATCAGGTTAGACTGAAATGTAATTTGCATAGAATTGATTTGGCTCGCCAGTTTCTTGTAATACTCGGAAGATAATAAGGAAATGGGATACGAAACACGGAGATCAAAAATTAATTCTGTAATGGATTCAGTCAGTTATATTGCATTCCGACGGTAAACGGGACAGATGTTGTTTTCGCACCAAATATCATTGTAGAAAAATAATGGTTTTTACAATTTAATTCCTTCATAACGGCTTTAAAATGCTGTTATTTAAACTATTAACGGTTTTTGTTAGATTTTTGATAATATGTATCATTAAAACATTCTTATATAGTATATATCATAAACTGGAAATTGTCCCCATTATATTCTGATACCGTCGGCTAAGCGATAAGAAGCAAGCAATAAAATGATAATATAGCACTTTCCACGATCATAAGGGCCGATGGCGCATACGACAGTGTTCCGAGGTCCCTTGATCTCCACCAGGACTCATAATTATATAGTAAATATTTGTGTTTATTCTGTATCTAGAGGTAAAATACATATTTAGGTATTATATTTGTGATTTCTCTGTTGTTTGGTGTCTGCAACACAAGTTTGTGCTTTAAGCGACTTATCTCAAAGTCTGGTCAATGTATACAATGTTGTGTGAATTTGTTATCATTATTATTATTATATATTATGCATCATAATGTTAATAAATTCATATAGATTAATAATGATTTTATTTATTAAAAAAAATTAAATGACGTTTATATTGGGACGTTACACATAACATCAATGCAAATGACCATCTGATATATTTATATAATTCTTCTCTAATTATAAATTCTTTAATTTAAAACTTCAACTCAACAATTCTTGTATCACATGAGTTCCAAACACTACTGATACTTATTTAATCTGAATTCTGTGCTCAAATATTCAGCCGGAAAACTAAATGTTTGAGGTAATTGCTGTGACATAGTAGATGTCTTAAATTTGATCAGCTTCAAAATTATAGACATATCAATTTGTTAAACCTTAAGATCCATTGAGATACTCAGTGGTATTTCTCTTATGTTATGACAACCACGATAACAAATAACCAGAACCTAAACAAATAACCGATATCACAAAAGGCTAACATTTATGATGAAAGAAAGAATCGATGGATAAATGGATTATCCTTCCTTTTTTTTAGGTCATCCATAGAATGTCAACTATGGAAAGGGTCACATACACATAATAACAGATTTCTTTTTAAGCTACGCTATATGTCAAATACGTAAAACATGGAACTTGCTAACTGCCGAATGACAAATAACAGATTTGCAGAAAAAACAGGATTTTTAAGTAATAAATTGAATGAAAAGGGATGAGAGACTTTCGCACGCGCATTAGAGTATAGATTAAAAATATATTAAGTTCAACAAATATCGATAATTCATTATATATAGATAAAGTAACAATACCATGAAAAACCAAAGATAGCAACTTATTCTATCATTTTAATTGAAAGGTTAATTACCTATATCCATCCAGCGAATAAAGCATACGTTCTTAAAACCCATTCGAATTGTTCCGCAGGAAGTTCGTGTCATATTGAAGTTTGCGAAATTAATTAAAGGATAATAAGTGGAGCTAACTCATTGCTTAGCAATTAATGAGAACCCTCGAAACTTTTGGCTGTTCTAATGCGTACATGGGAATATAATTATATTTAAAGTATTTGTATATACAGGGATGATATTTCAAATCAAAAATATACTTTTTCTGTTCGTTTTTGTTGCTCATAGTAACAGTATAGAGCCTTCAATATATATATGCACAAACCTGGTAAACATTAACTTTTAAACTTGTGGCACTAGCGACAAGGTATCTACAGATTGTGTGTAAAAACACGCACAATATAAATGGATTTAGTAGATGTAAAAATAATACAGATATACCTATAGTTAATGTTTGTAAATAAAAAGTGTTCTCATTATCTTCCTACTAATATGCTGACACCTTAAAGCACGAGGTAATCGTGAAAAATCGTTCCCTCTTTACGTGGATTTATTCAACTATTTTATCACCGTGATATTAATCACGTAAAAGTATTTATGCTCGAAATATTACAGTTTTTTTTATTATCAACTAGGTAACCCTACACACGTTGACCTGTCTTACCTATAGATTTATCAAAAAAAAGTATTGCGACTATAAATTTAAAATTCAAAATCTATCTAAAAACTATAATTTCTCTCAAGATGAATCATAAAGTACACAGTAAACAAAAAAATATTAAAATCGATTCAGTTTAGAAGTTCATCTTAGATAAACATTATATTTAAGCTACCGCAAACAAATGTAATGATAACCTTTTACAAACTAATAAATAATAATAATAATAATAAATTCCCACAACATCTCATACATTGACCTGACTCCGTGGTAAGTTGCTTAAAGCACTTGTGTTACGGACGCCAGACAACAGAGGAATCACAAATATACTACTTAAATACATATATTTTACACCCATACACAGAGCAAACACAAATATCATCATATAAATATTTGCTCTGGGTGGGAATCGAACCTACGACCCCTGGTGCACAAGACAGGATCACTACCATCTGCGCCATCGGGCCCGTCTACATACACACGAGTACCTTATTTTTTCTATACATTCATGATAACGCGTGCGTTTATTTATACATATGTGTATGCAACGTTTGTCTTTTTTGTGTATATATTGTCTGCACCACTATATGTATTTTTTTCTGTTTTGTACGAGTATAATGGTTGACTGGGAGATAATGCCAACTGGCATTAAGTCCGCCATTAGTCGATTTTATATTATTTTGTGCAAAAAAGTTAAAATAAAATAAATAAAGAAATAATGCCACATCATTTCTTTGCTACAGTATCGTGAAACCAAGTGAAAAACAAAAATCGCCCTGATGTGTTAACATTTTGTAAGTCATATAGGCATTTTTGCCGGCCACCAACAACTTACAAAAATTGTGTAATATATGCACGAGAACACGACGCAAGAGAGCGCAGAAACGATCCCAACCAAACCACGCTAAGATTTATATTTACAACAGCAAATTACGTTCACATTACGAATATAAAAGAATACTAAAATTGAAACTGAGCACGACAATTATTACGCACGTCGTAAAATTAAGTACATACTCGTAAATTCAATCAACAAATTCATTTCCGACAACAGTGTGAAACAAAAGACACTGCGTGCTAGAAATGGGGTGGTTTTATATGGTTTTTGACAACTGTGGCAATAAAGGTTGCCCGTAAAACGGTTCTGTTCCGGTCAGCCGTCGTCATGGCGATGGGTTCAATACAAAACGGAGAATCACATTTACCCGGCAATGTTCCAATGCCTGGTTACATCAAACGGATTTGTTCTGAATGGTACTAGGGTTCGCACTACCGGGAAAATTGGGCAATAATTGTAATTTAATCTAGTAAATGGGAAATTTAAATAGTAAATGGGAAAATTATTTCCAAATGAGTAAATATAGTAATTAAAAGTGTACACGTTACATTTATTACTTATTCTTAAAGAATTCCAGTAATATTATTGTGACATACATTACTTTACCAAGTATATACTATAACGTAATCTTTGATGTTTAGAAAGGTATGAGGTAAATAGATACTAAATAGCCGCTTATAACCTTAATAAGAAAGTAGAAAGTTTTTTTTAGTGAGAAGGTTGACATATTCTTGTTACTTTTGGGTGCGTTTTGATTCAGCTTTATCAGGTAGTATAACATTTTCGACAAATAGTTTGAAATGTTGTATAATTTAAAATTATTTCAGGTCAACTATATATGTTTGTTTGTCACTGTTCTATAAAGATACTTTAAACATATCGTTTTGCTATTAGCACTGTTAAGAATATTGAATAATTCGTTTCTATTTTATGATTATTTGTCGTCTTTTGTTAACACAAGCAATTGCTGCTAAAAACTCCCATTTCATTAAAAAAATTACAATCAAACTTCCTTTTCCCTTCGCACCTTCATCCGCCTCAAGATTGTATATGTATATATATTTTATATTTATGTTTAAGTATCTTTAATATTCGAACTGAAATACAGAAATAAGAGCACTGCTACCAAAAACATTATTAATTATTTAAATAATTGAACGCCATGCAGATGCCTCATGTAACATTTTTAACCTTTGTTTGATTTTCTAGTTTAATGAAAATATGTATAACAACGTAGGTCCGCTGAATTTTAACAAAAATATGAGGAGTTAGATAACCGGTATTCATATAAAACGCTCATAAGTTTTATCTGCCAGCCTTTAACTTATAAAATCGTAAATTTCTGACAAAGGAAATACATTCGTTGATCATCTAAAGATGGAATTTAAACCTGTTAAAGAAATTGTTATGAGGGTAAGGAAAAATTGAAAGTTCGAATTCCATCGACGAAATTATTATTGATGGTATAGGCTTTCGTCAAAACGCGCCCTTGTCATGATTGTAAAAGGTTTGGCGATTAATCTAAGACATACCGTGTAGTGTACATATTTGTAGTGGTGCCTAATTGAGTTCTGAATTTGAACTCTGTATTCTGATTTTGAAAATGAATGCTTTTCTGATATGTTTCTTGTTTTACAAATTGCAGTTATTTGTGAGCATGTTGAATTTAATTGCTACATACTATTTTGTAACATTTACGCGATCAGTACTTATAATCAAACTCTTTTTATCAGTTTGAAAACTCAGTTCATTTTACCATTATATTAGCCGTATAGCTGTAAGGCTTGTGGAAAATATTTCCGCTATTTATTTTATTCGTTTTATGATTTTGCATTATTTTAACGGGCTCGATGACAATATGTGATTGTCGTCGTATTACGTATCTGGTGTACAATAAAAATAAGGTATATATTTGATAGTATGCAATTTAAGTTACGTAATAATTAATAGCAATACTTTTAGGGAGTTTAAGATTTAATTCTACTTTTGGAATTCAGTTCAATCAATACAGACCTTTGTACGGCTTTTTATTGGTTCCGATGAACAATTTTATTTAAACAGAATTATCTCTTGGGAATACTCATATTGTACAATTACACCCTGCATAAAACTTGCAGGTGCATCGAAATTTTAAATGAATTATTTTATTGTTTCCTAAAGGTCGGTGAAGCATGTGTATTCGTTTAGTTAAGTAGCGACCAAAAATGCAGGAAAACTGTAAAAGGTCCACTGTTAAACATGAGGCCCATCAAGAAAAGGGGATGTATACCCACATATGCCGCGCTGGGCAAATATTGTGGCAATCACAGAACGTAGCTTTGCAACAGGGATGCTGCTGACCATTTCCATCCTGTTGTCTTTAAGCTGCGCTGTTTCAAATGGATATACTGCCATCTGTCGGTTCTGGTACCTCAGTCACCTCTTACGACACCTGGTTCAAAGCAGGGTACTATTCTACTCCACCTCTACTACACGGCATTAAAGGCGGTGACAGGTATATGTTGTCGGTACTGCTCACCAGTTATTATTTGGATTAATTCGATAAACACCAGTAATTAGACGACCTCTCTCTATTTTAAACCTTATATAATCAAGTCAGCTACCTTGATCGTAAACGCTTGTATAGACGCTCGTGTCATCACAAATATATCACTAGCGTTTTGTGTCTCTCAAATTTTATTCATCAAATTTTAATTGTAATACTGTAATATAAGGACCTTAGTTTCAGGATGTACCTCTCAGGCGATTTTGTAAGAGGACATCTTCAAGTATACTCGACTTACAGACATATTAATAATTGGCTTAATTGTCCAAGCACAAAGCTCTAAACTTTAAAAATACTTGATGGCACTACCGTTGAAATAAATTCCAGTGATAAAAATTGTGTTTTATTTTTAATATTACTGCCGTGATGCTAAAAAATATCA
Source organism: Heortia vitessoides (assembly GCA_020976665.1). NCBI lineage: Eukaryota > Metazoa > Arthropoda > Insecta > Lepidoptera > Crambidae > Heortia > Heortia vitessoides. The sequence continues at coordinate 5,264,087 of JACJUM010000875.1, forward strand.
AAAGAAATATTTCCATCTGGCATTTCTACTTAAAGGGCTGTTCACTATTAAATTAAAATGCTTGTATATGCACGGTCTGAAATCTACTTTGTAGTTAAAGAAACAGTTTCCACTCTTAAAGAGTCGGTAAATAAAAGATCTTCAAAGAGAAGCTAGACTTTTAAATGAAACCTACTTTCAATTAGTATTTCCAATAACTATAATAATAATAATAATAAATTCCACCAACATCTCATACATTGACCTGACTCCGTGGTAAGTCGCTTAAAGCACTTGTGTTACGAATGCCAGACAACAGAGGAATCACAAATATACTACTTAAATACATATATTTTACACCCATACACAGAGCAAACACAAATATCATCATATAAATATTTGCTCTGGGTGGGAATCGAACCCACGACCCCTGGTGCACAAGACAGGATCACTACCATCTGCGCCATCGGGCCCGTCTATGCACGTTAACATTTTGCCATTAAGTATACAACGAGTATCGTAATTGTGATATAATCAGACGCACTATGTTTATTGCTATAATTATTTGTACATTTGTGTAGGACATTATTGTTACGGTAGCCAAAAAAGGGAGATATTTTCATATTTTTCGAAATCATTTGATTTAGTCTGACGAAACCAAGAATCGAATTTAGAGCTATGATTGTTTATTTTTTATGTTTGTGAGCATTGTTTGTTCTTATCCATTCTTTTTTAAAGAAATATTTATTGAACATAACGTAAAACAATAGAAACATCGTATATATAGATAGTTGTTATACTTAAAGAGAAAACAAACAAGATTATTTTCGGGTATTTCCACCATAATCCACGTCATGAATATGAAGGGTCTTTTAAAAGGCAGAGCTTTTGCTTCCCTTGTATTGGGTAATATCGTTTGACGCATCACAAAATTGAGTTTACCCTCAATGTTTCATCTAAGTTAGGTTTTTTCATTCATCGAATATTGGATGGAGTTGAACCTTAATTTAAATGGTGGTAAGTTGATTTTGCCTTGTCGGGAAACAGGCACGAAAACGCAACAGGTGAAGTACTAAAATAAATCTTCGCCGCGCTCTCTATAAACGGGATACGTTATTGTATCTTGAATAAAGAGGCTAGAGCTTCCAAGTACTATTTGCATGACTGTTAGACATGCTACGTAAATGTTTTTCGACCTGTCCGTTATCTACATGTTTCATGGTACTTTCTTGTTATTATATCTTTTGTAAACACATGTTCGTTCGATAAAGTTTTCAGTGCCGCTTCGAAACGGCAATAAAAATAGGTTACGCGCCCAATGTTGCATTCGGTTGTGGTCCTATCTTGTCCGCTCAGGGTTCTAGATTCGACCCCCATGCAGGACAAATATTTATACGGGTCAGGTTAATGTTCTATGTATTATATAATAGGGCACCCAACGGTTTTAAACCATATGAAGCATCGTAACCTTATTTCGATATTTAAAGAAAGTACATTTTTACAAAAACCGAGCTACAAAAAATCTGGTAGTTTTCAACTCAAGTACTCAGCGAAAATTAAACATCGTTTAAGGTAAAGTTCCTACCAATAAATAAACGAGAGGGTCAAATTGACATGCCCTTTTCATTATTGCAAACTGAAAAAGCAACAAAAGGTGTAAAAGTAAATAAATTAAGACTTAACTAATAATTGAATTCTTAATGAGTTCGTAACTAACGAGTCGAGCACATAACGACAGTTTTACTTTTTATTCGCTCATTTTAGTTGATTGTCGACTAGAACGAACTTTATCAGAATGCATGAAAATAAAGTTGAGCATAACAAATGAATTCTGTCAGTGAACGTGCGGAAGTTTTAAATAACCTTTGTCGCGCGAGTATTTATTCAAACACGAATTCGGGTGATGTATTTAATTACTTAAATACATCGTTCGAATTTCAGCTTGTTGAATAACAAGCTATAATTGTTATTCCGTTTCCGTAAATGTAAAGTGTCATAAATCAGGTAACATGTAAGATAGCATCCGTGACAACAACTTCTCATCATTATCATCATATCAGCTATTGGTTGCCCACTATTGTTTAGATACAAAGATCTACTCAAGAAATAGGGAATTTTGCCGCTAGGTAAGCGTGTGGCAATCACAGAACGTAGCTTCGAAACGGAATTTCTGCTGCCAATTCCCGCTTTGTTCATCAGAGTAAAACTATTTTGGATGGATTTACCATCATATGCCGCCTTCAGAAAATCAATCGTCTCTTACGGCTGGTACCGCAAATTATAAGTGTATGATTTATTTAAATTAGTTTACTGGGAGACACAGTTCTTGTTGGAATTCTATTAGCGAGGTAATAGGCACATATTATTTCCAAAGAAATATCTATTTCCTATTCGTGTTTTAGTCGATATTTTGAGAACATATTAAGGAGCTCACATTATCCAAAATGCAACGTTATATATACATATATGGGAATTTAAGTAGAATTTCGTACCTGGAAAATTAATAGCGTATCATATATATAATTGCTTGAAATAATCGTACTTACAATGTAAGCAGTACGTAATTCTAGATACACGTTTTATAACCACCTTGTCGGTTATGAAAATAGTCTCCAATTGCAACGGTGACATTTTATGAATTAATTCGAGTTTAAAAACCTTTTCATAGAGCAAAACTAGCCTTACAATAATTAGCTCAAAGTTTTAATTTAACATTTTGTATAATTGTACAAATATTTACGTTCAATGGAAGATAAATAAAATCTTTTAAAATAAATTTTTCTCATGAATCCCATAATGTCTTTCGAAAAATTATAAGAATGCCATAACTCTCGGATACTCTTCAGCGCACTCCGTCTCAAATTGCGTGTGAACCCTTCATATTTCATCGGGCGTTGGATTACACGGGGTGGTTAGCGCGTTTGAAATTCCTGAACTTTCCAGAACACTATTTTATAGTGATCTTGTCATTCTACATTTTAAACCAATATGCACAAAATATTACATATATGATAATGGTTATTTTAAAAAAATAAACTGGTTGTAGCAAGAATTATTTTTTCCAAAGGTAAATAAATGTAGTAATAGATAAATGTAGATTCTATCCCCTCCCATATCAAATATTTATATGATAATATATATGTTTATTCTGTGTCAGGGTGTTGAATATATATATATATATATATATATATATATATATATACACAATGGCTTTAAGCGACTCATTACGGAGTCAGGTCAATGCATGAGATGTTATGGGAATTGTTATTATTGTAAACTATTATAGTTTGTTGCTTTAATACATCTATTTATCTATATATACACAGTCAATTATTTTAAAGCATTACACTACCGTTAGTTCTTAATTCCGTTCGGTTCGATCCGTATTAAGCCATATGGAGCCTTTATAATATAAATGGGCGCCGGATTACACAACTGATTGACGCGTCTGGAATTCCTGGAATTCTAGACACACTGTATCACGTTTGGAGAACGGTATAGGTACGTGTATGTGATAATAATCTCAATTGAGAGAACTACGTAACTATATGTAGTTTCTAACTTAAAAAACATGTACTAGAACGTAGAGCTAGGTTAGTTTATTATTTGTTAAATATAAAAAGATTTAATCGTCATCATATCAGCCATTAGAAGTCCATTGCTGGACATAAGTCATCTCCAAGAAACGGGGAATTATGCCCTTAATTACCGCGCTAGGCAAGCTTGTTGGCAATTGTAGAGTGCAGCTTTCACGACAGGGGTGCTGCTGCCCATCTCCACCCTGTGCATTTGAGCTACGCTGTTGCGGATGGATATACCGCCATCTGTCAGTTCGTACCAGTTCGTGTCAGTTCTACCAGTGTCGTAGAATGTACCATTCTACGACACTTGTACTGAGGGAGGTACTATTCTACTCTGCCGGTACCTCACGGCTGAAAGAGACTTAATAAAGATTAGTATTCTACGCCTTTTAGTGCCTGCTTACAATGTATAGTACAAAAATATTTATTTCATTTTGTTAGCTACTATATTTCTAAAACATGTTTAGTAACATAACAACATGTCCTTGACTAACAAAAAAAACAATATACTATGCAATTTCAACATAAAATACAGAAGCAAATACAAAAAATAGAACAAACCATACTTAAAAATACGTATAACAAAAGAGAGACAACTCAACAGAAAAACACATCGTTGGACTCAGCTAAGCCAATTAAAACACGTGAAACTTCAAGCAGAGTTCTAGTTCACAATTTGTCATCGAACTAGCAGTGGAGGCGCCAACGTTAATGAAGTTAACGTTGGGTCGAAAAACGTCGGCCTTTGTTGGGCGCAATTCGATTAAAACGATCCGTTATATACTAGGCATTAACCCATTAATTGACTAATTAAGAATGAAATATTTGTTTTAGGTAAGGTCAGTAAACTTACTGAAAAAATCATATATTTAATGAAACACAACTACAACAATGCAATACAATCAAATCACAAGATTTACATGAGATAGATCTCTTACAAACGGACATCTGCTTTGGTACCCAACTATCACCTATTTCTACCGCCAAATAGTAGTGTTCGTATTGCTAGTGTTTCGTTTTGAAGGATGAGAGAGGCAGTGAATTTACTGCGTAATGTGATATTATCTTATCTTCAAGTCCCGAGGTGATATTTAGTCTAGTCTACTATCAATCGGTTTGTTTGCTAGTTTGGTTGTTTACTTAGTCTTATAAAAAATAATATTATGCAGCATTTACGCGGTCAAAAATAAATATGTTGTCACAAAACTTCGTATATAAAATGCCAAAATTTGGTATAATAGTTTAGTAAAACAACAAACCATGTTCTAAAGCTGTATAGTTCTATTGTGTAAAAAAATATAAAACTGGCTAAAAAAAAGCGGGTCGTTTGATAGAAAGTAATCACTGCTGCTTAAGAACAACTGCAATAAAAGTAGAATCAGATGCTGTTTGTTGTTGGAAGTTTGAAACGGAAAAGAGGTAGTGAAATTACTGAGTAATGTAAATAATATCTTCAAGTCCCAAGATTGCCAACGCGCTAGTGATATTCTATAATATTACGAGCGTCTATAGGCTGTGGTAACGTTTACTATCACGTGGATTGTAAGCTTGTTTGTTGCGTTTGTCCTGGTCAAATAAAATAATGTTAGAAAAATAGACACCGATGCCGACTTTTGAAACGAGACTAGTTTCTTAAAGTCAACTACGAAGTTGATTTGAAAAAATGGAAAGTGATCGTCCCTACAATGTGGAGGACTGCTGTTGAGTGCAGAGTACTACTCAAGATAGGCCGTGCAATATCGACAAATAGTAATGTTCCGATTTAAAGAGTGTCAAAAATGTAATCACGTTATCGTATTGGGCGAGGTAGTGCTGTATGGTGATATAGTGAGATATAGTGATAAAATCAAAATACCTAAAGAAGGGAATTCGAAGATAAGTTAGTGATAGACAATACTTTTTAATTGCAGCTCTAGGAATAGTGAATAAAGATACCATTAATTTCTCCGTCGCTTGTTTTATGATAACAATAACAAGTACATCGAAGAGACTTCACAATTGTATTATACGATTTAATAACCCTAGAACTGATAGTGATAGCAAAATATATAAGATAAATATTTGTGGCCCAGTGAAACTTAGTTCAATTCTTATTTGATTTTATTAGTATACATCTGTTTTCATAATAGTTAAACACTAATAAATAATGTTATATTTCAGCAAATGATCTCATCATGTATAAGTAAATCACACATCTCATACATTGACCTGACTCCGTGGGAAGTTGCTTAAGACTCTTGTATTACGGACATCAGACAATAGAAGAATTACGAATATAATACTTGAATACATATATAATAATACATATTTTTGACGCCCAGGCATAGAAAAAACACAAATATACACATTAATATTTGTCCTGGATGATTATCGAACCCTTGCCACTTAAGATTGGATCACTACCATCTGTGCCATCGGGCCCGTCGTATATAATAATTTGGAAGCTTACAACGATATATTCCTATACAGATTAAATTTATTTCAAAATATGTTAAGGAAAAAGAATTAGATTCTGATGAGATTATAAATTTAATATTATATGCGGATTTTTTACTTAAACAAGCTGTATCTTAACCTTTAAATAGTAGTTATTTGAACTTGTGATGGGTTGTTACAATTGAACAAATAATGTGTTACGGTTATTTTGTATCGCTTTAGTACTTATTCATAAAATTATTTATCACAATTATCGTCATCATCATATCCACCATAAGACGTCTACTCTTGGACATTGGCCTACTTAAGTAATTTCGAATAAGACCGGTTGTATGCTGTCTGTATTTGTATATATATAAATTATTGGGAATCTCATTTTTCTAAAAATTAATAAAATATTTAGCGCGCCCCTATGAAATTGAAATAATTCCTCGAAATAACTTAAACGTGACTTATTAATTTATTATTTAATAATAACAAAATTTCTGTGCAAGAACTAGTGTCTCTTGTCATATAAAACAAAAAATTCAAATTATGATTTAAGTTACAAAGAAAATGGAACACATTTTTTAATATAGAAAGGTGTTATATACTTTATACCATTGTTAATCTCCAAAATAAGAGCGAGAGATGATAAAAACGTGTTATGCTTCAATTTAGTAAACACTAGCAATTACTTGATTGATCTATAAGTCAACGCACTTTGTGTGTTACGCTATTTTTATGGTCAATAAAAATATATGACATAGTGGTTGGGAGTGTTCGCCCCATATCAATTAGAATTTTAACTACATATTTTTTGCGAAGTAGCCGAACTACTCAAATCTTTTATCGTCACCGGAGATTTACTTAGGACACTTAGGACGAACTAATTACGACTTCTTGTGTGAGGCTTGGGGATAAAAAAATGTTAGCTAAAATATAATAAACTTGATATATCCTATTATTAACCACTACGAACTAATTTTATTTTGTTGAAAAGAATAACAACAGCCAACTTAAGATTAAAAATTATGGATATACAATTAATAGGGCCAAGATCCATTGGGCTAAATTCGTAATTCCTATATTAGCAATAATAATGCAACAAAAACATGATAGCTAAACCTCGAGTTTAAAAATAATAATGTGTGCATAAAATCACAAATTACATGTTTGTAAATGGTAAAATATTGTTGGAGTTTTAATTAAAAAATGTTCTTTTGCTATCAATAAATAGATCGATATCGGAATAAAGTTTATTGTGGATGCTAGCAATTCTGGTTATTACTGAGTTCTCCAATCTCTACTTCAGTAACGATGTTACAAATCAACTTAGTTGTTTACACGAGGAAGTCGTTTTGTGACGATGGTGTTCTGAAGTCAATATTGGTGACCATAAGTCTTTCTTGAGAGATCAATGTCAGTCTCATTCGGATCTCGTGACCAGGAAAGGACAAATGGGAAGTTCAACAGATATGTGAATAGTTCACCTATAAAGGACACGTCATTCAATATATATTAACAATTATATATAAACGCATATTTGTTAAGTGAATGTTCAAATTTCATAAATAAATTTCTAGTAAAAATTGTTTGAAGGTAACAATGATGACAACCCCAAGTTGAGCGACTTAAAATCGACGCGTCAATAAACGTCGTCAAGCTTTGTTGAACGAAATTTGATTAAATAGATCTGTTATAATCCGTTCTGTTCGCACGGATTATTCTACTTCGAGTTTTTGAAGCAATGTCTTTAGGCATCGTCCTCATTGGACACCAAAAAGTTTTTTGTACAAATAAACCTGTTAAAAATTTGTTTTTAAGACCCGTCTGGTGGCGGCACAGTTTTTATTCAAATAGCTTTTTTTATATACCTGTAAGGTCATCAGGGTCATCTTTCATTTAAGTAATATTGTTATCGTTTTTGACAATATATAAAGAAATTCGCTATTACATTTTGTAGGGAATTAACAACCACTAAACTAGGTACGGTATTTCTCATGGGTGTGATTAATCTCAAAGACAGCACTACGATAAAACAGCACACCACTGGACGCCCGTAAGGTCAAAGAGAAAAGTTTTAGGATACCTTAATTTGATATTTAATAAAAACTTGTTTTCAACACGTTTATTTCATTGAGAAACATTAATTTTACTGTCTCATGTTAGAACTTATTAATAAAGTTTAGGTCTTGAGTAATCTAAGTTTTAAATTCGTCAGTAAACTTTTATTTTTTCTTTTCATGTTTATTTATTTATTAATTTTCCAATACAAAAAGTTATTGTAAAAGTTAAAGTCACCGTAGCCTATTGATGCACAGGTCATCGCAAAATCACTAGCGCACTCCCTCCCTCATGACCTTGAAAGACAGTTCGAGTAAGTAATCTTGTCATCCTGGGTCCCTGTCAGCAAATTCAACGCCTAAGCAACATTAAGAAGTAGTCTGCACCACTATATATATATATTTTTTCTATTTCGTGTAATGGAAGATAATGCCAACTGGTATTAAGGCCGCCATTTGTACATTTAGTAATATTTTGTGCAATAAAGTTCAATAAATAAGTAAATAAATAAAGAGTATGTCATCATCATAGCAGTCGTAAAACGTCGACTGTTGGACATAGGCCTCCCCAAAAAAGGGGGACTTTTCCCATAAGTGCCGCGTTGTACATGCGCAGTCGCAGAACGTAGCTTCGCGACGGGAATGCTGCTGCGCATTCCTAACCTGCATTTCAGTTACACTGGTTTGGATCTATATACCAGTCGCCTCTTACGACACCTGGTACAGGGGGAGGTACTATTCTACGCCGGTACCACACGGTTAAAGAGCATGTATGCTATATATTTTCCTTATAGTTACTCTACGTTTACCGAATGTATCAAAAAAGAATCATGTGGTATACTGCAGTATGAACAACAAGGGTATTTAAATTTGTAAGAGAAATATGGTACACGTATTTTTATTCACAATACAAATATCTGTGTCTATTAAATGACTACACATATCATTAATGAAATGGCGGAACCGGCAGTGATGTACATCTCATTAAGGTGTAAAATCGGATTACAGGTAAACACGGTTCAGTCGACCCGGAGTAAGTCACGTAGAAACGTAAACGGCTCCGAACATCGTTAGGGCGGCCCTCTACGCCGCGGGTAGTGCCATTATGGCTATGTGACCAGCAATCCATCACCTCATGTATCGGACATATTACACTGCTCACTAGCTCTGAGAAAGTTTTGTTATCTTTTTTAATTGTAGCCTTTTAATGAGGTATGCGTGTTAATGTAAAAAAATCATGTAATTTGAAAGGCTATAAGTAACCTGACGAAATGTTTAGGCAAAGGCACCTTATTAGTAATATTGTTGTAGTTACAGCATAGAAAACGCAAAATAGGCATAAATAAATGTGCCGAGTTGCGGAATCCTGCCCAAAAACATCTATCTATCTACGATCATACATAAATATGATATCTAAATTAAAAATTGTAAATTATTTCCCGATAAACAGAGAAAATTAGAGACAAGTTACTTAAATTTACTTATGTTACGAACCTCAAGCAACAGAGGTGATACAGAAAAATCATTTTTTATTTTATTTCGTGAGGTTTAAACCTAATGACCTTTGGCACACAAGATAGGAACAATCCCAAATGCGCATTGTGCTCATTTATTCAATATCTATACTGACATTGTAAAAAGTAATGTATCTTTTTTTATCGTTTTCTAAGCCTAGCCCGTGAATCAACTTTGACCAAATTTGACACGTTGAATTCTTTGTATATATAGTCTATTTAATCTTAGAAAATTTTTCATCAGGTTAAGTGAAGTCCATGCAATTGAAGTTACGGGTATAAGTTACCAATAAATCATCATCATCATAGCAGCCGTAACACGTCCACTGCTGATCATAGGCCTCACCAAGAAAGGGGGAATTTACTAATAATTGCCGTAAATTATAAACATGGCGGCAATCACAAAGAGCAGTTTCGCGACGGGAATGCTGCCACCAATTCCCCGCCCCGTTACATTAGATATACAGCCGTCTGTCGGATCCGGTACCTCGCCTCTTACAACACCTAGTACAGGGGGAGGTACTAATTTACTCTACCAATACCCCACGGCTTTACTATACTAAAAAATAATCACTAAATACAAGTACATATATATAATAGGAGGATCTGTTCCATTGTAATGTATTTTCATATCTTAGCTTATTCGTTACATGCTATTATTTATTAATGTGTTTTTAACGAAATTGTTTTATAATTTTTCGCATAATCACTGTCCTAGTCAAGTCCTAGTTTCTTTAATGCATACTAATCGTTTTATATTAGAACTAGCAATGCCAAGCGGTTTCACCCACATCAGGTTGTAGAACCTTCATACAAACTTTGCTAGTTTGATTCAACTACAGATAGGATAGTTTATATCTCATTTCAAAGTAGCCATTTTTTTATAAAATACATCTATAAACACCTACAGGACAAAACCTCTTGGTTTAACTTTTTTATGAATGTTTAAATAAAAATTCTGTAAGTCTAAATATATGATTCAACTACCCTGGACCCCAAGGAAGATTATTAGCTACTTTTGAACATGGAATAACAAAAGTTTCAGCTTTACGCGGTTTAAATTAAATCTGAAAAAGTTGCGGGCAGAAAGTTAGTCTAGTATTATTCGAAACCTTAAGAATTTTAATTGAAATCCACCACTTTTCCCTTAGTTAAAACAATTGCTGAAAGTAATAATTGTAAACTTGAAAATTGCTGCCCAAATACCTTTGTCACTGTGGTTGAAAAGGGGTGCTGTATTGTAAACAAAAAATGAAGTGACTTAACCGTGCTTTAAAGCCGGTAAAAATATTTTATTAGTAACGGCATAAATATTAAAAACTATAAAATATATATTAGAAGGCAGAGTAGAATTGTGCCTCCTCCTGTACCAGGCGTCGTAAGAAGCGGCTATGTTACCAGAACCGACAGATATATATCCATCCGAAACAATGCAGCTCATGCAAAGGGTGGGGATGGGCAGCAGCATCCCCGTCGCGAAAGCAGCGCTCTTCGATAGCCAACACGCTTGCCCAGCGGGGCAATTATTATCAAAATTTCCCCTTTCTTGGGGAGATACATGTCCAGCAGTGTACTTCCAATGGCTGGTATGATGATGATAAATATATTGAAATTAAAATCGTCCTGGGGTAACTACAGAGTAGATTAATGCTTCTCCCTATCCAATAAGGTTACCGAGGAACACTAACAGACAGACGGGGGTATATCCATCAGAGAAAATGTAGTACAAAAGCAACAGGGCGTGAAAAGGCAGCAAATAGCTACGCTCTCTGCGATTGCTATCACGCGCCATAATTATCGGCAAAATTCCCGCTTTATGGAGGAGGGCCTGCAGTGGACGTTTAATAGTTCCTATGATAATGATATCAACATATTTGAGAGTGCTGCTTGAAACATATCTAAACAAGATGTATGCTTTTATATACAAAAGATGCCGTAGCTGCACTCATTCGATCAATCAAATTAAACTGTACTCTATGGACGAGAAATGGAAGCTGATAGCCGATGGGGAGGTAAAGATCTAAAATGGAGCCCGCACACCGTCAAGAGCAGCATAGAACGTTCAGGTCTACGAATAAGATGCATAATATACGTAAAACCATATTGAACCAAGAAGTTTGAACTCGTTGATGACGTATTTTTGATACTAATTAAAAGAAAATAAAGATACTCTTTCTTTATTATCATATAACAGTTCCTAAGGTTGATTGTTGAATCTTTTTGAAGAGACCAAGGAAGACATGACAAAAGAAACATTAATATCAACTTCAATATATTGTTAATTTTTAACTTAAACGATTTTCTTTCATTATATTGAATAATATATGTATTTCTTTTACCTTATGTATGTTACTTATAAGTTTAAAAACAGTCTCAAACATTAACAATAACAACAGTTCGCAAACATTAACATTATTATAAACTATTTCATGTTCTAAAAACTGTATTTATTACTGGTAATCCAATATATAAATAAAAAACTATCTAAATAAGTAAAATATGCATTGGAATACTTAGTAGTAAGCGGCTTAGACTTTTTGATAAAGTATAAACCGCTTAAAACAAATTAATCTTATGTGGAAGCAATCTTAAAGCAGGCTCCGAGTTTATAAGAGCCCAGTTTGTTTTCTTCTTCTATAAGTTCTAAGTAAAATATACCTATTTTTATTTGAATCTTTGTATTATATTATATATGCGAAAGTGTGTATAATTCTGTTGTATTTGTAGCTAAAATGACAATATGGATCAAAAAGGTACAGACTATATAGTATAATCTTCAATAGCATATAAAAGAAGCATTGATGTACGCTTTTCGTGTGATAAATTTCGTAAAAACAACCACTTCTTTGAAAAATTCTTTAATTAGTTACTTAAAGTACGTTGAAGTTTCTATACGAACAAAGTCGCCGGTAACAGCAAGTTTAATTGTATGCAAGGACTTAAGATAATGTTATGTACATTGCGGTACATGGTATGGGCGGGTGCTCCACCGACGGATATGTATACATTAATTTATCGTATGAATACATTTACAAAAACGAAACATGACTTGTAGCTAGGGATTGCAGGGATTAGTCGATTGTGACTAATTTTACCTTTGATTTTGATCGGTGTCGATGATCGTAGTTGAAGTTTTACACAGTTAGTAAGCTGGAGGGAAAAGTTTTGGTCATGACAGAACACGAATACTCTAATACAACCAATATTATTAAAATACGAGCTTTCCGACTCCACCCGCATCAACTTTACATTGTATCACGTCCTGCAGAAACTTTCACGAAACGGAAGTACCTTATCCTCCCCAGGATTTAGCTAACCACATGTCAAATAACTTTAACTTTTTAAACTATTAACTTGAGACAAATACGCATACATTTTCATTTATAACAATAGTATAAGTATACATCAGCTTAGGGTTTGATCCCATTTTAAGATCAGGCTCATATATGTTATAAGTTTATACAGGCTATTAAGAATTTTCTTAAAACTATTTAACCGAATAATAGCTGAATAAGATTACATTATATATATATATATATAGTTCTCTAGATTTTAGCACATACTCGTATAACTCTGATATAAAAGTCGCTTTTGCTTAACGGAACAGAGGAGCGGGAATGCCTCTCGTCCACACCCTGCTGCATTTGAGCTAGGCTATTTCGGGTAGGTATACCAGCATCTATCGGTTTCGGTACCTCGGCTGGCTATTACGAGTTACGGGGGAGATTCTGCAGAGTAGAATTACTCTGCCTTATTCCCCACAGCCAGGAAAAGTTATAATCATCATCACTATCATCGTCATATCACCTATAAGACGTCCACTTTTGAACAAAGACTTCCCAAGTGACCGGTTGTATGCAACCTGAGTTCAGTGGTTCCTGTGGTTTGAGTCAAATCGTCCGTCTATCTTGTGGATGGGCTTCCAACGCTGCGTTTGCCAGTATGTGGTCTGTATTCCAGACTCCATCGGCCGTCATTTTTAAAAAGTGCCCTGCCCACTACCGCTTTTACGTATTAATCCGCCGGGCTATGTCGATAACTTTATTTCTGTTTGATCTCTTCATTCCTGATTCGATCGTGCAAAAAACCTCTCCATAGCTCGTTGGGCCATTTTGATTTGGCTCATTAGACCAATAGCAAGAGACCACGTTTTGCTACCATGAGTCATCGCTGGTAACACATACGTATTAAATAAAAAAACTTGGGGCACTGAATAATAAAGATCAATTAATCTAAGAATTAAATAACGAGCTCAGCTGCAATCATTTTAAAGAATTGCGGGTAGCGAGCAGTGTACACAAAATGGCCGATCCACAAATTGTTGAGTGCGTCGTAAAGTGGCGTCGAGAGTAACAAAACCAATCCAGGCTGTTTACGAGCCAACCATAGCCCTCTTTGTTATACGACAATGATTAAGCGAGATGAAAGTGTAACATCTTCTGGGGACATTTCACGGTATGACCACATTTATGGGCAATGTCTGTTGTGCCTTTATGACTTATGAGAGGTTTGAGTGTAATTCTCAAAGTCTATCACAATTATTTTCATTACTAAGGTATGGAGTACGAAACTAACTCAAATTCGTAAGTTTTAAAATAATCTTAATTCAGCCTTATACTTTATAAAAAATAGATTTACCTAGTTTAAATACAGTTAAAATCATTTTATCTCAACATAATGTAGTCTAAGGCGTAGGTAAGTAGGTAAGTGAAATAAATAAATTTTCGTCAATAATATTTGGGTTAATCTATTAAGAAACGCGGCAGTGTTAGCCAAGTTCAAAAAACGAGCTGGCGACGCGGCAGCCCTGTGTATTTTCACACGAACCGTTTGGAGCTACTTTTACCCCTTAATAACTCAAAATCTATTAAAGATAAACACATGAAATTTGGCACAATTATTAAAACCTCTTACTTAAACAAGTATATAAAATGTTATAAATACAACTCATATAGTTATTTATACATTAACGTCCAAAAATCATCATTTTTATCACTGACTGATTGACTGACCTATGGACCAAAATTCTAACCGACTTCCAGATAATATAGAAATTTGGCATTCAGCTTAGTAATTTTATGTTTAGAAAGGAAAAAACCAGAAAACATGAAGTTTTTACGATTTAAGTTTTTTTCCAACAATCGATCGATCGATTCAATCCAACAATTTCCGAAAATCAATTTTATTAATACCCTTTAAAATTATAATAGCAACAAAACCTTTTCTTTTTATTGATTTCGATTGTCCCATCGCTTTGTTTAGCAGATTATAATTTAAATTAATATTGGTACTAATAATAATTTAACACAATGTTAACAAAATGTATTGACGTATGACTATGATATATATGTCAAATACTTAATGTCATTTGTGTTTTTGAGTATTTTTTAAATGTTCGTTAGGCATTTCAGTTGTTTATTTTGTTTAAATATAGACAAAAGAACATCAATCGTTATTTAAAATATTTTTAAGTGAAAGAACACACAGAGTAACAGGCACAGAATAAAAAGTAAAGTGAAGGCAACCAACGAAAACCGAACCCATAAAAATTGAGATTAAGTTTGAATATTTCTCATAGATAACTATCGAAAACAAACAATTCAAATGTTATAATTTTTCATATATGTACACATTATTTATTTTGTGTAAGTATATAATAAATATAAGAGGTTATATTATGTACCCGCTATAAAAAAATCTCTTACGCCCTTTATCTGCCCTCGGAAAGTTAACAGACCATAAAACCAGTAATGATGATAGACGAAATGCCACGAGAAAGTCTTATATGTTTGCTGTGTATGTATCAAATTATAATTTATTTATGAAATATTTTAGTATTCACATTTTCGTATTGATTATAGAAACTAAATATTAATTTAATAATTAAAATATTGATAAAAATGTTAAAATACTTTTTATTTAATTCATTAAGGGCTACAAAAAGAGCAATACAAAGTTTACATTCTATTAGTCTAGAAACCATACATTGATTGAATGGATACATGCCAAACGTTATCGGCGCTCGTTCTTTTGTTTATTTTTCATTTAAAATGGTGCCATTTTGTTTTTACCTCACACAAAGAGAAACAAATGCCAGTTGACATCAACAGTAATAAAACAGAGCTCCCACTAAAGCCGATCGAGGTGAGACGGCGGAGAAACCCCACTTAATCTGTTTTCGGCAAACATCTTTCGAATTCGACGTTTCAGAGTTTATTTACACACCTTTGATTGTCTTTCGATAAGTTCGATAAAACCCGCTTTTGTGAGTAAATAGAAATCGGATCGATTGCCACCGAACGGTGTCGTAAAACTTCGTTCACAATTTGTCAATCCAAACACAATGTTTATATGTTTTGTTACAAATATGTTCAGACATGTTGTTTTAGACCCACTACGTTGAAACGTATTATTTAATATCGTTCTGCTCTAGAACAAATACTTTATCTTTTGTGACCAAAGTATTGTAATTTTCTCGAAGAATCTTGCAATATAAACGCACACACAACGACAATGACGACGTTATATGAGTAAAAAAATTACAAATAAATACGTACAGTACACTTCTCGCTTTTAAGTTACCCACTCTTTTTTATACATTTTACATCGGAGAAAAGCTACTTTACCATACTATTATAGAATTTACTTTTTAATATCCACTTATGAAGAACAATACATACATGTAATATTGTACATTTAATGACAAAATACGCTTAGTGTCTTACTGGACACTATGATATCTATTTTTTTAAATGGCAGTTGTCGTGGGATACCGGAAAGATATATGGATAAAAATAACTCAGCTCCGTAGAACAGCATGAGGATAGGCAGCAACTTTTTAATTACAAAGCTACGCTCTAGGATTGACACCACGCCCAGCGCGGCAGTTATGGGCAAAAATCCCCCTTTCTTAGGGGGACTATGTCTGAAATTGGACATCGACGGCTGATATGATGATACAGCGATAATTATGAATACGAAATGGTATTTGAGGGAAATTTATTGAACTTAAGCCCCATTTTTATACGTCTTATTGCGCTTAGTAAGTTACACACAAAAAATGTTTATACAGTAACCAACACTAGAAACTTTGGCAATAGCCAGAAATGATAGCAAAATTTTTGTCTATCGCTTAGGATATTAATTGAAACTATCTGTTATCATTTATTTGTTATGTCACAATCCTAAAAAAACGTACTTCCAACACAGCATACAGAAAATCTTATTGAGATCATATAACACAAGCTTTTAATGAAGTCACCTCGCTCTTACCGTGTAAACCAGACTTAAGAGAGGCTGATATCAACAGGTTCCGTTGCCATAGCAACCACTACTGCTCACAGAGGTTATGGAGAATTCCACTAGATTATTTCGTCGCAGATTTTTTTATATAAATAGAACGATTGGATTCCATGCGAACGCTTCTGAGCATAAGCTCTGGAAGGCTTTGGTAAGTGAAAATAAAGGTGAGAAAAAAGTAAAAACAAATTGGGTTTTTCGCTGGATAATAGATGTTTTATTTATTACGACATAAGTTTAACACATAAATTATGCTTCTTATGTCTTCAAAAGATGTAGAGTATTTTTTTTTGGTTTGTTCAGTACTACAGTCCTAGAAATTGTGGATAAATACATTTTTGTTCTTAAAAAATGTTATACTGAGTCACTATGAGACATAGAACTAACTTTGCGACAAAAAAAGTTGTTCTCTCAACTATGATTTCTCAAGAGACGCACATAGCACTTTTACAAGAAATCCAGCAATAAAGAAGTCACTGGTCGTAGCTAATAAACAAATAAATCAAACAACTGAAATATCATAGTATTGTATCTTCTATTCCCTACGATACAGT
This sequence comes from Heortia vitessoides, assembly GCA_020976665.1. Taxonomy (NCBI): domain Eukaryota; kingdom Metazoa; phylum Arthropoda; class Insecta; order Lepidoptera; family Crambidae; genus Heortia; species Heortia vitessoides. The sequence goes on from JACJUM010000875.1 coordinate 5,281,495, forward strand.
TTGTGTCAGCAGTTTCTGTGCAATTGTTTTTATAACTTACTTATATCCAAGTATGTTTTATTACCCTTTGTTATTCTTAATTTTATTTTAGGTGCCTGACACTAACACACAGGCGATAGTACATAAGTTTAGTGTATATTATATACAGTAATAAAAAAAAATCACACTAAATTCTATCAAAACTTACTTAGTATTTTGGACGTCGCAACAAACGTTTCCTCTCTATAATTATATAAATTTTTTCTGCTCTTTCTGGAGAGCTTGTCGTCATTTAATTCTACGTCATCACGTTGATTTCCATTGATATTTCGATATTTCATGCAAGGCTCGTCCCTTTAACCTGTGAACAGGTGATTTGATGGGTTCTTCTTCAACAGCTGTCCTACCAACAAGTTAAAACTGATTTTATTATTTTACAGTATACAAATTGCAAAATCTAAACACCTCTTTGAATACTTGTTTTTTTTATTTTTATTTAACAGGTCTTCAGTAATCATGCTATAATTAAGATTTAAACAGCTGTAATATTTAATGTAGCTTTTCTATCAGACAGCTTTAAGCCAAAAAAAAATAATAATTTCACCCAACATCTCATACATTGATCTGACTGCAAAATAAGTAGCTTAAACCACTGGCACTGTTACGAACGTAATATATTAATTAAATAATTATATTTAACACCCAGACACAGAACATACACAAATGATCGTCATACCAGCCATTGATAGTCCACTACTGAACAAAGGAGGTTTTTTGCTTATAATTGCCTCATTGAGCTTTGGCAGTCGCAGAGCGCAACTTTCGCGATGGGGATGGTGCTGCTCATCCCCGCTCTGTGCATTTGAGCTGCACTGTTTCAGGTAGATATACCGCCATCTATCGATTCTGGTACCTTAGTCGCCTCTTACGACACCTGGTGCAGTGGGGGGTACTATTCTACTCTGCCGGTACAATACGGCAATAAATTCATCATTTAAATATTTGGTGGGGTCGATAGGCGCACAAGATAGGATCACTACGCCACACACCATCTGGGCCATCGGGCCTGTCAGATAAACTGACGTCAAAAAAGTTATTTCAATGGTTTACCTATTTAACTACAAACCTCGAGTATATGTAGGTCTAATTTATTAGAATAAATAATCGACTGTATCCTAGACAGTAACCTACATCAGTCTACACACTATTCCATTAAAAGGAGATGGCAAAACAATAGTCGTACGCGTTGAGTCGCAAAGCTTTAACGACGGCCAGAGAATCAAAGATCTAGTGCAATACATAGAATGCCAAAATATGGTTCCTCGCTAACTTATAGTGTCTTATATGCTTATTTATCTCTTTAATATAATAATTACTAGAAAACAATCAACCTATCTCAGGCTTCAGGCGGAACACGACTATTTTGCATTTATTTCTAGTAAATATTATCAAATATATAATTTAGCATTTTTCTACGTACAAAACTTCTAAAGTAATTTCTTATTCGCTACGACAGTGCTTATTTATTTAATCTTTTATGTCCTTTTTGATCGAATTGTTGTCAAAGTGTTTAAGATCTTAGATAATTCTCATCGCTGTGTTCTTGTTTGATCAATGTTTTGAATTCTTTTGATACCTTATGCTATAGTCCTATAGTCCCAAACGTGCAATATATCGATTAACTTTGATTTTTTTCTTACTACCTAATTATCAGCTCGAAGTTACAGTTAAATTAGGACATAAATGAAGTTAACATTTATGTTTTAATTTTCAATAATATAGGAATATGATTAAAAGAGTAAATTATTGTTATTATTCAATAACTAGTTTTTTTTTCAATATACTTTTGAATAAGTGACAATCAATACCGATAAGATTGTAATATAAATTCTGCTATTTAAAATAATCTAAAGTTATTAATAATGAAAAATTCACTAATACTAGGAATCAAAAATACAAAAGGAAGTGCACCTGATAACATGAAACGTGCTTTTAAAATGGAAGACAAATTTCAACTAGAAATCAGAAACCAGACACACTTTTTTATTCACTCGAGCAGATATATGCAAAAACAATAACAGAATTACGGTTTTCAATGATGGAAAAATGTAGCGATGAAAATTAAAAAGGCAATAACGGACCGAGAACTCATTCGATATCCAATAAAAGGTAACTGTATTGTTTTTCCATTATCAAAAAAATTATTTGTATGCATAATAAGATGTTTGTATTGTCCTTTAACTGTAATAAATAGTTCATGATAAAAAATCTATTTTTAAATAAAAAGTAGCATTTATATGTACATTTTTAAGACGTGGTAACTAACGCGGTGAATAACAAGGTAAGCTATGAGGTAAGTAACAAGGTAAATAACGTGGTAAGTAACGTGGTAATATCACGAGGTAAGTTACGAGGTATGTAACGCGGTAAGTAACGAGGTAAGTTAGGAGGTGAGTAACGAGGTATGTATCGAGGTAAGTAACGAAGTAAGTAGAAATAATTTATGCTAAATTTAAATTAAGTAAATAAAGAAGAGAGTAGTGAGACATTCTATAAAAATATATTTACCACCAAGAGACATCCACAGCTGGACATAAATAACTACTACAAGTAAGATATATAGTGCGTGCCCTTGTTATATAGCAAAATTTTTACCGCTGAACCACCAAAGTTTGTTTCAAATAGCTAAAAATGGTGGGCCGGTCCGGTAGCTTAGACCGGTCTAAGCTAACCACAATCTTTATTCTATCTACAACTAAAAAAGCTCATCATCTAATATATTAACAAATATATTTGCAAAATATATAAATGTCACTATGCTGTTAAAAAGATGAAAGATGGAAAACGGGACAAAATATGAATTTATAATGTTCGCACCATCCAGTAATCGGTACCCTAGTGGATCCATTATTGCAAGTTAGGACGTGCATCCGACGCCATAAGCTCGGCATTAAGAGTATGAAATATGGCGGCGTCCTCTCAATTTCTTCATTTGAAGACTATTTTAGAAAAGAGATTCGTACATATCCAAGGTCTTAATTGCCACAAACTGTTTGCTAAAAATACGAAGATAGTATATCAAATTATTTATTTAAAATCAAATACTTTATGATACATTAAAATATTGTCATAATTCTTCATCATTCTATTAGCCGTTTGACGTCCACTATTAGACATAAACCTCTACAAAAAGGGTAGCTCTTAATTGCCGCGATAGGCAAGCATGGTGGCAATCACAGAGCGTGGCTTCGGGACGATTTGCCGGTTCCGGTACCTTAGTTACTATTAACGACACATAGTGCAAGGAAAAAAAAAATACATTTAATTAGAATTAGATTACAATTCTGATTACAGCCGTTTTAAAACAGCATTTTTTAATTTTTCTTATTATATTAAGTAAATTATTTAATTATTATTAATTCATATTACTAATTATTGAATGTAAGTTTAACATTTCTTTAAATTGGCAACCAAAACAAATATATGTATATTAAAAATATAAAACGGGTAGTTCTGGTTAACCCTCATAGTTCTTATCGACTATTCAATAAAAGATTCCTTTAACAATGAGCAGAATAATAAACTATATAAGAAGAAAACGTAATAAGCAACTTTAAAAAGTACAAAGCAGATTCATGTTTTACGTTTGTGAATGAACGCCTTTATTGAACTTTAAATAACGAAAGGAGAGATCTCAGAACATTTTTCTTCTGTATAAAGTGGAGGTGAAACTAATTTAATCAAAAACTTGGCGGCGGAATGCTTGCAGTAATTTTCTTGTCATTTCGTCAAAGGAAATTTCATTAAAACAAGAAACCTTAGAGTTCGTTATGAAAGCGCACATCCACGTTATCTTGACAACAAATCGACGATTAAATTGAAATTGATGTCGACTGTTCAACATACCGTTAGTCTAAGCAACAACGATTGCTTATTTCACATCGAAACAGGTAATAATTTTATTGTCAGATCTATATAGTTTAGATCTATTCAGTTATGATCAGACGTGGATCTATGATCATTATTGGTTGAGTACAAACAAAATCATTTCCCCTGATTAATTGTATATAATTAATTTTAATGATATTTTTTAATCACGACAAATTTTGTCTATGTCGCGTGTGTAGTGTGGTTAGAAAAATTTGAGCTGCTCTTGAAAGGAATAATATTTTTATTTAAATCGTAATAAAGGAATAAATAATAATAAAGGAATGTATAAATTTAATTTTATCGTTTCCGTTTGCGATAGCACAAAAAATATATAATATTTTTTAAAACAAATGGGTTCTTTTGTCTCGTAGTGGCCGTAAACCTATTTCATTAGGCACTTCTTAATCCGAGCTCACACAAATTAAATTATAGGCGGAGATAGTCGCTTTGAGCCGAAGGGTTAGAACGTACAGGATGTTCCCTTTAACCCATCCTTCTCAAAGAAATTGTAATTAATTACTTTCTTTCCAGCTTTCGCCAGCTACATTAGGCCTTACTATATTATTTTCTATACTATACTATATACTTTAGTTTTCAATACGTCTAATATATAAAATTCTCGTGTTACGGTGTGCGTTATTGAAATCTTCTGAAACTGCTCGACTGATTTTTGTGAATCTTAGCGTGCGTATCGGCTAGGGTAGTGAATCGGTCTATATCTATTTTTTATTCCCCTAAATATGAATGGTTTTGGCTTTAATTTTTTTAAATTTGTTTTAACAATTGTTTTTGTTTTGATTTTTTTAGATTGAGGCAAATACATACAAGGTTAAATTTTCACTTCTGTCACAAACCTCTGTCTTTTCATAGACATTTTAGTAATTTTATATAATTTAATTGGCAGAATAACGTTTGCCGGGACAGCTAGTATTTTATAATTAAGTTTATATATCGTGTAGGTAATTGAATATTTTTGACGAGAAAATCCAAAATCTAAACTTAGAGGCATTAATATAGGCAGTATACGCATTGTAATGTTTGAAAATTTTGACATGACATACTTATTTCCGTTTTTCAGAGTGAATGAAAGGTTTTTTATTGAATCAGGTCCACAAGAAAGCATATAGACCGCGTTATAGTAAGCGTCCAAGCAGCTTATAGATGCTCGTAACATCACAAGGATATTACTAGCGCGTTGCCAACCTTGTGACTTAAAGATATTATGCCACATTACCCAGTAATGTCTCTGCCTCACTCATTTTTCAAGCTGGAATACAATAGTGCGAATACTTCTATTAGACGGACTATATATATATATATATATATATATATATATATATACATATATATTATATTTACTATCTAGACTGCACTGTAACTGTATCTATCTGTTCATTTAGCTTTTTTTATTTATTGTAGCAAGTCAAAACTCTAGAATAGCCTTTTATAAGATGACACGAACGGAGTCACTGGCGACGAATTAGTACATAAGTCAATGAATTCCAGATCTATTGGATTCAGTTTCCAAATATTTGATTGTACCTTTTCGTAAAAATCCTGAATGTTAAATAGCGCTCACCATCCAGCGGAGCGACATAATTTGACTTAAGTGTAAAGAGGACTTATTAAAAGCACGGTGAGTGGAAGCACAAAGGCCCCTTTTGTGCACGACTCTATCCTCTACGTGTCCGTCCGGTTCGTTTTTTCAATCTGAAATGGACTTTCAAAACAGTATTTCAATAAAGTTAAAGTTACAATCTTTGTTTGCATCAGGATGACGCTCAAATTATATTTCTATTATTTGTCTGTTGATTATACACGTCATTGCCGGCGGTTTCATTTGCTTGAACATGTAAAGAGTTGCTTTTTTATCGCGTTTATTTTCGTATGCATCGGCGACGTGATTGACTAACAGAAATTCGCTTGTCGCTTTAACAACAGTATTATTAAATTTAAACATTGAAGATGTTCTATCATTGAATAGAATACTAATCTATCATGTTCATTAAAACTCACAAGATATTTTTTTAATAAATAGTAAATATTTTTTTTAATTAGTGATTTCTAGTTTTGTTGGAATTTCTTTATAATGAAACGAATAAATTATAATCTACATTGTATAATTACTATCGATTTTCTAATATTGTTTATTATATACTATTAACAGTTTTGAACCAATACAATAAAATAAATAAATATGAAAATTATATGGTTAGCAGAAGTTATCAACAATATTAGTTAATTATATATTCCGCATAAATATATTAATATTTATTTAATAGATCAGATTGGTGAACAGATCTGATTCTATGTCATATGTCCAGCAGTAAACCTCTTATAGCTGATGTGATGCAAAACAAGAAATGGTATTGAGTATTTGACTTCTCGTAATAAAATGGCTTTAAAAGGAGATTGATTTAGCTTTTTACATTTTTTGTTCGAAGTTTTGATTCACTTGCGGTTTAATTCTCAAAATTGACAAGAAATTACATATTACGTCAATTTTAAAAATAGTTTTGTACAAATTGTTTTTAAACTTGTTCAAAAACTCATAATTAATAATACAGACACCATCATATTATCATACCAGCTATTAAAATTCTACTGCTGGACACAGGCCTCTCCAAGAAAGGGCAAGCGTGTTGGCAATCGCAGAGTACAGCTTTCTCGACGGGGATGGTGCTGCCCATCCACACCCTGTGCATTTGAGCTGCACTGTTTCGGATGGATATACCGCCATCTGTCTGTTCTGGTACCTTAGTTGCTTCTTACTACACCTGGTACTGAGAGAGCTACTATTGTACTCTGCCAATACCTAAATATAAATACATTTAAAAGTAATCGTAATTAGAGCTCATTGTCACTTAATTATCATCATAGTGCATAAAAAATAAATCAAACGGGTATATTTAATATTGTAAACAAAAATATCCAGTCTTTATCTGACAATCTGTTTTGCACTCAAGAGAAACGCACTGAGCCGTATCCGTGATTCAATATTGACTTGCAGATTTGAGATATAGAAACGCTTTTCTTGGTATTGGTACTTTCACGGTAAGTAAACGTAAGGGATTTGAAAAGGATATATTTGCTCACGAACTACTTACATGCGATTTCGTCTGTCGCCCTTCTCGTGCAGTGAAATAGAGAAAAAATATAAATAAAGGCTTAGTTATATAGGTAGGTTGACTTTATTTTGTGGGAACAGTAAGCAAAAGTAAATTTATGCATTATTTTAGAGAATCTAATCATGAAGATGCCTTTCGGAAATCAAATAATCGAACTATCGAAATTAGTTTTAGCATATAATTAGTATTAAGTAAACTAGCCATGCAATGGTAGCAAGCAGGCAAAACCTTTAAATTTTGGAGAGTGGTAAACAATACTTCCAAAAAATGTGATTTCTTGAAATTTTGGCTTGCACTGCGTTTTAATTACGTCATACGTGACACGTATGACGTAATTATATCATAGCTTCTCCTTCTAATATGGCCGTGAGGTACCGGTAGCGTAGAACAATACCTTCCAGTGTACCAGGTGTCGTAATAGGCGACTGAGGTACTAAAACCGCATTGGCGGTGGTGCAGATGAAATGCCCCGTCACCATAGTGAAGCCTCTGCAAAAGTACTGAATATAGAAATTGGTTAAATATAAGAAGTGGTTCTTAAATCATAAATCTTTGAAATAAATAAGATAATACAATTATTTAAGCATGGCCTTCGTTTCTCTGAATTTATTATTAAAATAATGGAGAACATCACAAACTTACAGCTAAAAACAGGAGCTTTTGACATGAACACTAACATATTCCCAATGGCACAGATCGCAAAGTTTGGCTTATTTACTTGGTTTTTGAGTGAATACGGGCGGGTGTATGTTTTAACTTGCGATGTCCTAAATAGAAGTTAATTTTGAAACTTTTGGAACTCAAAACTCATGTACATAGTCGTGTCTGACAAAATAACTCTTCATTTTTGAATTCAAAAATCTATATCTTAAAATAAAATATACTATATCCCGCATGACTCATTAATCTAATCCTGACATTCTCAAATAAGTCAATAAAAGGATTGAGAGAAGAGAGCTAAAAATGATAAGATAACAGATGTATATACGTATTTTTTTATCCTATGTTCCATTGTGGCTCTATATAGAGAACGAAGGAACAGAAACTAGGCTGTCTTGGTTTGACAGAATATCCGTCCTGACACTTTGGAAACAAGGGTCACGTCTAGGTGCTGTCGGCAACTAATAGACTGCGCTTCTCAGAAAATCTGAGCAGGCAAGAGTACGATTAACTGACCACTAAACATGCAAAATAGTCACTCAAACATATTAATAATTCGCACAACAATAAATTGACCTGTATCCGAGATAATCGACATTGGTTTCCGGGCAACTGACTAGGCACCACTATCTCAACTTTTTTTTTCTCACCTTTAGTGTAAGAAATGTCAATATTTCGTCTGCTAATACAAAATATTAAATCAAAATCAGAATCTGTCAGCAACTACCTAGTACTTAGTTGAGTAATGCATGATAATCCAAATCAAAGATAGACAAACGATGTTTTCAATAATGATACAGTATGATACAAAAGTACCAAGAAACTTTATAAAGCTTCTAAGTTATATCATAAACCGCATCAATACCCATCAGATATATAGATAGCAGTATTAAACATACGCAGAGGATGAACTAGTTGTTTATCAACAACGCAGGAACTCAGCCAGCTGACAATAACTCTGATGAAGTTAACCCAACTGACGATACCTCTCGGATTCCTCTAATCAAAGTTGCTAACACTTTTGCACCCGTTGTGGGAACTCATTGAATGGAGATTAACAGTTTAAACTTCATGTTTAAAGTCATTCTAAGTATCGACAACATACAACATACGGTGTTGTACAAGGGCGAACAACTATTGGATTGCTTTTGTTAGAGTTGATGCTTTATGTCTAGGTTTTATCCATGCCGGTCTGACTAGTACAAGAAACCTGAGGCTGCTACAAGGTTTAGCGCAATCTAAATCTCTAGTGTGTCGTGCTGTTTACGCACGACACACTAGAGATCTTCTCGTGTCCCGACACAAAAGTATCTAGTTGCGGTAGTAGAAAATATCTCCTATTGCAGTTCAATCGTATATACTGAACCTAAGTGTGGACTAGAAATTTTCTTTGGACAACTCATACGCTAAATTATAATCATCATAAGGAAGACAGAAGATATATGAACAGTGTAAAATAATTTACACTATTATAATTTACACTACTATTAATACTAACGTAATCTAGAAATAAAACAATATATAGGTAATTTCTTAGGATTTACTTGCCACATGCATACATAAAGCAATGTCTCAACGAGGAGCCCTAACTAATAAATAAAACACGTGACTGATCTAACAAACTGTACACATATATTTTTTTCCAAATACCAATAAATGTCAGACCTCTCCATCTATTTCGTTGGTGAGCCGCGTATATCTATCTATAAATGCTGATAAATATCTCCCCGGACGGAATAGTTTCTTTTCCAACTACTCTTTGGAAACTGAGTGACAATATATTTTACCCGAAACTGACTTCCCACTTCCAGCAAACGATGTATATATCTTCTGTAATACGCAGACATATAAATTTTTAAAAGTGAATTCGCAATTTTTATTCAATTTCATCACTTTGAGAGCCACATCAGTATTCCCCATTAAAATAAATATATTAATATTATAATTAGTTAATTTAGTTTACCCTTTACTAGGCTTAAAAATAATATTTACTGTACTAAGATTATACTCGTATATTATCTTATACTTATATTACAACGGGAAAAGATTTGTAATAAAAAATTTAAAAAAATTGAACCTATTTTGGAATTTTTTCACTTATGTGTATTAAAAGTTACATTCTTTAGGAGTAATATAGGCTATGTTATATTAATAATAAAAATAGTGAAGTGTAAAGTAGAGATACATAAACGATGATTGTTTATTTTTGTACAACACGATTGTCACACGAAAATTAACTCATAAACTATAGAATCGGTTACACTGTGAAATTGCGATAATATTTGCCAGTATTTCGACTTTTTAATTACCTACATTATTTACTCAAAATTTTCCACTAAAATGTTTTATATTTGCTTACGAGCCAACACTGCGTTTAAATTGTGGTTACCTTTTTGAGTAACAATCCACAAGCGTTAATGGTGAGGTTTTATTAATAATAATACATTATGATGACCTATTACAGTCATGCGGTGTTTAAAATTGTTCGCCTGATGCAATATGACGTAATTTCAATGTCGAAATTGTTTGCAATTATTTTTCTAGAATTTAAATTTATCGATCTGCACAAACAACAATGTTCTAAAAGTTCTCAGTCTTCAAAGACGCCCACAAACGTGATTAAACTTTTGTCTCCTCGAAAACCTGATAGATTAGAGTTTTGTGCAAGATGTCTGCATACTAGAACTGTAATCATTAACTCCGAACGGCACCAAGCGAGATTCTATCGAGTTCTAGAGTGACTAAATCTAAAGCAATATATACAGATCATAGAAAAATAACATATTGCTCTTTGTTCATTAAACGTTAGCATTCTTATTTATATTTGACGGGACGTGAGTCTGAGTCTGAATATGATGAATACTTGTATTTGATCTTTATCTATTTATTTGTAGATAAGAATTATATTTGTAATTCCTCGTCATCTGATATCCGTAACACAAGAGTTGTAAGCGACTTATCATGGAGTCACGAGCGTACGTCAACCTATGAGATGTCGTGTGAACGTATTCATATTAGCTGTACGAAGTCTATTTACTATATAATACTATTAAACATGAGCCTTCCCAAAAAAGTTGAATATTTGTTCAAAATTGCCGCGCTAGCAAGCCGTGGTGCCAAATGCATAGCGTAGCTTTGCCTTGCTCACTCCTACCCTGTTGTTTTTGAGCTGCGCTGTTTCAGGTGGATATACCGCCATCTGTCGGCTCAGATACATTAGTTGCCGCTTGTGACACCTTAGACAGAGAGAGGTTCCATTGTTCCGACGGTGTTCTACGGCATAGTTCAGCTATATGACCATATACTAAAAAAATACAGCAACATTTCGTTTTAGATAAATATCATTTTCCAATTAATATAAACAACCAGTACCAACGGAACTCATAAAAATACCAACTCCCAAAGCACCACTAATACGTAATATAAAATGTATGTACAACCATTATTAACGCCAAAATAAACTGTCCGGCTTCGATAATAAAAAGCATACAACCTAAGCAATGAAGTCTAGTCTAAACGTCCCTGTAGTTCCGACTTACAAAGCTCAAACTACGTATTACTCTGTTGCAGACGGTTTACGGGGGAGAAAGGGGGGATCCGGGCGATGCCAGGCAACAGGTGCCCGGAGCGTTGCTAGCCTCCCGGCCTCCCCTTCCAAATAAACTGGAAGTACCGACTGATACTCTCTCCCCTTTTCCATCGAACTCCACCCACTAGTATTTAGGGCAACTCTTTGTTGGAACCGAGCAATGTATTTAAAGCCAAATATTTGAAGCGTACAGATTTCACGCTGCCGTCATTATGGTAATGACCGCCCCTTAATTAGTTGTAAATTAACGAATTCGCTCTCAGTATTGGATACAGAGTCAATTAATTTGGAAGGAATGATCGCATGGATGCCTACATACGTTGCAGATGTAAATTATATGTATAATAATGATTTTGTTCACACTATCAACAACAACAAAGATATAAAACAAAGTTTCTTCCCGCATTATAATTATACAGATAATTTTACAGTTTTCTAATGTGCTGTTGCAAATATACACATTTTGCGCTTACATTGCAAACGCTTGTTGCACCCGACGAGACAGATCAAAATAATGTACACCTTAAAAAGTCTATAAAAAAGTTGGCAATGGCATATCTATCTCCTAGGGATAACCCTAACTATTTTTTATCCTCATTGCAACCATGCAAAGCTAGGGCGGGTCGATAGTATTTTATAAAACAAAGTTTATCATTGGGTTTGTTTGAATTTTCGCGGAATATACAGTTTTCAGCAATTGGCGGAGTGGCATTAATGTTTGTGTCAAATGTCTGAAGAATCAACTTCACGTTCAAGTTTTTCTCCAAAGTAAGTAGGAACAGAACATTACTAGACCCTAATAATTTGTATGGTTGAAAACAAACGCTATGTAAACGGTGACTCTTAATAACAAAGGCGTTTTCATATTTTTTTTTTTGCTATACTCTAAAAGTACCAGCAGCCAGGTGACTTACTTATATGCTTTAAAAGGACGTCAAAGTGGTGACTGACGAGAGAGAGACTGTATTTAATTTAGGGTTGTCAACATACGGTCCTCAAATTATACTTCTACATTTAAGGACTTAATTTGTTATGGTATTTTTATTATTTGTCTTAAGAAGACAGTTACACATAATATTTTTACGTCCAATTTTTAGCTATCCATAATATTGTTTAAGCATAAAGCATTATACTCTCAGAGATAATTTACCTACACAAATGCGCATGACTTACTATTAATTAGTCGCCGGGTGGTCGTTTCTACACAGTAAGCTAGTATATCGGGAAGCTGGTCGAATTCCTCAACACCTCATATGTCTCCTAACTCTAAATATAATTATAATAATATAATCGAAAATTTGCTAGAGGTAGACCTGTAACAAAAATCGTCGGCATTGGTACCTCACTCTCACATATTTCTACCGCCAAATAGAAGTACTTACTTACTATAACTATTGTTTATATGCTGCGGTCAGGTTTACCTTTAAGCGGACCATATCCTTATTTGCTGAGTTTACAATATAAAAAAAGTCACAATACAAGTAAATACGAGATATACAGCATTATTAAGCCGTTGAAAACTAATTTTCTAATTTCAAGCAATTAAAAAACGTGCACGATTAAGGTAATTTTGCAATTAATATTATGTAAATCATCGATAATTATAATTATTACTTGGGATGAAGTCCAATTTTATATAAGTGTATATGAGCGTTAATACCAAAAAAATAACAGTTAAGAACATTGCATTCATGTTATGATAGTCTCACGATTCTAGTCTCTCCCTAACCCGAAGGAACACAGGCGTGATGGATAATGTATTTATGTAAATACTACCAGGAAATAACTGTCACGCAACGTAATTGCGCAACATTTTATCTTCACTTAGGACAATAAAGAGGTCAAAGAGAGAGGATCGTGTAACTAATCATTCAACTATATTTTTAACCAACGTGCCTAAAGAAGTACTCAAACTTTATATTTAAAAAAAGTTCTTTTGGGCTGTAAAATAGACTTTATAAAACATATGTGATGGATAACAAGAATTACAAACAAATAAACAAAATAGAAAGACGTTAAAGTTAAGTTTAAATATGACGCAGGCGATAAAGTACGATGGTAAAGTAAATACAGTAGGCACACTGCCTATGTTATCGTAGCAGCGAAGCTTATAATATAACAAGGATATCAGCAGCGCGTTACCAACCTTGTGACTTGAAGATATCTAGGTCACATATCCTAGTAATTTTACTGCCCCTCTGTCTTCAAACCGGAACACAGCAACACGAACACTACAATTTGGCGGTAGAAATAAGAGAGTGAGTTACCAATGCATACGATCTTTGTAACATATATATCATACCTTATGTTAAAACCGCAAAGGTACGTAGAACATAGTTAAAAATGCTAGGTAGTAACCCTATGAGACAGGCGCATTACTGGCAAGAGAGCAGGTTTAGCGCAGAGTGCATCATAATCCGCCGCACGTCATCCCTTGATTATTACAGCATCCAAAAGTGAAATTTTGCTCACTAAATTTACTTGCTACATATGAAGTGACGTACAATATTAAAAACAACTGTAGATAAGTTAATACATCTTGTTCCCTACAAATTTCTCAGTTCAAACCTGAATATCATACACAACAGAAATAATATTATCTAATTTCGTTCACTCGTTCTAGAGTTATGTGCGTACGTACATTTCGAAAATCCAAGGCTTCATCCGCGTTAAATTGTAGGACTTTTATACTAACTTTGCACCTCACTTCTATTTTACGCCTCTGTCATGACCTTCAATCAAGAACTTCTATACTGAATTTTATTAGAATAACTTCAAAAACAGCAAGATTTCAAACTAACTTTGCACCCCCGTTTTATCGTTGAATTTTCCAAAATTCCGTTTTTAGTGCTTTCCTACGTTATAAAAGGAACCCCTGTGCAAATTTTCAAGTTTCAAACCCTTATAGTTTAGGCCCATTGGTATATCGGTCAGTAAGTCAGTCAGTTAGACAGTCAGTCAGTCATTTAGTTGTTCATGTAGTCAGTCATACAGTCAGTCAGTCAGCTTCTTCATTTAAATACACAGATAACTAATAAATAAAATCTCAAAACAGTACAGCGTAATTCTTCATTGTCATCATGCAAAACTCTGCGAACAAACATAATGAAGATAAATTGACGTCTTTCATTTTTATCTTGAAAATAAATATAATACAGTTATCAAGAGCGAAAATATGTTGAGAATACTAAGCCAATAGAACACGTTATAAATTATTCAGAGAGTGATGCCAGTAGCATTCTAGCGGCAAAGTAACATTATGTTGAAAATGTGACATCTGTGGAAATATTGACACACGAAACACTTTTGGAAGTGTTAAAGGAGATTTATCATACTAGTATGTTAGGTGGTGTGGACGCAAGGCGACTGTTGCCTGGACACTAAAGGAAAATTCATAAATCAAAATACAATAGAGTATACAGAAACTTCTTATTTGATTTAGACTGTATGTGTGTGTATACATACGGTTGATTCAACGATACTTTACTATCTTCCAAGGCGGAATTAAAAGGTTTTCTAATTATTATTAAAAATAGTATGATGTAGACCTCAAACAAAGGTAGTGAATTGCTTCCTTACTCTTACCTATTTCTACCTGTTTCGGTTCAAAATGAGAGGGAAGCAGTGAAATTACTGAGTAATTTGAAATTCTGGGGGCATAATATTTTCAAGTCACAAGGTTGGCAACGCGCAAGTGATATTATTGTGATATTACGAGCGTCTATAGGCTGTAGTGACGCTTACTATAGCGCATACTGTAGACTTGTTTGCTGACTTGGTAAAATAAAAAATAAGAGGATCACGCTTTTTAAAGTAAATTAGATATACATATTACATTACATACATATAACATCAAGGATTTATAGTAAGGAAATGCTTACAGCAATTCATCTGCTGTTTGGTTATCTAATCAATATATTTTTATTACAATATTTGTATAAATCTTTTTTAAAGGACGACAATTCGTCAGTGGTACTTCAATACCGCGTATGTAGCTTAAGTAAATAAAGTCCATGGAGTATGGAAAAAGATCCTTAATAAAAATTTTAACATTATTTGCAACTCCTAATTACGCGGTATCGTTAGTAACGAATTGTGACCTTAGCTTGATTTACTTCAAATTGCCTCAAATATGCAAAGTTATTAAAAAAAACCCATTTATTTCACATAAATTTGTCCCACTCTTATACATGCTTAGTTTTGTAACATAACAGTTTTAAAAAATAAACAACTCCCTAGTATATCATTGCCATTATAAACATAGAAAATACATACCTACATGACGGTGTATAGAAATCCATTGACTTCGTTTAGCTCTGAACGTTTTGCATAGGAAGTGTAATTACGAGGTTTCCATCGCAATCAGCTTGTATGAAGTTGCGGGTAAAACATTTTGTTTTATCAAATACAGTTTATTTTGACGTTTAATATAACAAGCTCAATTCAATCATTTCTTGAATGCTTTTGAAAGTTAATTGTATATGAATCAAACAAAGTTGAAGAAATTATTTTTTTAATTATTATGTATATTTTTAGTATTTTCTCTTTATTTATTCATGACTTATTTCATAAGCACAAAATAAAAACTATAAGGGTAAAAAAGCTGATAAAAGATTATGAATTCATAAAGTACGAAAGCGACCGTTCTTTTCAGGCTTCCATCACTAAACGGAATCAAATTAATTTCCATTAGATAGAAAACCCACAACTGCGTGGACGGTTGCAATCTTATATTTTTCTTAACATTAACCATATTAAATACAGAATCCGTTACATCAAACTAGGAGGAATCTAATCCACAAAATAACCTCTGAAATGAAAAGTCGGTTCTAAGTTAAGAAGCAAGTTCTAATAATTACGAAGCCAGTTTGATTGAGCTTATTTACGTTCACGCTCTCCGTTATTCAAAGGTTTGTAAATTACAGAAAGTTATTAGAACCTTTGACGTTCCCGATGGCCCAGATGTTATTTTATGCGTTTGCATTTGTCCTGTGTCTGGGTGCTAAAAATATGTATTTAAGCATTATATTTGAGATTCCTCTAATGCCTAGCATCCGTAACACAAGTGCTTCAAGCGATTTACCACGAAGTCAGGTCATTCTATGAGATGTTGTGTAAACCTCTTTTCAAAAACGACAGTATAATTTACTATGTCCTCGGTTTTAATTTTTTATTCGATTAAGTCGACAAACTAACATACGGTCCACAGCCTATAACGCTCGTTATATCATAAGGATTTCACTAGCGTGTTGTCACCTCTCTGCTACTCTCACCTTTCTCACGGGAACACTGCTCTTTGGCGGTAGAAATAGGTGACAGTGAGGTACTAATGCAAACGACCTTTAGATAAAGTATATCTCTAATAATACATTACTATTATGTGTAGTAATACATTACTATATATATAAATATATATATATTATATATAATTTGTGAACTTATTTTTATTATACTGAATAAATGAAATCGCAAAGCCTATCTTTGCTACGAGGATATTGGGAAGATCTGGACTGATCTGGGGATATCTAGACGTCGTAATGCTCGTTATAAAGTCAAGATTTATAAAAAAAAATGACAAAAAAATGATATTTGAGTAATAAATTAATGAAATCGTAATATTACCACCCAAGGTCAGGTAATTAATATTAAACTTTAGAATGGGGTTTAGAATTTGGACCAACTTGTATAGTAAAAATAGATAACATTATTTTTTGGTTTGTGTTAAAACATTTTCTTCTCACTAATTATATGTTTTATATTATTGTTACCTAATTTTAATGTTATCCTAACTTTTACAATTAATATAAAAGTGAGTTTTTTTGCCTTCACTTTAACCGCATTTACTAGTTATTGATCATATTACTTTGTACATACTTTGTCGAAAGCAAATTTACTTAGGTTACATTTTTCTAGATTACAGTGTTCTACTTCAAAGGTAACAATGTAAGCATAGACGTGAAAAAGCTAGTAACTATGTAGTTCGTGTAGCAAAATATCTTTACGATCTTGATCGCACATTTGATCATTACCCAGAACAAATATGCATATGACAAATTGTATTCGTTCTGTGTCTGGGTGCTAAACATATATTTATGAATAAAAATTGATATTCTATAATATTAATTGTGGCAACTATGAGATTTTGTATAAATTTATTATTTAGCAAAAATAAGTTCTCATCGAGTTCTTAAATTTTATATTAAAAAATGTTTACTTTTAAGCACAAAATAAATGATAGTCTATAATTTAATTTTTTAATTCCTCCACAGAGATAATAACGTCGTAAAACTCTGTGCGGTCCAGGTTTAGCAGTATTTTTGCTATAAATAATAAATTGCTTTAGCTACGACACGGGGCAGCTTAGTGAACATTAATAAACTTAGATCCCTTCAGTAATGTAATAAACGCCTGATGATACGTTTATAGTCATAACTATGACTATAAGCCTATTATGTAATGATCTCCACCTATTTCATGAGCATTTTTATTAGTCTTTATCGTATTCATTTAGCAAATAGGTAAAGAAAAACTTTTTTTTTATATGAATAGTATAGTCGTTGTCGGATATGGCAACGGATACTTTTATACTATATTTTATAACTTAACTCACTTTCGGACTATATTTATTTAATATTGCTTTATTATAGGATTAAGTTAACAAATAAGCATACGATTTGCATGACATTAAGCTGTCTATAAACGCCAGCGCATTGCTAACCTTGTGACTTGAAGATATTACGTCATATTATCCAGTATGATACTACTGTCTATCTCTCTCATCCATCAAACCGAAACACAGCAATGTGACCTGAATTGCTGTTTGGCAGTAAATTAAATTGAAATTGAGCTACCAATACCTCTGGAAAAATAAGTAATATTTATATTCAAATTGAAGGAGATTGGCATATAGTGGATAATTAATACCACCCAACGTTATCGTCTCTTTTATAGATACTATATGTAAAATATTAGATTTTGAGACATATTAAATACTGATCATTTAAGTGAAGTGTTAAATACCTAATTACAATAAAATGAATGCTTTTTGCATGGTGAACATTCAGTCCTAAAGTAAAGACTATTAAAATTCAACTTTTTCCATTTGTGTTACACGCTAGATTACACAAAGCGTTCTTAATAGATCCGTAGATAACAGCTACGCCTTGCTTTTATATCATTAGTAGAAACCAAGGGCTGAGTTTTGCAGGGTGTTCAAAGAAGCTCCATTATAACATACTATTGTAAAATTTTACACAAAACGGATTAAACTCATTTAACAAATCGTAAAGGTTATCACAGTAAATTAAATACCGAATTATACTGCCCAATTTCAATCGACTGCTAACGGTATAAATGCATTTAACTATAATATATATTTTATATAATAATTATTTATTTATTACGTTCTTAAGTTATAGTTAAAAGCCTGAGTAAAGTTAAAACTTACCACAATACCTCTTGATAATAGTCGCGCTAAAGATCTTTGATTTAACTTTCGTTTTACAAAATCACTACAAAGAATAAAACAAAGTCACTTCATGCTGTCTGTCTACCCCTATGTATACTTAGATATTAAAAAAAAACGCAACGGACGGACGTAGCTAGAGTGAATTAACAGAAAGGTTTATATATATAATACTGGATAATATAGGAGAATAAACACTTAGGTATCTAATATGATATTATATTAATAAACACATTTTTTGCGCTTTCATTGCAAACGCTGATATATAACGAATCCGACGAGATAGATCATAAAATAATACAATTATGTCAATATAAAAAAGTCCGTGATGATATATGTCTATCTTAGAATAACCATTTTTTATCTCCATTTTACCCGTGCAAAGCCGGGGTAGGTCATTAGTATGATATAAATTATGAATACAAAAAAGACGAATTGTGGCCTTAATATTGAATTTATTTCGTTTATATTTGGTATATCTTCAAACATGTAGTTTATGTGGTAATAATTAGTATAAACTGCTGATTTCCTTAACCACTATATTTAGTTAGCACAACGTGATTGGAAACCAATATAGCTCTTATTCGATACATTCACGTATATGGATATGTATATATTTTTATGTTTGCTATTAATCGATATGACGTGATATTTAAAAATGGTAAGCGTATTTATTGGTTACTAATATAATGGTATATTAGACATTAATAACTTAATATATAAAAAATCTGCTAAGTATTTACGTATGTATATTTATATAAATAAGAAATAGCTAAAGCTTTAACGAGCTTTTTAGTTAGTTATTCTCTTGTTTGTATATATATAATCTATCCTTATAATTTAAAGGGTGTTTTTAAGAGTTAAGTTTTTTCAGGCTGGTAGCACTGGTAATGGCGTCCAAACCTCATCTGTCAAAGTAAAAAGTTTTTAGAATACTAATCCACTTCTTAGCGCAAAGGCATTACAAACTAGCAATGATAGCAAATTATTGAAATTTATTATCAAAATTCGAGCTTAGTGAAAAATGTGCAACGTTTATTACGGCCATATTATGGTCATCATAATCGACCTGGTGAATCAGCAGTTCGTGCTGTTATCACAAAATCTCGCTCCATATTTACTTTTTTAGACATTAAACCATCGATGCAAAGATGAATCATTCCAATATTCTCTTTGGTACGCACTGTGCGCATGCACAAATGGCAATATGACATGGCAACGCGTTAGTGATATCCTTGAGATATGAAGAGTGTTTTTATGCTTCAGTGACGCTTAGTATCACGCGGACTTATGCGTATTCTTGTTTGTTGACCTATTGTAATTTAAAAAATAAATCTATGAGGAATTGGCATAGTTTTTGCATAGTTTATCTTCCATAGAGCGACAAAGACTGGATCTTTAGCGCGACTATTATCGTGAGGTATTGTGGTAAGTTTTAACTTTACTCAGGCTTTTAACTGTAACTTAAGAACGTAATAAATAATTATTATATAATATATATAATAAAGTTAAATGCATTTATACCGTTAGCAGTCGACTGAAATTGGGCAGTATAATTCGATATTTAATTTTCTGTGATAACCTTTACGATTTGTTATATGAGTTTAATCCGTTTTGTGTAAAATTGTACAACCGATGGCAACAAAAGTTCCTCAAATATGAGACTTAAAATAAAAACTTCATCAACAAAGCAGCGCGCGGGAAGATAATGCATTGGTATGTATAATTAATATGCAGGGCAAACTTTCCGCATATGCATGTAACTGACTGTTCTTTGTAATTATAACAATATGTGCTCAACTACATAATTTTAATTGGTTGTTTCATTATAGTTTATTGTTAAATTAAACCGAGTTTGTTATTTATAATACTCTTATTTTAGTTACGTTTATTAATTTAAAACTATGTTTTAAACATTTTTTATTTCTGATTGTTTTGATTATATTTGTGTCCTAGGAGTACCCAGCAAACCGCTAAATATAAATATTTAGTATGTATTACTAACTACCGGATCAGTTAGTATGGTATAGAATGTATATAATATGCCAATATTGTTATTGTTTGGTATATCGCCAATATGTAGAGCGTTTTCAACAAACATGAGAGTGCAAAGGTGCAGAAGACAATCTAATTACCGAGTAACGTGACATAATATCTTCAAATCACAAAGTGAACAATTCCCTAGCGACAATACATATGTCGATAAGCGTACTATCACTCTGATCGAATGCTTGTTGTTTGCCGCCAAGTCATACAAAAACCAATAGTAACAAACGCCCAGTACTTTCTTTCTAATATAGATAAATAAATATATATTATATATTTTTTGTGATTTCCTAATTGATTTCTGCGTACATAGCATAAATAGCACCCTAAATAAATTTTATTAGTAATACCTATTTATACCAATAAACGCCTTCAAAAATAAATTAAAAGATCTAGCATAAGCCTGACAAATCGCTTGACATGCGTTAAGCTAAACAAAAATAAATTAATTCAAACTTTTTAGGCCTAAAATGAATACTCTGAACTTTTGCTTGTATTAAGGATATTTGGACCAAGTGTTCAATGAACCATACACATCCGCGATACAAATACATCAATTGAATTAGGCAAACGTAAATCATTGCGTATTGATATTAATCATGTAAATGCACAATATGTTAAACTATATACGTGTAATGATCAATAAGGGGATTACGAATTTCAATCTATACATAGAAATAATATTGAGTAACTATTTGCAATGATGATGTCGTGAGGTACCAGGTGTCGTAAGAGGTGACTAAGGTACCAGAGCCGTCAGATGGCGGTATATTCGAAAGAGTGGGTAGCAGCATCCCCATCGCGAAAGCTGCGATCTGCGATTCCCCCTATTTTGGGGTGGCCTATGTCTGGCAGTGGATTTCCAATTCCTGTAATAATAATGATGATGATTTGCAATATCAACATAATACCTGTTTAAAATAGGCATATGAAAGTATGTACGATACTTAAAAATAAAAGTAATCTTTTAAAATGTCTATCTGTCTGTCTGTTTGAGGTGAACTCCGAAATGGCTGAACCATTTTAATTTTTTTTACCTATTTTAACGGGACTTTTACTGGCAGATAGCTTATGTTACAAGATGTAAGGCTACTTTTAATGTTTATAAACCTAAAGGGAACTCTGCAAGTGAAACCACCAAATCGGTAGTCATTAATAAAATCGAACAACACTCGACAAACTGTATGAACAGCCTGTAATAAGCTAAACTAATATGAGTACAAAAGTGTGATTGGCTACCGATTACCTTCTCTCAACTAAACAATTCTTAATGACATTTGTCATGTGGGTGGCTCGAACCCAAGGCTTACTTCTGATGCAAGACAAGACGCAGCGGAACGCGAAACAAGCCGTGGGCAAACAGGTTATATAGCTATTTAAAAAAATGCCCCTTTAATTCGTAACACATCTCGATGTGAAAGTCCAAAATATCTGTACTAATGGAATTCCATTAATTAATTCACACATTAAATATAATACATTTCGGAGTAATTACATGCATTCATATTTTACATAAATTTGCTGATATATTCAGTCTCGCCGACTGGATGCTTTCATGCTTCTGCCAGAGGCTACGTTGGCTAACACGATACTGCGAAAATAAAAAAGTCACCAGAGTGATTTACAGATATTTAGTTAAAAAATTACTCGTTTTAATTTTTTCTTCAAAAAAAGGATTTATTGAGTTTGGCTTACACGCAATAAATAGAATCGACCCTTTATTTTACCAAAGCACAAATGTTGCTAGCGTCATTACTTATAAGAAAGTTCCTTCTAGATCCAGGAAACCACTACAGCAATGACACCGCGATCTAGCAACGCGTGTTAATCAAACTACAATAAGCGTTAGCGGTGAAGACAACGCAACGCTCCGTAGTTTAATTCAGAATCCCACTTAGGGTATATTAAGCCGACGATAGTAACCGCGCGGCAGCAATTACAACCGCAAACGCAGTTAGTAAGTTCCCCAGCGTCTCCCACAATAGATTGGTCCCAGTACCAATAACAAGCGATGGGAGTAGCCGGACCACTCAATCTATCTCTGGGTCAAGTATAATAACTACACTTTGATATAGACTGCTGTCAGCGATAAAGCATACCACAATACTACATGAAAACCTTTTTTTTTTTCAAACAAACCTTTAAAATTAATGTAAGGTGCTAGTGCTTTATACATAATACTACAAATTTAACTGTATTTATAACTTTTTTACGATTTAGCCGCTAAACTAATATTTATGATACTGCATTTGAACTTTTCTAGTATGTTATCATCATTATAAATGGTTTGTTAACGCCAGCACCGGTAATAGTTTGACTATCATTAACTATCTAGTGTGGATAGAACCTTTATCACCATCAGTTTTTCTTGTAGGTTCCCCCTTTCTGGTGGTATGTGTAATATTACTAAATTTATTTCAGTTTGCATTAAACTAAGTTGTAAAATCTATCTGGTACCGGCAGATTAGTTTAAGGTAGGCCTAAATTACTTGTTCGATGACTTTTATGACCCCGTGACGTCATCAGTATTATGACTACAAAATAATTTTGTATTTCATATTTCTGGAATATTATCATATATTTTTTAACTTGCCGTTGCCCTACTTGAATAAGGAATATTTTAGTTTGAGTATTAATCTACAGAAAGTCCAAAGCTAGTTCTCCCCAAAGACGGATTTACTCGTATTTCAAACTGGCACGGTGACAATCGCAGAGCGTAGCATCCCGACGGTAATATTGCTTGCCCATCACTACCATGTTCGACCTTAAATACAGTTTTAAGTGGATATAGACTCATTTGTTGAATACAGAATGTCCATTGCCTATCACGACACCCGGTACAGCAGGAGGAACTATTTTGTATGTGATACCATACCAATTTATATGATATCAACAAGCGATTCCCTTCTCCTGGGCTTCCTTCTATGCCTGCAACAATTATGCTATAAGATTAAGATAACCATCTTCGCTACCGAGTTTACTTATGTAAATCAGTGCCTGCTTTATTCTAGAATTAAGTCAAGACTGAGCCTGGTATACGGTAACGAATTGAGTACGCTAAAGATACAAGTATTTTTTATTCTAACAGCATTTTAAGCATATCAAATTTACTCTCAGCAGAACAAACACTGCTCTTTAGTTGTACGAACGGATAATAAGTTAGCCAGGCTGATGAGCATTGCAAGAGATCTATCCCAGGTCAAAACTATAGATGCATTGTCATTTCAATTAAGGTTAACAGCAAAAATATTAGGCCTCGTAGTTTTTATTCCAAACCCCACTTACGATATATTTAGCCGACGCCGCTGACCAAGCTATAGCAATTACAGCCACAAATACAGTTAGTAAGTTCCCCAACATACCCCACAATAGATTGGGCCAAGCACCAGTAATGGGGTATGAGAGTAGCCGGACCATTCGTCCAATTGTATGGTGTGTATGGACTAAGAATAGACGATTGAGTTAACGCTGTGTTTCTAGAGATTCCATGGTTTCTATAGTTATTTCGAATGTATGTACTGTGTTTGAAGATATCACCCATTCTTGTTCAATCTCGTTTTACCTTCAGGTATTACCCAAGTCAAATTACAAATTCTGTGGGTAGTAATTACTTTCCACCCGCAACTTCGTTCTCATAGATTTGAGTTGGAAAAAAGTATCCTATATTCTTTTCTTATAGTTCAAGCCAACTGCATGCTAAGATTTCATTAAGATCGTTTTACCAGCTACTCCGTAAAAGCTTAAAAAAAATTACAGACAGAAGAAATTTGTTGGTGTTAATCACAATCCATGGTAACCTATAACCCTGTTATTAAAATAATGCTATACTATATGACAAAGCAATTTAGTAATTGTTTTTTTTTCATTATATTCTAGAGAAAAATATGTCTTCTGTTTACCCTTATTTGTATATTGTAAAAAATATTCTGTTTACTATTGTCACTGTTAACTGATGATGATGATACGCATTTGTCAAATTTCCTTTGATAGAATTTAAATTTTCCTATGTAAACATTTTCATTTTACTGTTAAATTTTCCTTGCTTCTTTCAGACTCGAAAGTTCTATAAGCACTAACATATATTAAAAGTATACTGCCTCAGAACTTGTCGACAGTAAACATTTCTGTAATTGACTATAAGTAAAATGTGAACAAGTGTGGTTGTGAACAAAATGACTTTCCTCACTAAACGTACTAGCTTCGTAGCAGCTATAAAATGTCGTAGCTATCGTGTAGCACCAAATGACTACAAGTTGTAGTCTAGAAACCATTTTGTATTTCTTCACATAAGTAATAATAATTAATTTATTTTATATATCTTTGACAATTTCCTAAATTATGTATGTTGTTTAGTTTAAAGACTTTTAAATGAGGTTGAATATAAAGTATATTATATAACTAATTACATATTTTCAAAAAGTTAGGTTCGTGAATTATAGTTTGTATGATACTATCTAAATAACAATAATTACTATAAACAAATTAAATGTATTTTATTTCGTCTCCTCCAAAGTGTACGTATCATACATGTTATTTGGAAGGTCTCATGAAGAAATATTTTCTCATATCATCAATCATTTTACTTACGTTTACAACGAGTGCAAATCCAAGGGAAAGTAACTAATAACTGCGTTGCTTGAAATAAATGTTAACTTTATTTTAAGATGCTTAACTTACTTCTTTGTAACCCATTAAAATCATATTTTATTCTTAAAAAGTGTGAAAATAAATAAATCTAATTGAACCGTTTTCACCTTATAAAGAATGATAGGTTTGCGTGCAGCAAATAAATTACAATCAATTATATTATGCCCTATGGTGCATATGGTAGTGATTCTATCTTATGCACCAAGACTCGTGGATTTGAATCCTACCCACGGCAAACAATTATAAGATATATACGTTCCAAAATTTGGTATTTCAGCTTAAATCTGAATCAAAAACCATAAACTAACCGCCTACAAGCAAATCAAATGGAGACGAAATTAATGAGCTAATAATGACTTTAATTTCGTTTTCACATTTACCTAAGCAGACATGATAAATTATTTGAGGGCTGCTAAGTTAGCAGGCGCCTGGCGATTTGTTATCAAGACTACTTTAAAGAACATGAAATAACACGATTTATTTAGCAACGGATTGTTATCTTTCAGTTTGTTGTGAAAAGGTGAAACGTGAGGTTGAATTACCTTTTAGAATAATTAAAATGTGCAGTGGTTTTAGTTTCGCTGTACAGTCTAATTGTGGTACTCGTACCACAATTAGACTGTTCTGTGAATTAAAATGTAAATCCGTGAATATTTAACAATAAACAGATTTTCTAATAACCACACAAATGTTTTTGTACATTGAAATAAATAGATCAACTTGTAATTATTTTTTTATAAGACAGTGAACTGGTTGTAATTGACACCGAGTTCAAAATTTATTGACTTTTTTTTAATTGTTTAAATTCATACACGTGCTATGCTACTTTCATAGTACGTGTATATGGTTTAATAGAGTAGAGAGATAAAAATATGTCAAATTAGTTAATACATTCAGGTTACAAAGTTAGCGATGTGCTAATAATGTAATATAGGTAACTTCTTTAAGCTGTAGTGATTCTTAACATTGTGTAATCCTAGCTTGATCACCATCGTAGTAATATAAAGAACCATCGTAGGATACCGGCGGAACACATAGTACTTTCCATTGTACCGATTTTAATTTACAAGGTACATAAAATCATGTGCAATATGCTAGCTAAAAGTTATCTTACCAAATCCAATATACGGATTGCCGATTGTAATAACAGTGACTGTGTATGCGTAGGCAATGAAATCTGTGTAGCTGCCTATCTCTCATTATCGATCCAATTATCTCAAATCTAATCCCAATCCAATAACTCTAGGCTACATTAATACGCAGATGTAGTGTATGAAAGGTAGATCAAAGATATCACATGTTGTCTTAACGTTACAAAAATAAAATGGGACCCTTTTTTGTCTTATTGTACTTTAGTGTAACTCGTTTGGCATATTTTTATTACATTAGGATATAAGCTAAAAAAGAATTATGTATAGAATGCTAAAAAATAATTTAAACAAACGATATTCTTCGCTATCATTAGGAGAAATAATAGTATGCCATGACGGTTTAGATTTTTAAACTATAAATATAACACCAAATAAAATATGCAACGTTTTTACACGGCATGAAAAAATTATTATTACAGCTATTGAAATCCCACTACTGGGATATAGGCCTCCCCAAGAAAGGGGATTTTTTTTTCCATAATTACCATGCTGGGCTATTGCAGAGCGCAGCTTTCGCAACGGAGATGCTGCTCCTATCCCTATGCATATGAATTACACTGTCTCGGATGGACCGCCATCTGGTATTTTTGTCATCTTTAGATGGAAAAATACCAACGAACTATTTTTTGCAGCACTTAATCTTTCATCATAATACAGATTGGCTATGTATATTGAGGCAGACATCTATGGGGTTGTCATCTCAAAACCAATCTCAACCCAATATCTTTCATAGACCACAGTAATACATGGTTGTGGTTGCAACGGTATTGAAAGGTACGTTTCTAGTATTGACTAAAGGTTTTACCTACTACTACTACCCTACTGTGACTGCACTGTACTGTGAAACTGGCTGGTATGATGATGATAATTAAAATAACTATTATGATTGTTTATTAAATTACATTGGTAAAACTACCCTCAAAGTATTTATTGGAGTTTACATTATTGGAATTTACAAATCTACTATTAGTAATTACGCTTGCCTTTGATGTCCACGACTCAGTTTTCTAGTCAACGTGGATAAGGTTAAAGAGAAATTTTATAGGAGACTGGGAGGTCATCTAAGGTATTGAGCATATTTCGTAGAGGAATTAGTTTAAGAAAGACACGGATAATTTATTGAGATAGTCATTAGACTGTTCGAAAAAAAAGGTTCACCTTTTGTTTTTTTAATCGACTAGCTACCTGACATGAGCACAGGTGATAGAGGATTTAGATGATACCTCGAAAACTTACCTGTCTCACGACGAGTGGTCGTTCTATCTCAGGCAATACGTATCGCCAATTTGTAACTTAAATGAAGCTTAAGTGACGGTTCCACAACCATTTATGTACTTATTAGACGCATACATACCTCTGGAATATCAAAAAACCCACCTGTGTGACGAGTGGCCGTCCACAACGTCTCGTGTAACGGCGATCCACTCACTACCATGGTTGGTTAATCTGATGGAAAAAAGGCTTACCTGTCTCACGAGTGGTCGTGCAGCGTGAGGCGCGGCCTACCGCCGTCGTCAACTTAGCGGCATGACTAGCGCCGCCACGGCCTGCTATGCGCCGCCGATGCGTACGCACTATGCTCGTCTCACGACCACTGCACTGCACTTAACCACTTTTACACATTTTCCACATAAACACTTTTGACACTCGCATTTATTATTCACGACACTGCACCTGCGGACAAGAGATAAGCCTTTTAAAAATTTAATTTTAATCTGAATGACTCGGTAAAAAAATGTCTCTTAAGCTGCCCGTTCTTAGTCTCACCACGGCCACTCCATTAACGTAATCAATTTACGAAACAAACTAATGAGATATTCACATCGCTATTGCTCATAAAAATATATATACCGCAATAAATGGATAGTAAAACTCGTTTTCAGATATTGACTGTCGAAACGTTACAGTACCACGAAAGGAAGGCCAGTTGAAATTGTAACATTACTCGTCAGATCGTCACATCGTATTTTGTGCAATGCATTTTTAATATCGCACATACATTCGGAAAAAAAGACAAAATCGGACCCCTATTCCTCGTTTTCCATTTATCATCAAAGGTAGAAATTATGGATGAACATTTCGTAAATGTCAATTGGTTTAACGACCGACGAGATCAATGTAAATTTAACGCAAAGCAAATAAAATTATTTAAAATAATGTATTATCGTACAAACTTGTGTGGTTTTACCGTTGGTAATAGTTCGAATCTAAATACTGATTTATATTTTACACATGTGTAATAAAACATTTCATCAATTCAGTATTTTTTTATTAACTTTACGAGTATGTTTAATTTTACCTGATGAAGGAAGAAGCTATATATTTAAGTTAAAGTTGAAAATGTTAAGTTATTCCATGTTATATTTTAATGAATAGCCGTGGGGTACCGGCAGAGAAGAATAGTATCTTCCACTGTACCAGGGGTCGTAGACGACGAGTGAGGTACCAGAAGCGGCAGATGGTGGTAATCTATTTATAATCTACATCCAAACTGGTATATCTCAAATGCCGAGAATGACCAGTAGCTACCACGCCTGCCCAGGGCGGCAATTATAAACAAAAATCCCCCTTTTGTTGGGGCGGCCTGTATCCAGCAGTGAACGTTCTATAGCTGATGGTAATGATAATGCTAAAAGAATCATTTATCAGTCCGGTTCTTTACATATAATGTCAATTGTATTTACGTCATGGGCTACAAAAGTGAAAAAGTAATTGTATGCTATACCGTGAAATTGAAAAGCAAGTATATATCATGTTCCTCCATTAAGTTCTAGTACCTACATTTAGTAACGCTTCGATAGTGTTATCTAAGTTGACAAATTCACCACATAAAAGCTTTGTATGTACTGGCCTACAGATAGTTATGTTAGCCAATGTAGATAACATATCTACGAGGTTTAGTGAAAACTGCTATTGAGTGGTAAATGTTAAACATAATGAAACAAACCAAAAATCAGATTCATATATAATTAAATTTTTACGAATATTAGTATATGTAAGGTGTAAAGGACAAGAGCTTACATGAGGTAGACTTCATACAAAAGTACGTATGCATTGGTACCTCACTCTCACCGATTTCTACCGCCAAATAGCTGTGTTTGCATAGCTGTATTCCGGTCTGAAGGATGGGAGAGGCAGTGAATTTACTGCGTATTTCTGTCCACCATCTTTAAAAATAAAACAATATGACACGAAATTTTATACGAATTTCACCAATGGACGCAGTGATTCATGACTAAAGTGCTCAACTCATTTATATTTTGACCAAATCGGTATCGCTCAAGTTATAGATATAAATTGTTCTGACTGGAAGCCTTAAAAATACAAACGTTAAAACAGCAATAAAGAAGAAAAGTCATCATTATATCATTCTAAGACGCCTTCTACTCGTCATTAGCGTCATCACGATGTTTCATGAATGCATACACCACCATTACGTAGGGCACGTACTCACCTCTTGCATATAAATATATCTTTGACATAGAAATATTTTTCTGGCATCGTATGGTACAAAAATAATGTAGGCATATATACGCTGCTACCCATATAAATCTAGAATAGGTTGATTAATTCAATCAATTACGAAACTATGTGTAATTATTCTCACCCTCGTAAGATAAACTTATTTTCCTATTAAATTATTAGCATACATAAATTGCCATTCCAGGAGTAGTCTTCAATCACTCTTGTAGCTGTATATTATAATAAAGTAACTTTAAAGGATCCATCTCTTTATAAATTTAAAATAATAATGTATAGAATAACTATGAATTTTATAACAAACTTAAAATTATGCAAACAAAAAGCTCCTAATTATAATGACAATGGTATGTAACATAATTATCGTCGGCACGACTTAATCTTTATTTATTATACAACGACGCTCATGACAGCGTTCAAGCTTTACGGTGGTGTATCGACTCGGTGGATAAATAATTCAAATGATGGACACAAATATCGCATCAACATTCGTTAGCCGAAGCAGTACGGGCGATAAGGTATAATATAATACTAGGCCATATTTTCAGATGCTATTAAAAATATGTCTTTAAGTGGTTTCTATCGATATCTACGTGTTACATCCAAATCTTGAAATATTGAATTGGTTTATTATTCGATTGATTTTGATATGCTAATGAAGTTTTTGCTAATGCTAATTTGAACCGCCTTAGTACACTAGTGCGGAATCAAAGACAATATTTTTATACAGTAATTAAACCGTTAGATCCAAGTTATGGAACTTTTCTGCCTTAAACAATACAGATAATTCACGTCTCACCCGGGAAAACTGGAGACAAGTTTATCTTTCCCAGTAAATATTTTATGGAATAAATTTTGCATGGTTTATTAATTCACCGACGCTATTAACACGAATTATTATGTTCGTATCTTTTATATATTCCTTAAATACCGGTACAATAGTTCCTCGTCCAGTTCTAGAACAGGTGTGTCATCTGAAACAGCGTAGCTTAATGACCTATAGCTTCCAATGACCCGCTGTAACGCTCTGCGATTACCACTAAACTTACCCAGCGAGGCTATTAAAGGCAATAGTCCCCCCTTCTTGGGCAGGGCAAAATGCTCGCCTTTAAAGATACCAGAAATCAATTATTTTTAAGGTCGAATAGAGCAACACACCAACAAAGTCGAATGCTTATCAAAATAAATAAAAACAGTGCCTTGACGCAATAAACACTTTATACATACGTATATTATTTATGTATAACCAAAACATTCAACAAGTCGGTGGCCTTCCATTTAATGGTTGTCGTTATATTTTGACATCGGAAAGTGATTAATTTTGATGTCACCACTGAAATGATTCATTCTTTTCATGCCAAAGGTTTTATGGAGCCGGTTTTTTATGTGTTTCAGCCCAATGAGCTATGAGAGGGCAATGCTTGGTGTCTGCACGATAAGGAGATGGAGGAATAAGGAGATCCTTCAAATAACCAACGATATCGATACAGCCTGTCGGATAAGGAAGTTGAAGTGGGAGTAGGCGGGGCAGTACCGATGGCCAATGGAGACGTAAGGTTCTGAAATGGAGACCGGCAAGTGCAGCATAGGATGCTCACCCACAAAGACAGAAGATCTGACTAAATTACACCATACCAATCGTAATGAAAATCACTTGGGGAGGCCTATGTCCAGCAGTGGACGTCCAACGGTTGATATATATGTGTTTTAAGCTCAAAATTGGCGGTAAATATTAAGATAATTTTGCTACAACAATGTAATCTTAAGTAAATTTAAACATACTTAGCTAGTGAATTAATTGTGTGCACTAAAACGAATTTGTTCTCAGAAACTTGATGGAGGGAATTCAAAGAGCTTGCACAATAAATCAAGGCACACATTATTCAGCCTTAGCTTCAGGTTATTGTATCTCGTTCTAATAGATATTAAACCAAATAATTCTGACCAATACCCGACTAAAAAAGTATTTATTTTTCTTTCATACGAAGTGATTTTTTACATGTTAGGTTGGTTCACTAAGAAGCATCCAGTCACGCCGTCATGCTTAGGACGTTACAAAACCTGTACCTATATTGTATTCATTACTCAATATTGTCACTATCCTTGTCACTCTTAAATATTGAACATACTTTCAAACGGTACTAACGACATCATAGATTTCATCAATATATTTCTTTCAAACTTAATGTGAATTGAACATACTTTTATTAGCCACAATGTTCATATGAAACAGTCATAAATCTCTATTTCACGTTGTCTGCGGTACTGTAGCGCCACTTATTTACGTCAATAATTATTACTAATTCAGAGGGTATAATACAAATCTAAGGGGAGGTTTTTAAGAATATAATACATAAGTTTATTTAAACAATAATTAAGACGGTCATGATAATTTTTAACCGATACAGCTCGGCGTCATCGAGTCATTAAGAATATATAATAAGAATGCAATAATATATAATAAGAATGCAAATATTTAATATTATTAGACTTATATGTTATATGTTAAATAGATGAGACCAAAAATAAACGAAATGACTATTCACTTTATCATAATTAATCACGGGGAAAAATTTATTATATACATCTCAGACAAAGAAAAAAAATTATTTGATTTTAAATGTAACGATTTTGTATCATTATACATATCTGCAGTAAAACCTCCATATTTTACTTTATATTTAGTGCGCTATAAAATCAAAGTACGTACACCAAGATCCAAGTCCAATGAGTATCCAATCACTATAAAGCACTGGCCACTACACAAAAAAACACAATGGTAGTTATAAAAGTATTTCGAATTACAGCCCTATTCGAACAAAATTTAAATGTCCCGCGCTTCCACGCGCCGCGCACTGAGCAACCTCGCTTCAACAGGTCGTATTCTACACTGGCTGCCCGGAGCGACCCACCTATCGCGCTCGCGCCAAAAATAATACCCAGAGAAGGACACAGGAGCTTCCAATGACCCTGTATTGGAAAATGGCTTTCTCTGATATTCCATTGTTGGGCCCCATTTCTGCTGGCATTGATTTGTTATTATTTCGCCGAAAAACAATAATTCATTACAGGCTCTCTACTCAGGCTCGAAGGGTTTTAAATCATTATTATTTATTATATATATTTGGTTGTTTCGATATAGTTAAAGATTTTAAAGGAGTTAAATTACGGACTTTTACTTGTATCTTTATTTGAATAGAAATGTTTGTTTTTATTGTACAAACTATACTTGTACAAATGTATAGCTTAGCGTTATGACTTTTAAATCAAATGTAAAAATATAATTACTCATACATTACTCATACAATGTTTGATATCATGGTCGCATCTAATTCTCTTTAACTTTATATTCGGCCGTCTTTTAAAGTAGAAATACGCTTTGTAACTAAACCAAAAGGCGTTAAACATTTTTTTAAGGTAAATTATTTAAAAGGATTTTAAATTCTCTGGCCATCCAAAACTTAACAATTTGCGGATTGGTTTATTTCTAATGTGTCATTTGTAGCTTTGGCATATTACATAAGAGATTTATACTATTAAATATATTTAGCGAGTGCAGTTTGTCTTATTTTATGATATCAATAACCGTAAACAAGACATATATATTACCTGACAAACCTTTTAAGTACACGGCGTATTCAACTCACTTCACAACTTATAGATTCTATACGAGAAACCCGTAGAAGTTAGAAAATTGCGAACTGAAATAAAACTTTTCCATTTACCCTAAAAGAATATGGAACTTTTTGCAGTAAATGCGAAGTTTATGTAAGAACAATTAATGATTTTCCTAAATAGCGAAACAAAAGTAATTCACGTTTCTCTTTAAAACATAAGTTGGGACTATTGGTGGAGTTCTGTTGAGGTAGAATTCATCATCGAATTTTGTATATAGTTAATCTTTTACTTGAATAATCTAAAATTAAATCGCTACTATTATATTTGTGAGCACCCCTTGTGATACTAAGAGAGAAAGATTGATTGTTTTTTTCCTTATGAACGAAGTCAGATCAGGTCACGAAATTCTATCTGTGATTACACAGTCACAGCGCGGTAATTATTTATGAGCAAAATTTTTGGAAAACTTATGTTCTGCTATAAAGGTGGCGATGATGAAAAACACATTACGGTTTGATAGATATTGATCTGAGAGATCTGATCATGACTCATCATTTTAGATTTCTTATGAATAATTTTATTATAAATTAAATCATGGTGTATGTCAATCTAAGTAGTTTAAGATTTTAAACAGCACTTTAGGAATCAACGCCATAGTATAGAGAAAAAAGTAAGATATAAGATCCTGTCATAACTACAACCTTACTTCTATGTTAATAATGAAAAAAAAAATATTGGGACTATAAATTAAGACAAAAAATACTCTCAAGTTGAAAACAAACAAAACTGAACACATTAAGAAACATTTATTAAAATCGGTTCAGTAGTTTACTCCAAACAAACACCGTGACACAAAATTTTTAGATATAAAGATATTAAGCTATGTATATATACTCGTATACTCTTAAACACGAAAACTAATGAGGCCATAGAAGAATGGAAAGAAACTGTATAAATATAAGCCATTCGTATATATATAATAAATGTTAAACTGCGCCTGCCGGCTTTTTTGTTATCTTTTACCGCTTGACCGGTGATGGTTTGTGACCGGGTTTACGACTGGTGCAGTTTAAATGCACAGGGCGGGGATGGGCAGCAGCATCCTTATCGCGAAGCTACGCTCTTCGATTGCCACCACTCTTGCCCAACGCGATAATTATGGGCATTCCCTCTTTATTGTGAAAGCTTATGTCCAACAGTGGAGATCCAACGGCTGATATGCGATGACTGAGAGTAGAGAGAGTAAAAATGTTCTACCGCAACTAGAATAATTTAGTTATTATAAATCCAAAATATATGTAAACTCATCGCTGTGCCGGTTCGAAGCAAAAGTGGTGCATAACTTACTGACTGGCTTCAATCAGATTGGTTCGGAGCGAAGCCAGGCACTTTCGCGTTTGCGCTGTTGATTGATTGCCCGTCGTCACGGCACAGAGAACCGTATTGCAGGAATTTCATATTTTCTAGTTTTTACACCAACCATTTAATAATTTGATCGTTAATTAGTTCATCGCGCGTAACGCGTCCCGACTTATTTATTTATTTATTATAAATTTATTATAACTCTTATAACGAAACATACTAATATAACCTACCTGACGGCGCATTACGTAGCGCCCCTATCTTATGCGCCAAGGATTATGGGTTCGATCCTCACGCAGGATCAACATTTATATGATGATATTTGGGTCTGGTCTGGGTCTGGGTATCATTTATATGTATCTTGACGGCCCCTATTTTAATTCTTTAAAAAAAAAATACGGTACAAAAATATTTCAATCATTCGTACATGTTACTGGCTGGTTTAAAAAATGCCGTGGTTTTTAAAACAGTACGTTCTGAATTCAAATTTTCGTTTGAAGCTTGTTTTTACAGAAAACCACTTTGTATCCTACATTTTTGGTGCGAAATCCCAAAAGATAATTTCGGTTTTCATAACTTTTAGTCAATTTTTATAAATTTATTTCATATTCTTAACTGTCAAAGATTCAATTATTGCTGTTTAGCTGTCTCAATAATGTTAGAGACAGTAGTTAAAGCTACCAACATTATTGCGCTGCTCGAAAACGATTGCAGCCAATGCTTCGTGGCTCAGAGGCTTAGTGTGTGTCGCTCGACAGTTCAAAGGACCTGGCAGCGGTATCAAGACACCGGTTCCGTCGAGAGAACGCCTGGTTCTGGAAGAATACCGTGTACCCCATCACGGCGTGATCGTTTTTTTGTAAGTCGCTCATTGAGAAATTGCAAGTCTTCGTATGTGGACCTTAAGAACAACCTCGAAGAAGAAATGTGTATATTAGTCTATGGAGGGTCAGGAGGAGGCTTCTTGCGGCCAATATACGCAGTCATCGCCCGGCCCGCGGCCCTAAGTTACGCTGTGAGCACAGAGTTGCCAGGCTTAGGCTTGCTCGAAATTATGAGTCATGGACTCAAGAAGACTGGAATAGGGTATTGTTCTTCGATGAAGCCAGGATATCTCTGTTCGGTGAAGATCAACGTCGGCGAGTGCTACGAAGACGAGGAGAACGCTTTGCAGAGGCTTGTTTTGAAGAAATCACACCTTATGGTGGAGGCCCTGTAATGTTTTGGGCATAAAGGCATTGGAATAAATTCAATGGATCGTACAAAGTTAGTTTTCATTGAAAACGGCTCACTGACTGGACATCGACACATAACGTAAGTTCTAATTCCTCATGCACAACCCGTATTGGCCGCTTTAGACGAAGACTCAATTTTTATGGAGGACAACGCCCACCGGTCTGGCAATGTGGAAGCGTATGTGCAAGAGGTCGGCATTCGTCGTTTGGATTGGACAGCTCGAAGTCCCGACCTCAATCCTATAGAGCATGTCTGGGACGTTCTGAAACGACGCGTGAGATCAGTACAACCAGCTCCGCAGACCATCAGAGAGCTGAAGAATGTGATTACCGCGGAGTAGGAACGTATTTCGCAAGCAAATATCCGGGATATCCTCGCTAGCATACCCAGACGAATTCAAGATGTGATTTCAGCTAGAGGGGGTCACACTTGATACTATACATTTATCTGCTTTTACTTTATTAAAGAAAAAACAAACAAAAATCTTTGTTAACTTTTACTTCACGAGCATATGCACTACTAGCGAGCATACACTACTAGTGAACTCTAGTGAATTATAAAAAGACTTGCCCTAGAGAATAATTCACCAAATAAAAGTAAGAAAATAATTTAAGTGACGGCGTGAGTTAATTACTTTCGAGATCGCATAAACACTCCTTCACGCTAAACGAAGTAATTAAACCTTTGCTAATATCTCACTTCTGAATACATTGGTGTAGACACATTAATGTCTCTAACATAGCTCCCTCGATTCTAACGTAGACAGGCCTTTTCGGTGAAAATTCCATGTACCAAGTTCCATGTTCCATGTTTCCATCTATCACAATCGATGTAAACGCGGTAGACCGAGTATTTATAAACAAAAAAAAATATTTTAATTTAATTTCATTAGACGGCCTTAAATATTGTACGTTTTCAAGATACAAACCTAAAAGTGATGTCCAAGATATATACCATAGGCCCAGCGGAGTAAAATAGTACTTCCCTCTGTGCCAGGTAACAAAGCGGTAAAGGGTGTGCCAGGTAAATTGCCGAAGCCGACCGATCGCGGTATTGTTATTGTATCAGGTTGATCATACAGTTCGCATGATAGTAAGGACCACTGCAGCCCATTGCCGCTCGTAATATCACAAGAATATCACTAACCCACTTGTGACTTAAAGATATTATGTCATAACAATAACCAGTAATTTCACTGCCTCTCTCTTAACTGTCATTTAAAAACATTTAGTGACTCATTCATATATATAAATGAGTCCCTGTACCGGCATCACGCGTAAGGGGCTTAAGCAATTTCACTTATTATTTTTATGGTGCTTATTATTATTAAGATAATATTCCTTTAAAAAAAGAAAAAGCAAGTTGCACGTAAATTTTATAATATATATTATGTATGAAACAATGTAAATTAACGACTGTTTTATCAGTTTTTGCAACATGTTGGCGTATCTTAATAGCGTTTTACAAAACTTTTAGTTAATAGTTGAGATAAAATAACAGTTGAGATCAAACAGATCCGACAAATGGAATTATCTTTTATAAATTACTATCCACAAACCAGGCAAATGTCATCCTGTCTTAACTGTATATCTATATAAATCATAAAAAAAGATTGCGTCTATAAATTAAGATATAAATTTTTCCATGTTGAATCAAATTGTACACACACAGCAAGCACAAATTATTAAAATTGGTTCAGTACTTTAGAAGCTCCCAAAAAAACACTGCATCACGTAATTTTTATAAACAAACATTATTGCTATTTGTTATGTTATTAATATCAATTTAAATTAAATTAATAATATATTTCAAAAGGATGACGTCTGTCGACGTATTTCATTCATAATAATAAATAAGACAATAGAGACAAGAAAATAGCCAGAGCATCTGTTTGTTTTGTTGAAGTTAGCCAGTAAACTGATTTTGATAAACCATTCATGGGTATTTTATGAATTTTGATCCGGGTTGAAATTAGCAGACGCCGATAAAATCGCAGGCGGAAGTTACATAACATTCTAAATTGAAAATTAATAATAAGGTACAGGTAAGTTTTTGTACTGAGGCTGTCAAAAAATGACAATTTATCGCATTCAATTATACAAAACAAAGTTATCGTGCAAAGATTCGTATCTGCCACAATTACAGTAATAACCAAACCCAATAGCAGAAACTTCCATAATAATACTTAAGGAAAAGTTAGGAAAAAATGAGATTTATCGTATAGATAACACTCGAAATAAGTGGCCATTAGTCGCAATGAAAATGGCAAAAGCCCCAGGCCGACACTTATTTCAATACCTAATTCTCTTCCATTCTTTACTTTTATTTAAAAGGCTCCTTTTTTTCTTTTTAGAGGATTTTCAAATAAAATAATACTACAATCCATCCACCTCTTCTTAATTGAGTTCACTGAGGTTCAAAGTTTTTTAGTTTTTCAAGACTTTTATTATATAAGTGAGGACAAACTATAACCGCAGGATCGCGCTGGACACAGGCCGCATACAACCTATCCTATTGGAGATCACTTGGGTGGTCCAGCAGTGGACGTCCTGTGGCTGATATGATGATGATGTTGATGATGAGGGATACATTTATACCATTTCATTTTTTTTATATAAATAAAAACTTCTAAATGCATTTCCTTGCAAAATAAAATACGGGTTAAGATCTCTCGTAAAGCACTCTTTTACGAGCGATATTTTTGTATGGCAAGTGTTTTTTTTAAAAAACGATTCAATCTAGTATAAGCCAGGCCGTTTAAACTGTCAGCAGTTGGGCATGTACAACTTTCACGCAGTTGCTAATTGGTTTACAACTTCATATATACCAATTCGAGAGGGCGAGCGGTCAGTGGTCGCGTTAGAGTGGTCTGAAATACCAAAAAAGCCGGCACTTTAGAGGAGCTTCCCTTTGATTACCTTTGCGTACATCGCGATTAAATATGCTGAAGTTTGTGACTTTACTACATACCGATTTCACCGTAAGCCTTTTAGTTGAGTTTATTTTAATCAGATCAAAAACATGGCAAACTCCGTTAAGAGCGTCAAGGAAGGATAATAATAATGCGTTTTCAGTGCGTGAACATGTAAATATGAATGATGTTTAATATCCAAAAATCTACCCATGGGTACTGTTTAAAGATCTAAAAGTTTGTAAGTCTTTTTTGGTTATATATATGATATATAATCATCATAATCATTATCATACCAGCCATTGGAAGTCCACTGATGGACATAGCCCTCCCCCAGAAAGAGTTTGCCATAATTGCCGCGCTGGACAAGCGTGTTGGCAATCGCAGAGTGCAGGATTCGCGATGAGAATGCTGCTGTCTATAAATACCCTGTGCATTTAAGCTACACTGTTTTGAATAAATATACCGCCAATTTTTGGTTCTGGTACCATAGTCGCCTCTCACGACACCCAATACAAAGGAAGGTACTATTCTACTCTGCCCAGACACAAAACAATCATGATATACATATAAACCTTTGTCCTGGGTGAAGATTGACCCACGACCCTGGGTGCATAAGATAAAATCTTTAACATCTGCACCATCGGACCCGTCGTTATTAATATTAGCGTGTTCAGGCAAACAAACAAGATTAACAAAAGCAAATTACTACGGAGAGGATGTGTTGTGAAAGTACCTCCTGAGACAATTTATGTATGCCAGGAAAAACGACGCAATGAATATCTATTTCGGCCTTGCCGTGCAATATTATAGAATTCTAACTTATGCTCTAGCTGCAGTTTCTATATATTTAGTTGAGTGGCTAGAGGGTTGGAGTGTATGGGTCTTAATTGAGCCGACCTCGTTCGTAAAACATCATGACGATGACATCATAAATAATATGAGTGGCCACTTTTTTTATCCAAAAATATTCCGTGCTCATAATTAAATAACTGAAAAAATATTTTATGGTGGATATACAGACTTATTAATTTTTTGTTCATTTTAATAAAATGAACAAAAAAATACGTCTCTTTTTTGTGCTTTTTTGACGTTTAGCGATAGTATACAATTTTATTACAATAAAAAACTCGTATAAATTATGGATATACCATACCTATAAGGAAAATAAAATTTAGCGTATTTTATTTCTTTTGTGAATGTCCTAGTTTAAACTTTGTGGATTATATACTAATTATTTTCCAGTACGTTATATTTTGGAATTAAATATGCAGAAATTAAATTGTATTATTATGAATTGTAATAAAAGTCACTGTATTCAATGTTACTAAAACTTGTATAACATTACATTAGATGCATTAAACAAATAAGTCTTGTTAATTATAGAAATGCGGCGTATATGTCTCAGATAAGCCAATGAATGCTAATTTCAAATATTATAGGAAATAGGCCGCATACAACCGGTCCTATTGGAAAGTACTTGGAGAGGTATATGTTTTGCAGTGGACGTCTTATGGCTGATATGATGATGATGATGAAAATGATGATATAAAATAGTGAAGTACAGGCAAGGTAGAATAGTTCCGCCCCCTGTACCAGGTCTTGTAACAGTCGACTAAGGCACCAGAATCGAAGTTTGGCGGTATATCTATCCGCAACAGTGTAGCTCAAATGCACAGGGCCGAGATAGGCAGCAGCCCGCCTTGAAAGCTGCATTCGACGATTGCCAATACACTTGCCAACTATGGGCAAAACTCCCCCATTAGGGCTAAGTCCAGCAGTGGACTTAGGCCTAATGGGGGATATGAGCTGATATGATAATGATATGAAATAGTTAATTTAAAAAAATACTAGTTTGAAATTAACTCGTATTTGTTATACTTGTGTGTGTGTGCATAATAACGGAAATTGATAAATCATATAAATTTATTTGCTTATTATATATTTTTTATTTATTACACAAAAATACTATAACAATTGAGTCCTTAACTATCTAATTATTTATAATTAGGTTTTCTTTACATATACAAAGGTGAAAGATAATCGACTCGCTAGTTAGCTTAGCTAAGTTAGAGATCAATCAAAAGCATAGCTGCACCAGTATCCAATATTGTTGTAATAATTTTAATAAACATGGCTAGGGACCGACATCGAAACAAAGCCTAGAATTCGTTGACATCAAAGGGAATCATCGCATTACCCACAAAACGCAGTTGCACGTAATCCGGTTCTAGGGTTGACTACTATTGGGATGGTTATTAGTATTTTAATTTTAATATTTTGAAATATCATCATTATAGAGATGATATATCAGACATGAAAAAAGGTCATTAATCTTAACAGATAAACAATTAATAATTTTGATCTACCAAAGTTGCTCTAAGTTTTCTGTAACTGAAGCACTTTTGACAAAGCCTTAGCTATAAATATTGAATCTACGAGTAGTTTATTTACCGGAAAGGAATACTGAATGGATAACTGAATTTCATAAACCTATTCCTCGATTTCAGATAGACGACGGAGTGGAACGAGTTTACTCTTTATATGGCTGAGTAACTATATGAAGTAACTTAAATTAAGAAACTAACATTGGGTTTCAATTTAACGTCAAGCTCATAAAGTTGAAATTATAGTGAGCATATGTATATCATTTTGCCGTGAGGTACCGGCAAAGTAGAATAGTACCCCCCACTGCACCAGGTGTCGTAAGAGGCGACTAAGGAACTGACATATGGCGGTATATCCATCCGAAACAGTGCAGCTCAAATGCACAGGGCGGGGATGGACAGCAGCATCCACGTCGTGAAAGCTGTGCTTTACGATTGCCAACAAGCGTGCTCAGCGTGGCAACTATGAGGAAAACAATCTCCTATCTTGGCCTAGAGGCCTATTTCGAGTAGTGGATTTCCAATGGCTGGTATGATGATGATGATATATCAACTAAATGATGATCACACTTGTAATATCTGATTGTAACTGCTGGTGTCAATAGGTAATAATTTTAAAGATGACAGCTTAATTCTAAGTCTTATGATAAATATTTCGTTGAAGTAGTAAGTTATAAATTTTTTGCTGTCGTTTATTTTATTTTTAATAATCTGTATAGTAGCTAAATAGATATCGCGTATATTTTTACAGCAAAACAATTATTATTACTGAAAAAGCTTAATAATATTCTCTAGAGAATGAAAACAACCGCCAGTAGTAACACAAATAATAACAAAGCAGATACGACACCAAAAGAAAATAACTTTGTATCTTACTCGTGAGTGACAAACAATAGACGACTGGCAACACAGAAGTTACTTTTTAATCTTATATAAGTACTAAATAACCTGACAAACTGACGTTTTCCTGTCCTAAATGTACTTATATGTTAATCATGAAAAATTTTGAGACTATAATTTCAAAGTCAAATATACAGTATTCAAGTAGGCAATTAATTACAAGCACTTTAAAATTGTCTATGAAATATTATTGAAAAAAAAGTCTTTAGTTAACTAATAAGGAAGTGATTGTATGCATAATAATAGATATTATAGACGACCCTGATGACCGAATTACGACCACCTGAAACTAGTCTACCGGCACCAGACGAGTCTTAAAATTAAATTTACTGCAGGTTCATTACGCGAATCACCAGAAAGGAACCCGCAAGAAAAACTGGTAGTGATAAAGGTTCCACCAACATCACTTATGTATATTAAAAAATAAAAATATCTCTCAAATTCGATCAACCCATACACAGTAAGCAAAAAATTATTAAAATCAATTTAGTTTAAAAATTAATTCCGGATAAATACCATGATACGGAATTTGAATATAATTAGGTTGCATATTTCAACATGAACACAAATAAATACACACTTATTCCACACTGTTGCTTGCATTTTGTCATAACACAACATAAACAATTTACTTAAAGCAAAAAATAAAAAAAACACTCTACTATTAACCCATATACAAATGTTTACGTGTTAAATGTTAAAAATTCGTGTCATAATTCTATAGTAAACATATTTTAAAATTTTAAAACCCATTAGTTTAGGTTAGACAATGTTTAAGGTAGGCCTAATTCAGTGACCGTGTAACATACCTATGCCGACGGTATCTCTTGTCATGATAAAAAATAATCATCGGCTACCATTTATTTTCAAGCTTTCTGTTTCAGCTAACCACTTGTCACGACTAAGTACAGGTACCCTCAATATCATCAATAATATTAGTAAAGTATTTCTGAAAAATAATTTAGAAATTACTTTTAAAGATATGCTTATTTTATAGAAACAATTAATTCTCAGGTAATTCCGATCAAACATAACCCCTTAAGATCCTGTAAGTTAATTTTTTTTCCAGTATATATTTCTATTGCGATACTTGAAAACGTAAAATGTAACGCAACTTGGTACTCTATGTGACTAAAGTATTAAAATTAGTTGTCCTATAGCCTACATTTTTTCTTCCTTTCTATTTTTCCTTCCCATACAGAATAGCGAAACACGTTTGTAATTCTACTTTCTGCTCAAGTGTGTCTGTGACCTAGACTAATACATATTATATCTTCATGTGTTTCAAAATATCAACACGATAAAGAGACTATAGATAAATTACCCTTAATCTTATGGAAAAATTTACTATACTTCTCCACCAAATATACTGCACTACATTATAAGAAAACAATCCGCAATCATTCAATTTGCGCACTTACATAAACAAATGTCCTTTCCAAAATATTCTCTACTCTTTGATTGAACCATCGACAACGTTAGCAACCCTATAGTCCAACCCCGTCAGATTTCTAATCTGGAAATTTCACAAACGCAGAAATCCGTGCTCGCAGAAATCATCATTAAATATCACGTCCGAGGTATATACACGAAGTATATACCTTACCCGATATTCCAGCTTTTTTCTTCCTGCCGTCAGTAAATTAAGTTACTATAACAAACAAAGACGGAATACATGAATTCGAGGACTATTTTGTGAGAAAAAATATATCGCAAACGCAACAGATAGTCATACAAGTACCTGAAAATCAATAAATATATAACGCTGACTGTACAGTCTCGGAATAAACTTGATGTACCGAGCAACCTGAAAAATTCAAAACAAACATTACTCGCGCGGTAAAAAATAAATATTCGCAACCCACAAATAATTTTATGATATTAATTAATAGACTAGAACTAGATTTCGATAAATCAATGGAAATATTACTTATAATGAACAAAATTGCTACTGTAATTAGTAAAGACCCTCTATACAACCTATAATCAAATGGATTAGTCGTTCATTTGTTATGTTATATAACCTTATCTCATAATAAGGTTAAATATATTTGTTTATTTTATACATGTAGTATTTTTATATATCAAAAACAACTTGTTACAAAATTATCAAGAAGGGCTCAAGCCAAACCTCAAAAATACGAAAGTTCTCTTAGCAATACCTAAAATTATGCATAAATACGAAAATTTGTGTACCGTCCGGCACCGTCCCATTGCTTTACGCAAATGATCTCAAACGACCTCCTGAATACATAAGGAATTATATCGGGACGCTCGTAGCATTCTGAGCATATTTTATAAAGCGCTACGTGCTCATTCACAGTACAAGAAGGGCGTTGGCGAATGTATCGTTAAAAAGAAATAGAGACGTTTTTGGAATGTTATTCATGAAGTTAGTGGGCGGTGTAACAGTAGCAGTAACAGCACGA
Organism: Heortia vitessoides; assembly: GCA_020976665.1. NCBI lineage: Eukaryota > Metazoa > Arthropoda > Insecta > Lepidoptera > Crambidae > Heortia > Heortia vitessoides. The sequence goes on from JACJUM010000875.1 coordinate 5,326,413, forward strand.
AGTCGAGAGGTTTAAGTGCATAGAATTTTAGGGGGGTGCTAAGACGCTGCTGAATTCGTCGCCGATTCGCACTGACCACTGTATCGTTTATTACCCTAGATTGCGCGATGTTGCTTGCATTTTATGCAATAACACAACACAAAATAAGTACTATAAATAAATAAAATACCTTATAATTATTAATTTACTTAAAAAATTCGAGTCATGAACTTATAGTAAACCTATTTAAAACCCATGTAGTGTAAGTTAGACAAGTTAAAGCTCTAATTCAACGACCGTGTAACATAAAAGTGAAATTCAATCCTTTCTGACTGTTCTGTTCTATTCGTGACAGTCAACAGTATATCAAATACATTTTCTTTTGAGCTTTATAAATGCGTCTTATTTCCTTGTTACCATTGAATTAGTCTGGATAGAATATAATTAACTCATTTCACCTTCCAAAAATGTGTCTGGATTCGTTCCAGATCCACGTGCTAGCAAGTTTTTATATTAATACCCGCGCCCGCCTGCACTGTAAACGAGCACTATCGAACTATCGACGGAAATTGTGCGGCAGAGGGGTGGATCTAATCTACGGTTGCGTGTACGCCAGCCGTCATTAGCGCCATCCGTCGGTTGCCTTCCTTCACACTCGCTTTTGGTGCTTCGATCGCTGAAACGCTGAATTTCGGTTGTTATGAAGCTTATTTATGACAATTATGCAGGAATTTTATTATAGTACGATAAATGTAAACAAAAATCCAATGGTGAATGATTCAGACGTAAATTTTAGTGTCACCAAAAAAAGAGTCTTCGTCATTTTCATCGTCTCTATAGCCTTCGGAAGTCCACTGTTGGATATAGCCTACCCAATAGACGAGGAATTTTGCCCATAATAGCCGTGCGGCTTGCAAGCGTCTTGGCATTCGCAGAGCTCAACTTTCGCGAAAGGGATGCTGCTACTTATTCTCACCCTATGCATTTGAGCTACGCTGTTTAGGATAGATAAACCACCATCTGCTGTTTCTGGTACCTAAAGCCTAACTAAAGTGTATGCGTAATTAAGGGAGTTTAAGTTTGAGAGGGAGAGGGAGATCCGGTGAAGATAGGGATCCCCCTATCTTTACCGGATTTGGGAATGACACTTGAGCCCTTCAGCGTGATAGGAAACATGTACTTCGATTTATTTGAATTAAAAATAAACAAACAAATAAGGCGATTGAAGAAGGAAATCTCGCCTGAGACTTTATGGACGGAGTTTCGTTTCTTTGTAAATTCATAGGGTATTTATTATATCTCTATATAAAAAACTTTACTGCAAAATTGACATTCATGCATGACATATTGAAGTTGAAAGGTACGAAGCTGCGAGCAGTAATAGCTATAATGTTTGACCTTATGCCCACCATTTATAGCAACGGTTAAAAGAGTACGTTAACATTTGCTTCACTATCGACCAGAGCTCATATAGGACTATCTATACTAATATAAAAAAATGTATAGTTCGGAGAAGATTGCCCCGGAAACCTTTTCTCCTGTTCCTTTTCAAAATTCCAAATCTGTAGACAGACCACACAAATGGAATTGCGGATAGAAAGCTAATGTGTTAGTAATGCAATTATCTCACTTTGTAACCAATAAATTGAACAATATCAAAATCTGACGAAGCGAAAGATATTACTGTACAATAATTAAACGACATAAATTTTTGTCCACAGAAAAATTGCAAATATGATATACGTAAAAAACTATATATAGAATTAATCTGGAACCCCTTTAGAAAATCTTAATACTGACATTAATAAAAATCACCGGTCATGTCATGCTACTTAATCGAGAGTATTTGGCGCAATCGAATAATTTTTCAATGGCCTCCTTTATTTACTTACTCAGAAGACAAGGAGTGGTTTTAAAGGTGAAAGGGTATCGCACTTTGGAGCGGAAATTGCAGAACGTAACCCTATCTAATCTATCTATGGTTGCGTGTAAGCCACTATCATTAGCGCGATCCAACGATATAGCTCTTTGCGTACTATCACTGAGGGTGTCTTATTCAATTTCATGAAATAAAAGGCTTTTATAAAATCTTTAGAATGAATAAATAACTGATACCCATTATCTATATTGTTCAGTCACCAAATGCGTTCAAAAATTTCTAATATACTTTTGTAAGTGTGATCTTTAGATGCTATAAAATGAGGCATTTATAATCAGAATGCAGTTTCTTACGTACTGCACTTTATTTTGTATACATATAAACCGAATAACACTTAAAAAAAAAGAGTTCAAGTGAGTAACAGAACGCATTTTAAAGGGAGCACGCCTTTTATAGGAAGCTAAGCTAGCTATACACAAAGCAGTTCTATTTCTTTTGATATGGTATATAACCTTTGGTGTGGCAGAAGTAAATAAAAATATAAATAGTATGCAAAAATATGATCTACACGGTTGATAAAAATCTTTGAAGAAAATGCCGAGATAAGACAAATTATCATCATCATACCAGCCATTGGAAGTACACTGCTGGACACAGGTCTCCCCAAGAAAGTCGAAATTTTACCCATAATTGCCGCGCTGGGCAAGCGAGTTAGCAATCGAAGAGTGCAGCTTTCATGACGGGGATGATGCTGCCAATCCCGCCCTGTGTATTTGAGCTGCACTGTTCTGGATGGATATACCGCCATCTGTCGGTTCCGGTACCTTAGTAGCCTCTTACGACACCTGGGACAGAAGGAGGTACTAAGTTACCCTGCCGGTACCTCATGGCTAAATATTATTTTTGATAAGTTATAAAGATCTTATTATTGATAGGAATGAAAGTGATTCAGTCTTGTAAATTAGATTGAAAAATATATAATTATGGAAGCAATGTAAAAATTTATCGAGCAGTGGTAAACCACGAGGGACAAAAGCTGCCCAAATACAAAAGGAATATAAATGTGGAAAACACTAGTAAATTTAATCCATTTACCCCAAAGCATTTAGATGGTGCACAAGTACATTTAAACAGGACACCGATTCATTTACACGAGTTATATAGTATACACCCGAATATTTTTCAGTTCTGCAAGTATGGCTTTTCTAAAATTATTAGCTGTAACAATATCCGAAACATTGAATTGACCAAAAAGTCTTGAAAACCTTAATAATTTGAATCAATTAACATATAAAAATAAACAGATGGTAGTAGAAGTAGATAGATTTTTTTTTCGTAAACATATGCAACTATAGCTGTATGATTTATGGTAGAAACAAGACTAAAAAGTTTCATTTCCACTTGATGAGCTATTATTTTCACTTTGTGAGCGGTACACATGTTAAGGGAGGAGATTTGCCTTTCTGCCTTCGGTAAATTTTCCATTGTTCAGTATTATGCTGTAAAGGGGAGAGCGAAGTTGTTTGATGGGCATCCCGCAGCCGAGTAATTATGCAACTATAGTTTTGTTGTAAAATGTTCATAACAATATTTTTGAGATCTTTACATTCTTAACCCGGGAAACTTTAATTGTTGACTGTAAAAAGCTAAATCTATCGTACGGGAATATGTTGTCGGGATTAAAATGGCTTGTGTATTGCTATTCCAGAATATCAATAATCTCTGTACCAAGTTCCAACCAGGTCAGTTTAGCCATTTCGGCATGAGAGAGCAACAAACAATCATCTATCTATACGAACTTTCGGATTTATAATATTAATATGAATAAATAAAAAATTAATATGAGTAAATATCCAAAAATAACACGAACCTAATATATAAGTTCTGTGTAATATTTCTCCATATATCCATTCAAGTTTGAAAGTTACTGGATCTGGATGGATCTTACTCTGTTATATATATATGAATTGATATATATATATATATATATATCAATTTACATAACATCTCATACATCAATTTCGAGATAAAGGACTTGTTACGGATATCAGAAAAGAGGGTACACAAATATAATACTTAAATACAAAATATAATTACTGTATGCTAATTAATTGCCTATCTCACATTACCTCGCTCAACGACGGTATACAAGGTAGACGTATCAAGAATTTTGCATAAACCTTTCTCCATTTGACGTGAAACTGTCAGCATCAATGAAAAGTGGAGCAGGCTGTAGGTAGGTAAAAATAATGGTAACAAATAACAGGTAGGGTTCATTGAAAGTTTCTAATTCACCGAAATAGAGGCCCCGTTCAAGTTTTAGAGCCGGAGTGACTAATTGGGTCGTGTTCACGCGATCGCCGCTTGATTTGTTTTGTTGGAACTTTTTCATGGGACATTGAATCAAATTAATGTACTCCTACAATAAGTTTCTCAACTTTCTCGGGTCTCGCCGTTTCCAAACGAGAAAAAATTAAGTTGCGATTCTAAGGGATCTTATTTGTTTATTTTTAAATAAGCAAAACTTTCGTCCGTGGTAATAACGTGGGATACAAGAAAACGACCTTTTTCATTTAATATCTACACGTATATTTTTTTTACAATTACTACATTTTTGGTTAAGGTAAAGTTTAAAATTTGCTAAAAAATTTTAATAGTTTGATATTTGCCGCGTTAATTTCTTAATATCTTACTCGTTCTGAGTTGGGTTTGATAAGTATAAAATAATGTCTTTTCTTTTATTATGACAAAGAACAATTGCTATTTTATTAGAACATCATAAAGTGTCAAATTTTCGGTCTAGTAACATCAGTTTTTGTATCGTTGAACACTCTCTGACATTGTGCGCCATGAAATGGAATGAAACTTACATACATACATACGACATATTACTTCTAGTAAATAACTTATTATTTTTTAAACTTGATTCCACAGATATACCCTATAATACTTCTTTTTTCAGCTTAAAATGCAATCTATTTAAATATTAAATTTTATGTTCGATGTTTTGGGTCTACGGCAACCGTTCATGAGAGTTCCTTGCGCATAAACACATATTTTCAAAACTCTTTTTTTTTACTTTTAGACCGGGTTGACAAATTTATCATAGTTACAGTCCGCGTGATAGTTAGTATCACTGCAGCCAATAAATGCTTGTAATATCACAATTTATAATATATACAATATTCAATAACGTGTTGCCAACCTTGTCATTTGTGCATATAATGACACATTACCCAGAAAATTCACACCCTTCAGACCGAAATACAGCAATGCAAAAATAGTAGTAAACTTAGCTCATTTTAATTACAATGAATAAATGATATTGTTTATTTTCTACATACAATTAGTAAAGTCTTTGCCCTGTGCTACATAGCCGGAAAGTGCTTCGCTAAAGGTCAACAGGTCTATTGCGCTTTTATTGAGTTGGAAATGGCTTATGATAAGTCTAAGTATGTCTGTATGTATGTATGTATGGGGTGAATGACCGCCTTATTCCAATCTCTTTACAAGGACTGTCCTGCTTGCGTTAGAATTGGAGGTGCCTACACTGAATGGATTGACATCCATAGAGGTGACTAAAAGGGATGTGTAGCATCGCTTTGGTTATTCAACTTATTTATAGACAATTGTCTGTCGAATTTGAATGCCAGTAAATGTGGATTAAGCATGAATAGGTTACTTATCTATATATAAGGTTATAAATGTCTTATTTACGCTGATGATCAAGTAAGATCGATAATGATAACGATTTTTGAAGGAATTTTATGTTTTATGAAGACATGAAAGCTGAACAAGTGAAAGAGATTGTGTAAGTATTTTTTATGGTGTGAGTTTAAAAAATAGATTAAAGAATAGTGAAATAAGAAATCGATGCCGTGTACAAAATTATGTTGTGACAACAATAGAGAAAATAAAGTTAAGAAGGTTCGGACATTTAGAAAGGATGGATAAAAGCAGAATGACTGCACAAATATATAGAGTGGAAGTGAATGAAGAGTGGGTCGTAGAGGTATAGGTATATGAATCAAGAGAGCTATGCCAAGATCATATTAAGTAGTACCCCGATGGGACACAGGTGGATGTATATATGTTATATATTTTTCACCGTCGGTACGGGCTTTATTTATTAATAATAATAACATACTTTTTATTGTACACCAATGAAAACAACACAAGATCATCACAAAAACATGGAATAGTAGGTACGTGAGGCGGTCTTATCGCTAAATGCAATTTCTTACAGGCAACATTTGTATAGAAATAATGTTAAAGCTGGTAGAAGTTTGAGGTGCATTTAGTACATATATACATAATAATAAACATACGTATAAGGCACTTACATTGAAATAAAATTATATTTATAATATTATTAATAATAATAATAATTTTCAAATAATAGTCTAGTGATTGGTTATTTGTAAAACGCATATTTCCCTACCCTTTTGCCAATGATTTGTAATGTTTCATCTGTGTATGTACATGTGTGTGTATATGTACATACTTGTTTGTAAACATGTGTAAGTACATATATATATACATATATTATAATCTTCAATTTGTAAATTGCAATATCGTTGGAAATAAATATTTATTATTATTATCATTATGTATGTACATAGTTAAGTGTATTAGTTTCTAATATACTCGTATATTTACATTAATAATGCCAGTCTTACCTGTTGTGCTGAAGTCATTTATTATTACGGGCAACATTACAGGATCGAATGCCTACACGGTATCGCTATACATCCTTGCCAGTGAAATAATGGTAACACATCGAAACACGTGCGCCAAATTTATTTACGGACGCGAAAACCCGACCGCTCGCGAAATTATTTCATATAACTTTTGTGTTGCTGATGTAGTGTGTCATATGAAAGTTGACGAGTCTGTTTTTCACCACGTTGAATAAAATAGGGAAAGAAAGAATATATACATACAGTGCACTAGTGTGGGGTTATAAATTATTATAATAAGTATTATTAATAACATATCAAAAGTGTCGAGAAGATGTTAAATTCGCGTTTTTGATACCATAAGTTGTAAATATATATAATTTAATAAAACATTCATTAAACATCAGCACTAGTAACAGAAAAGGATATAACCAGATGTCGAAAGAGGCGACTAAAGTACTGGAACCGCCATATACACTTATCTACCCGAAATACCGTAGATTAAATGGAACGGGCAGGGGAGCGGCAGCAAAAATCCTGCCTTAACTCTGGGCATATTTCTCAATTCCTTGGGGAGACTTATGTACAGCATCATTGATGTACAAAGGCCTCTCATTCTCAACATCTACACGTTCTATGGTTACAATGGTGACGATGAACGAAAAGAAATATCGATCTACGTACTGTATAGCTAAACTGATAGTTATTTCCCGCAGATACTTCGAAAAATTACTTTTATTAATTTTTGTAAATTCTCTTGACGTAAGTTTCTAGTATAATCCTGGAATAAATATCAATTAGTGTGTGAATATAAAATAAACAGGGTATTATATTTTTCCAGTGTTTCTGATGCTTTTGATTGTTAAGTGTATTTAGAAAAAAATAAAAAGAGTACTTATACTTTTTAAAAATCAAAAAAACAAATACATATAGAATGTACACCAATACAGTCAGACTTTAGAACTACTGGGATTAGTATTTCTGTAAATAACACACAACATTATTTCACAGGGCTATAATGGTTTTGGAGTAATTTAAATATGAGTAAGTAATTTTGGAGTAAATCAAACCTATAAGGTTGAGAAATTTATTTTATTTTACAACAAACAACTATACAACTTTGGCTTGGCTTACTAATCATATCATTAACTTGCTTATCTTACTAAATGTGTAACGAATAACGTTGTTTGCAAAGTAATTAAAATGTATGTATGACAGTATATTTATATTAATTTCTTTATCAATTAATTGAACTAATTAAACACTTATATTTTATTTCGATCCTTTATGCTGATCTCAAGTTATAAAATTAAAAACTACAAAGCTTGAAATACCATTTTATTTAGTGAGAGATTACAAATTGTACCCACTTTCCGCGCTGTGTTCCTTGGATGTCTAATGACATGAAAGGTCGGATACAGAGCCTATATAAATTCTTGTTAGGATTTATTTGCGTAACTTATCTTGGGCTCGCGAATTACGAGACGTGCCTTTATACTTATATGTTTAGAAAGACAACTTTAGAAACAATTACTTTTCACTAATAAAATGTATAGCCGTGAGGTACCGGCAGAATAAAATAGTACCTCCCCCTATACTAGGTGTCGTAAGAGGCGACTGAAATACAAAATCCGATAGATGTTGGCATGTCCATCTAAAAAAGTGTATTTAAAATGCACAGGGCAGGGCAGGGCAGCAGCAGTTCCGAAAGCACTTTACGATTACCAGCCTTGGGAAAGCCTAGGTCTAGAAGTAAACTTTCAATGGCTGATATAATATGATGACGATGAATAAAATATACACGTACACATCGTTGCATAAGTTCTAACACTACGTTGACATGCGTAGTGTTAGAACTTAATAGTTAAGCCCAATGATTACACGTATTACATTTCTAACGCTGCAGTGAACGTTTTATACCGTGTATTGTTTAAACGAAATCTATTTTGCACCAACTAAATGTACAAGCAATTAGTTTAAAAATGCTTTTATGAAACGTGAGTAATGTTTTAATAGTACCTCCCCCTATACTATGTGGTAATTTTAGTAAAAAACTAAGTGTTTCTTATAATTTTTAACCTTTCCAATATCTAATCTTCTATCAATTCTATACATAAAAATACTATTAATAAATTTAAGCTAACTTACAAAGTTTTAGTAATCAATATGATTGTAGGAACTTTGACTTTGACGACTGGAACAAATCGCCAGACTTTTGTTTCTTCTTTGTACAATGAACAACGGGTCTGATCTTAAGTAATTAATCAAAGTATATAAAAAGTATTCAAAGTATTTTTGAAGTTATTGTTAATGTGGAATACTCATAATTGTAACATAATCCTCCGTCCATCCTATGTTTAATTCCAAATACCCAATTTTACAAACACAGATATTACTCATAGAAACTTTTCACTTATGTATTTCTTAATATTTGTAATAATTGTCTATGGCTGTAACGAGGACACGACCCCATCCTTGACTTGTTCTCGTCAATTCAACTAAATCTATTTTCTTTGAGTAATGGTATTTCAAATTCAGAGGTAGATGACAGTTAAGTAGCTATACCAAACATCTTCATATCCTGTTATCATAAATTTCTATCAGGCATTATGCTTCCACTATGAAGGCAAGCATAAACACGTATTCACGTTAATAAATAGACATTGGTAAATGTAAATATAGATGGTAGAATATAAATATTCCTATTGAATTCAAACATCCACATTCATACCCAGTAATTAAATACAGCTCTCGTCGCTGTCGACGTAATAAAACAAGCGTGCCTGCGTTATGCACTCGGCTAGCTCAACCACTATCGCGATGGACCGCCATTCGAAAAGCATTCGTAAAACAAACCAGTCACCGCAACCATACTACAATCTGGAAGCGTTCCATTTTTTCCATATATCTGCACTTTAAAGTAACTGGATATACAAATCCCGACGTTACGTTTCCAAACGAATTTAACAGTACCTACCCGTACCACGGCTTCAAATTGTGGTTTATTTGAACATATTTCCCTTGTACATATTTCCATTGAGACAGCAATGAGCGGATATTTGAAAGGAGGGTCCCGCTGAAAGTGAAGTGGTTAGATCTATAGAGCTGTAATTGGCACTGCAGTACGGCAGTATATGCTAAGTTGGTAGTCTTTCGCCCTGATGTTTGTGTTTGTATTTATTTTTATTTGCCGTTTTTGTTTAATTATTTGATCTTTTTGGTTTGTTTGTGACTAATTAGCAGTTCTTTTCTATATGTAGCTTAGTATTCTTCACTGTATTTTGTATTACTTTATTGCACTTAGTATACGGTACGAGAATACAAACCCGTCATGACTGATGGATTACATAAGACAATACAGTTCATAGCCTGTCCTTCCCATCTAATAAACATTCACTAAATGTTAATAAATATTTCATACAGAACTTACCGTGAGGTACTGACAGAATAAAATAGTACCTCCCCCTGTATTAGGTGTCGTAAGAGGTGATTAGGGTTCAATGGAAATATAAATCGAAACAGTGCAGCTTAAATGCAGGGCGGGGATAGGCAGCAGCATTTCCGTTGTCAAAGCAATCTGCGATTGCCAAAACGCTTGCCCAGCGCGGCAATTATTGGCAAAACTCCTTTTTTTCTGGGAATGTCCGGCAGTGAACTTCTAATAGCTGGTATGGTGATAATGGTTAATTAATATAATAACAAAGTTAATTCTTGGGAAATGATTTCTTAAATGTTGGAACTTACTTTAAAAGAGGTTGGCGAGATTGGCAAAAAATCGCCGCTTTAAGTAAGCAAAAACTCTAATCAAAACGCAAGCAAAAAGTCGATGTTCAATAACCAAGTAGTTTTAAAATTTAAGAAACATAGTTCTACAGTATTGTCAATCATGTTATAACGATGCTTCCTCTAAACATTTGTAGAATAAAAGTGCTTTTCATAACAGAACATTAAACTATATCAATATCCCAGCAACAATTCACATGCACAAATTTTACTTAGAAAATGCGCCGATATTTCATATTTATTTACTACCAATATTATATAGGATTGATTTTTCTTTGTGCACCCATCGCTTGCTTGCTCCCATTTCCAGGAAACTCGAAGTCTGTGAGAGCACTCAACCGCCGAGGCAAAGTCCATCCGTGACTAGTAATACAGAAACTCAATTTAATAACCCATCCCGGTTGAAAGTACGCATTCCTGCGACAATATCGGACCGGTTCACAGTTTCTTTATCTGAATGCTTTTGATTGGTCTGTTCACTGTTTCTGTAAAGTTTATTGGTTTCTCATTCCAATTGTTGGTTATTTATATAAGGTTATTAAAATATATTAAAAAGCAAAGAGTTTTTTTTTGTTTACGTATAACGCGCTAATCTCAGGATTTAAAAAAAAAAATTTTCTGTGGGATAATCCATTTATCTAGGAAGGTTTCGGACTAAATAACATTACATTGGAACCAGTAGGAGCGGGCCGGGGCGCGAATGCCAAATGGGAATAATAAATCCTTTTTGAGAGCTTTGACTCCGTTGGATATGCTGCGTTAACGATTTAAGTCCTTAAAAGTTCTGAAAAATCAGCACCTACACCTTTTTATGGTCTTCAGAATTATACGAATTTAGAGCATAATTTTTGAAGGTATTTTATCAAAAAGATATTAATTCTCACTCAAATAAATACTTTATTTGTCATAAGTTTTTAATAGTGATTAAAATACCCTTGGCATAACTTAATTTCAATCAATATCTTAGGAGATATCATAATTTTTAAATTACTCCGCAAGTAAACTTGCTCAAGGATGGATAGTAATACTTTTTATCAAACCGACATTCACGTGGACGAAGTCGCGGGCAACAGCTAGTAAATATAGTGCTAGCTATGCAGCTAGTAATGTAGGGTGTAATAAAGAAAACGTATATACAATGTTATCACGTTTGTTTAATTTTCTATTAATTGGTGGTTGATGCCTGAAACAATATACGTACATTTTCACATACGAAAGCATAATTTTACTTCAATAATTATTTCATAAACCACATTACGCGGCTTCAACCAAATTTTCCATAACTACATGTAATTTAATACTAGAGAGTCAGTATCGGTTCTGCAAATTATATTGAGGTAGAAATTAAATATAGATTTTTATTAAAAGGGATAGTGTACGATAAAACAAATGCACGGCTGTTGCTGTACACTAGCCTTAAGATTAAATTCCTAACAACGACAAAATTTACTTACTCGAGTTGTTTTAGAATACTGTTTCTACATGTTATGTATCAGCTCGAACCAAAGTCACAGGTATTAACTACGCATCGGCAAGCGTAGCGTGTTTAACGCCTTCCCGCTTTGTAGTTTATTTCATCCTTAAATAGGACCGCAAAATCGCGCTGGATGCAGACATATCGGTCCTATCAAAAATATTTTAGAGAGGCAATTGTCTAGCAGTAGTCGAACTACGGTTGATATGACATCGTTGTATAAAGTAGTAAAATACATTACATTTTCGTCAACATCTACCGATAGTCTAATACAAACATAGATTAGATTTATCAGATAATAAGCAAAATTATTAAGAATGATTGATATCCCCGCATGGCTACCTTCCGGGAGAAATAAAAGGAACGTTATTATGCATTATTTTCGGCTTTCCCTTCGGAACGAAAATAAAATATTTTTGAGAACCTGTAAACAAAGGGGCCCGTGCCCCATAACGCTTTATTTAATTTATTTATTATTTTCTCATACTTCGCAACGAGTATAATGCCCATTCCCGCCCTGTTGCAATTCAATTTACGGTGTTTCGGAAGACTTGTGACACCTAGTAAAGAGGATAGCGTATTTTTTCTGTATTGGTACCTCAAGGCTTGCAAGAGTAAAATAATAATAATAAATACTTTATGGTATACCAGATATAAAAATACATGAAAAAAAACAGAAATTATATAGTACAATCGGCAGCCTTATCGCAAATTGCGTATATTTCTTCCAGGCAACCTTTGAATGGAAAGAGCGAATGAAACAAAGAGGTAGTAAGAGGTGTTAGTAAGATCGATAGAAAAATATATTAAATATACATAATATAAATAGATATAATACTACATATTGCTTCGACATAGGTACCAGAGCCAAATTATAAGTGCTATGATGGCAGTCAGACATCATAGTTATATGTGCACACCTCTTATACAAGAGGACAGAGTTAATACCTCATGCGCCAAGATAGATTTTGAATACAATTCATATTTGATATATGATATTGACTAGTCCGATGGCACAGATGGTGGTGACACTATCTTATGGAGTCGTAGATTTAGTCCAAACATTTATATGACGAATATTTGTGTTTGTTCTGTGTGAAATATGTATTTAAGTATTATATATGTGATTTCTCTGTTGTCTGAACACAAATTGAAACTTAAGATAATTTATCTCTGATTTAGACCTATGGACGAGATGTTGAGTGAATTCTTTTATTGATTATAAAATAAAAAAATTAAAAGAATCATACCGGGGTTTACATGGCTACTGTAAAAAAACGTAGACGTGGGCCTGCATTCTTTTAAAACAACAAAATCCTTTATAAGTACATAAGCATTATATATATTATATAATGTTTTCTAACGCTGTAAAGTTTTCGTTGCTATCAGAATAAATGTTTTGATTCCATGACAAGTATAGGTATCGATATCAATTGATTTGCTAGTCACCAACGAATGTAAGGTGTGTACCATTTACTCCCCATAGGAGTTCCCTTATTCGTGTCGCTTTGTGCCGTCAATCATCGTTATAAGACGTTTGGTGACAGCAGGGGTCGTTACAATTGACCTACTTCTAATAAAATATGATTGTTTAACACAAATCAATCAACCTCTTTTAATACAGCACCAATAAAATAATGGCATATAAAATTTTAGATAATAACGCTACCATTACAATATTTAAGATAATTCATTTTCTAAACTGCACTACCGTCGTGCTACTGAGACCTTGGCAGAACACTAGCAAAACCTCGATATGTCTGATAAGGTCTCGGTACCACAACGATAGTGCAGTCACCCGGCATAGAAAAGATGCAGGTTCAAGTCCCGCCCGATACTTGAGACAAGTTGATTTTCATCTAGTATATATTATCTTCAACGCTATCCATACTGAATGTCTATCTGTATGTCTGTAACGCTTTTATAGCTTAACAAGAATTGATTTTAGCACGCTGATCTCTACTTATGATTCTGGTATAATAAACTAGCCTTAGGGTACAGGCAGAGTAGAACAGTACCTCCCCAGTACCAGGTGTCGTAAGAAGCGACTAAGGTGCCATCACCGACAGATGGCGGTATATCTACCCGAAACAGCGTAACTCAAATGGTGGGGACAGGGAGCTACATCCCTATTGTGATACATGTGTTACGCTTTGCAATTGTCAATACGCTTGTCCAGCGCAGCAATTATGGGAAAAATTCCCCACGTCTTGGGGGGAATCTTTCTCATCTATGTCTAACAGCGGACTTCCAATGGCTGACATGATGATAATAAAATATTTCAAGCTATGCGATCTAAATTGAAAAGAACAAGCAGTGCCAGTTTGATTTACTCACTGTGCAACGTGTATCAGGTTTGTTTGGCATCAATGGTATTCTGGTTCTTAATATACTTATGATAGTATGCGTTCTTTACCTGTGTCCATCAAGTAAAGTTTTTGAGACGAAGTCACTGAAAGAATGTTAGTCAAAAAACAGATGTAATACGGCAATATCGAGAGGACTTACATACTTTTACATTTGATTACAACATATCTAAATGCTTTTCCCTGAAATTGTACTCTGAAAACGTATTTATAATGGAGTTTTACGAGTTTTCACAATTAGGTCGAAAAAGAAGTTGCAACTGTACGCCGTATTGATACATGTGAAGGGCGTGATGTCAAGTCAACTTTAAAAAAAATAAAAGCTACCATTGAACAGAAGATTTATGTTAAAAAATAATGATACAGACAATATATTTTAATTTATAACGATCGGTACATGTACAAATAATATTTGCGTCAAATAACTGAGATTGAACCAACGACGTGACATTAAACACGCAGCCTTAAAAAGTGTACTCAGTAACGTGATATTTTTGTAGAAATTCCGTGACATAGACAAGACTGCTAGCAAAATATTTATGGTTACGTAAAAAAAGAGTACGCTTGGATAAAACATCAAGATTGACTTATGTCTGGATTTTAAAAAAATCTACGTAAATTTCTCAACATCATCATAATTCTCCCTACGAAAGGGTTTCCCCCTTTCGTCGCCCATAATTTCTGAGCTGGGGAAGTATGTTAGCAAAAGTTAGCTTTTGTGCTAATACAATTAAGGATGGGCAGCATATTTAGGTAGCATAGATTTATCACCATCTGTCGGTTCCGGCATCTCGGTCGCCTCTTACGACACACAAGGGAGGTACTATTGCAACTAAGCTACTGAATCTAATATAAGCATACTAATTATCATATAATCAATTTGCTCACCTTGTACAGTCTGATCTAACTTGAGAGTTACGATTATTTATATCTCATAATAAAACTACTTTTTTAACGTCTTAAAAACGCAGTTAATTTCTATCTCAGTTTATATGGTCTTATATTATATTACACCAAGACAACCTTTATCGATTAAGTTAGCAGGTTGATCTATATATGTTCCAATAAACTCTATCTTCGAGCTGCATCATCAAAAAAAGCAATAAAGCTAGCCGTATCTGAGGCGACACTAAACAAATTAACTCTCCCCCAATTAAAGTTGAGCGGTTACGGTCGACTAACAAACCCACCGTTACACGGACATTCTGAAACTTAAATCGATATTGTGATGAACATAACAAATGTAGACATATTATTTATTTAGTAAGTTGAAAGCTGGTGTGCAAAATTATTGTATGACAATCGAACAATATGTAAAGAAACATATACCGCTTGATGTGATGTAAGGAAGTAAGTAAGAGAGAAATCAGCGAAGAGTTACTGAAAATATCCGCCAATAGATGTTTCAAAATATAAATATAAAGACCGCTAGATAAGTACTTGATTTCGTCAAAACTGTGCTACACTAATTACTCGTTTGTACTCGAATCTTTAAACGTATTTTAAAAATATTAACCGAGTGCTTGCGCAAATGTCATTTCTGTGTGACATACACCCTTATATTAAAATTATATTAAGTAAGCAAAAAACGTTTTAATCATTTGATAATAAATATAATTTTTTATAGCAACAGATAAATGAAAATTACCCCACATAACAATGGAATAAGAAACATAAAAAGATACGTCTTTCGAGGTTCATATAAACTGTAAAAGTATAAAGAAATATTTGGAGTTGCAATAGATGTCATCTAGATGTGACATTATGTACTAAAACTTTCATGTAAAATAGTGTGAAAAAGCAGATTTTCCTGAAAGCAAACT
Source organism: Heortia vitessoides (assembly GCA_020976665.1). Taxonomy (NCBI): domain Eukaryota; kingdom Metazoa; phylum Arthropoda; class Insecta; order Lepidoptera; family Crambidae; genus Heortia; species Heortia vitessoides. Next base: position 5,342,396 of record JACJUM010000875.1, read on the forward strand.
AAACTAATTTTAATAAATTCTGAGGGCGAAAAATTGAATACTAAAACCTAGCTAGCGTCCTTTTAGTTTTATTTTTAGTTCCTTATATGTGCCGGTGCGCTCGTACCGTGGACGACGGACGTCGAATTAAAAGGTTCGCTGGGGAAAGGTTTCACAATCGAGAACATCAATGCACGTTTTTGTGATCGGTTCCATTGTTAGTTCACATTGCATTCGAAGGATCGATATTAGTTCACTATGCCAATAAATGGTATTACGAATGAATAGAATTGAAGAGTTTAATTATTCCCATTAAATACTGTTCAAATGTTTAATGCATTCATTGTATTTGATAAAATATTAGAGGTAAATAAGAATTCCTATCTAGTACTTTAATGCATGCTTAAGTGATTTCCTCTATTGATAGGTAACGTTGCAATCATCTGCAACAGATTGATTTATACTATGGCGTATCGATCGTATGTCCTCTTAGAAACCACATGTTGATAACCTAAAAACCAAATTTACCGGTGTAGTAAGATTTTTTATTTTTAAAATCTAGTTGTGGATTAGGAATAGCTGAGTTACTACTGAAAATATTGTTACATGCTGATTATCGAGTTCTATTTACATTATTTGCAAGGATCTTCGATAATAGTAATTTTTTTATAGTTGTCAAACAATTACCTGTGTGGTATCGGTATGGTAAAATATTACTTTCCCGTGTACCAGGTATAGTAAGACGAACATGAGTTCCCAGGACCGACAAATATATCCACCAGAAATAACGTAGCTTAAATTCAACAGGGCAGGGATAGGCAGCAGCATTTCAGTCGCGAAGCTATGCTCTAAGATTACCAGCACGTCTGTCCAACTGCATGAACGCGCTGAATGGGCGGAAAACTTTTACCTTTTACTTCCCATAATCGTCATAATAGCCATAGGATGTCCACAGCTGGACATAAGTCACTCCAAATGATTCCTAACAGGATGAATAAGGATACTAATGATGATGAATTATATTGGTAAAAAGACGAAAGGATATATCTGAGTTTAATTCGTTTGTATTAGGAGCAGACTTTTTTAAAAAGGATACAAATCTTATAAAGTTTTAGAAAGAAGTGTAAAATTAGGACACTCGGTGAAATATTAAACCTATGCACGCTGTAGTATTCCTTCAACTCGAGGACGACAATCAAGAGTACATATCTAATATTAGTAAGAGTGACAGCAGCCTATAGACGCTCCTAATATTACAAGGATATCACTAGCGCATTGCCAATCTTGTGACTTGAAGATATTATGTCACGTTACCCAGTAATCTCACTGCCTCTCTCACCCTTTAAACCAGAACACAGCAATTTGCATCCAATAAACATTTCCATACAACGTCTGGCAAAGTCTATAGTCAACTGGGACCCGATTGAACTCATCAGAATTGCCTCTGCACGATCCCAGTGAGTCGACATCAATTAAGGATTAATTACTCTGATTACATAAGACCAGGTATTTATATATTCTGGTTAGAGCTGACTACAATATGCCTGTAATCAAAGCTGCCTCAAAAATTACGACAAGACATTACAAATTGAATAAGAGAATTACTTTAAAACAACCAAAATTTTTATTAAATCACCTAAATGCAAACAAATTTAAAGATTCGACATTACTACTAACAGCAATACCAAGAACTACTTATATACATTTTAGGAACCCCATATCCATTTGATATGGCCGTTTGACCCCGCGTCCACAGACGGGGAAGACGTATAATTTTTCACGAGCGTACGTGCGTGAGTGACTGAGGCGTTCAGGAAATAAATTACGGCCGCTGCTCGTGCCTCTCTAATCTATATCTATACTAATATTATAAAGCGGAAGAGTTTGTTTGTTTATTTGTTTAAATGCGCTAGACTCAGGATTTACTGGTCCGATTTGAATAATTATTTTTTTGTTGGATAGTCCATTTATAGAGGAAGGCTTTAGGCTATATAACATTACGCTGAGACTAATACAAGCGAAGCGTCAGTGAGAAATATTGCAAGAACAGGGAAAATTTGAGGTCTTTCATCGCATGCGCTGCATAAACGGTTTAAGTTATTCAAAAACTATGTATGTAAGAATTATTCCTTTTTAATAATAATAAAAAAAGTCCGCGACAGTATATGTCTATCTCTCAAGATTTACTCAGAATAACATTATTTGTCGAAGAAGGTTTGCTACCATTATAATGTGCAAGCAGGCCGCGCGGCGGCGGGTAAGGGGGAGGTGGGCCTCGCTCCACCGCCGTGCTTGCCACTACCACTACCACCAGCTCAGACGCGTGGTCGGCTCCCTACGGAACGGTTGAATACAGCGTGCTTTATTTTAAACAAAAGTAAAATTATAATTTTTGCCGAAGTACTTTGACCCATTATTTTAAAAACATTATTTTTTATATATTGTTTTAAAAAAAACTCTTTCACGATTAGAATAAACCAACGTGAGCAATCAAAAAATAAAACCACGCGAACGAAGTCGTGGGCACAGCTAGTGTTAATTGAATACGCCTATGTTGGAACAGGACACACATTGATGTATTAGCATTGAATGGCATGTTAGCCTTGTTATAATTCGAAAGATACTTAAATTTTATTAAAACAAATTCAAGTATTGATATTTCGTTCGCAGATACCCTAGGTTAGATTTATATAATTTTAAAATATTGTTAACTACATTTATATTATACATATATTAGTACCTAGTACATATAAAATCATATTAGAGAAATTCATTACAAAATTAATATTAATTAACACATTATTTAATATTCTAAAAAAATTATGCATTTCATAAAAGAGATAAGTCCGACCCAAGGACCCTAGAACACTTGCAGCATTTCCACGCTGCAGGCGAGATCCTCTGCATCAGAAAAGCCCGGAGCGGTAGTGCAATCCCCGGTCCCCAGACGTCTGCCTAATTCTTTGAATAAGCAGTTTCCTTCTTTATTTCATACACCAGATGTTTCAACAGCAACTGTCACGAAAGAATAATTAGCTGCCAATAAACTGTATTTGTCTTTTTTAAGTTTGGCAGCCGTTTCCGCTGCAGCACCAGATTTGGTCGCAGTTGAGGTCACATGCGAGGGACTAAAAGTACAAACTCATGTAAAATCCCATACAATGCAACGATCTCTCTCCCACGGTCTCAAAGACTGGCCATCAGGTCGCTTTTCATCGGTACGACTAAGTCCTGGTGGTCCAAGAACAGATGAGTTGGTATAAGCTAACTGACATTTCAATGTAGAGCCTAAATTATAAGGTTGGAAAAAATCAGTATTACATAGGAACATGACTTTTTCCTATACCAAGTGTCGTAGGACTCCGGTACTAGAAATAGGCCTCCCCAAGACAGGGGTAATTCTGCTCATCTGCACTCTGCAATTGCCAACATGCTTGCCCAGCGTGAATTTTATGGGCAGAATTCCCCCTGTCCTGGGGTGGCCCATTTCTAGCACCGGAGTCCTACGACACCTGGTATAGGAAAAAATATTATTCTACTCTACCGGTACCTCACGGCTTAAATTAGATTAAAACATAATAAGATTTTTTACACACCAATATTTTTGTTTAAGATATCTTGTTTTATCAGTAAACCAAAAATGTGAAACAAAATGAAACTAAAAGATTTTCAAATTGTTCAGTCTAAAAAAATAAAGGTGCTCGAACTATAATAAAATGTATTTCCTAGATTAAGTTTTTCTTTCCATCCAAAGTTTGCCTGAAAGAAATCGCTTTTTGCGATAAGACGGCCAATAGTAATTATTGTTTTTATTTTCTTGTATTTTTGCATTAAAAAAATGTTTTACATTATTATCAAAGTCTCGGCGATTTACTCAACAATTTCATATGGTATCTCAGTATAAATCAAGACAAAGAAATTATCACGCAACCTCGAGGATTCAATCCACGTGCGTGGACGTAAGATATATATCACGCTTGTTTCCCTCCCACTTACTGATCGTTACTGCGGCAGGCTCTGATTTAAGGCTTAACATTGTAATTGCATTTATTTGGTCAAGAAATGTCTTTATTTTCTTTTGAGATACGCTTACGTGTTCTTAGTCTTACTTTAGTTCCAAGAAAGGATAATGTAATGTAATATACACTGGATATAACATATTCCTTATTTCTTCATCAAATTATTAAATAATTCTTAGGTTGTTATTAATACCCAACAGCAGTTCAATAATGAGATTACTTAAATAGTGTTAAAATGCGCTTGTTATACTGAAACGTTTATTTTGTTATATATTTGGCACCTTTTTTAAGATAGACAAAGATATTGTGTTTGTGTCCGAATGTTTAAAGCTCTGAATCACTAATCTCATCAGTTCTTATTTGTTTTTTTTTTATATATTTTACGTTTGATTACTCATCCACGCCTATTGTTACATATTGTAAACTATATAAGCTGCATTACTGCCCTTAGTCCTTGATCAAATATTCAGGAACATAGTATTTTTAAACCAGCCTCTTTTTCAAATTGGGGTGTTTTCTAATTTCAATAGCTTCGCGCAGCAACTGTGGAATAGGACGTTGCTCCTTCGCAAGAAATTGAGGTTTATCAAACCTGGTGTAATGGTTGGGTTTATCCAAATTTTGTTTACAGGATCTTTTTTATATACCACGAAGGTGGTAAGGCCGCATGCTTGCATGCAGCCAGATTGATGGTGGTCATTGCAGCCTATGTACGTTATCAATACCGAGGCATCATTCAAAGTCTTCTATTTTACAACGATTGCGTGCTCTTTAAACCCTGTTTTGATAATATTTTGTTTTTGCCGATGTAATACGGTCGCTGAATAGCTTGTATCATACGTCCATTTTGAAACGGTATGCACTTGACAAGTAGAATTGGTTAGTTAATCGTCTTAAGCGGCTAGAAGTTTTTTTTTCGGACGGACCTAATGATTGACTACTCAGACGTCAATTCCAGCGCTACCTGGAAAAATGCGAGATCGCTCGTTAGTGAGCAACCATGCACCTGTATTCCTGCGTGCCTCGCGGCGGCGACCGAACCGTCAGCTATGTTCACCCCTACAAAGCTCACGGGATCTGAGTGGAATTGATGGCGATCATCCGAGGACGCCGACCTAGGCTTGACCTCAGCCCGTGTGCCCGTTGTTAAAGGATAAAGTAAGTTTTGCAAAAGAAGACAGAGTAGACAATAAGGCCGGTTATCGCATGTGCAATTATTTAAGGCTTAGTTCTTGCAACGATGACTGTTTATATAATTATTCCCACCTCATGTATTTGAGATTATTTATGAACAGAAAATGTTTAAGGGAAGCCAGATAATCTAATATGTTTTTATACAGTGTTATTCGGAAACCGCTCGGGTTAGGTTCCAGTTAACACCTTCTTTAAATGCTTTTCCTTTTTTAATTTCAAACCCCTTAATAAATTAGACTTCCAATTAATTATTATAAAGCTAAAATTTACCAAAAATTAGTATATTAATAACATAGCATAATATCCACACGTCATAAGGTTGGCAACGTTGTGATATTACAAGCGTCTATAGGCTGCAGTGACGCTTACTATCGTGGACTGTCTGCTTGGTTTTCATACAAAAAGAACAAAAATATTTTATATTTTTATTTGCTAACTTCCTCCTCATCAGACAGGGTTTTGAAGAATATTTATATACATATAAACATATTTGGGCTTACGCGGCCGGTCAATAAAATACATTGTAGAAGGTGCACACAGTAGGTGATCACAATTATGTACTACCGTTCCGTTCCGTTCTTTTTCTTTAGAAATAATTCGTTAGTTTTCTTGAATAGCACCTTTTCTCAGGATCATGATAAAAAATCAAAAATTATAATTACATTAACAGTATTTCAAATATAATGAAAGTAAAACTCACGTCGTCCCAAGAAAATCATCCGGAACGTTATGAAATTGCCAACGGAAAATGTAATAGCATTCTAAGCGAAAGGCGGTTATATTATGTAGATTTGGGCGTTTACGATAATTGTAGCGGCTGTTCTCTTTTCAATATTACAAAATCAATAGTCTTTTGAGAAAATAATGAGTAAAACATTCAAATAAACCCACGATGAGACCCACATTTAAATAAGACACCGTTGATGGTGGGGATTAATGACAAATATGCAGCACTAAGTCTATGTTCTTTGTCGAATCGTGAGTAGTTATATAGTTTTCCAAATTTAACACACTATACACACTTGTATACGTATCATGATACTTATCCGTGTAAATATCTGAAAATGTGATATTGGCTTAGAATTAACATGATAGTCGTTAGGTGAATTGTGACAGCAGGTATTATGACTGTGATTAATAAATGAAAGTTAAGGTGGTTTAGACATATAGAGGGAATGAAAGATGTATTTATTTGTATTTGATATATTTATTATCCATCAAACATAATAGCGTCAAATACAATAACGTACTTTCGTCTTTAGGTACGAAACTATTTCCAATATTTAGCATAACAATTATATGATCGCAAATGACGCCGTAAAATTATAAAATAGGCCACCATGCGTTGGCTAGCACAGTGGCGGACGTCCACTGTGCTAGACGTGAACAGACGATCTGACTAGAACCGCTTTTGCCGCTTCCAATCCGAAAGCCGAAAATATCTTGTAGAGGCCTTAACTTGGCAGTGGAGCTATGGAATAAAATTCTGAATTAAATATATTGATCGGGGTAGCTTCACCCATGGTCGTTTTTAATATCTCATCTGAGATTACGTATAGATAATAGACACTATCCTAGATATACTAATCCCAATCGATAATTTATTATCTTCACTGTAAAAACATCGTTCATAAATCAGATACATTTTCTCTACTGAAACGAAAGCAAATACTGATTTAAAATTAACCAGAATAATTAATTCTACTGTTTATAATTAAAAGCATCAAAAAATTTTTGTTAATTGTATAAGTAGGTAATTTTCATCGCAGATCCTAGGAACAAACAATGTGACTTTTGTATATATAAATGAAATTTTAAACAAAAGTTTTGCCTTTTATCATGTTCGGGAGCTTACACAAAGGGTTTTTGTAAATGTACCCCATGAGGGGGTACAACGAGGGTGAAAAGTTAGTGTGACACTTAGCCGTGTTTGAAGTTATTCGAATGACTGAATTAAATATAATGGTTCTTCATTAAAAGTCATGAAGCACATATACAATATTTTTTCACAAATCATCTCTCAAGGACTAATGGGGGTTAGTACGAAAGTGAACGCGAGTGCAACTTAACGCGGGTTAAACCGCGGGGCGTTGCTGGTTTTTTAATAAAAAGATAGTTCACGCGTGATTAGTGATTTTGACACGCGACATATAAATATAAGATCATAAAATATTATAAAAATGCAGTATTCCAAATGTGGAAACGATGTTTAGTTCAAACAAATAAATTGAACTAGCGATTATTTATTTATTTAACTAACGATAAAAACAAATTCCAGGTTCCTATTAATAAAGCAGATCAAGAGTGAGTTAGAAATGAAGCAATCCCTAATGTAATCAAAAATTTTCCTAACAATTTCTCATGAGATACGGGAAGACTAGAATAGTACCTCCCTTTGCACAAGGTGGCGCAACAGGCGACTAAGGTAAGGAGACCGACAGATGCCGGTATATCGTCCTGAAATAGCGTTGCTAAAATCCAAAAGGGCGGGGAACGCAGCAGCATTCCTGTCGCAAAACTACGCTCTGAGATCGCCACCACGTTTGTCCTATGCGGCAAATATTGGGAAAATTTCCATTTTGTTGGTGATGCCTATGTCCACCAGTGGACGTTCTACGCTTGCAATGATGAGATAAAGTGACTTGTAAGTATCACGTGACTTGTGAGTATCTCATAACGTATTGAATCTCACTATATATTAAGTACACATACAATGACTCACATTTACGTAAAATCTCTGATAATAATAATAAATGGAAGAGGGAGGATAAATATATGAGTTCACAAGCCCTCAGGTGCGATTGAAAAGATCTTTTTAAATTAAGAGCGCTGCTTGAAGCTTTTCTGTGCCTTTTCCGACAAAATAAGTAAAATGATATTGTGAATTTTACCGTATAAAGTGTTTTTAACAAGAACTTGTTAATAAATTTATCTTTAAAATCTGTTTAGCGGACTTACAAAGCAGTTCATTAGATTTGAACTTTAAATGTCAAATTTTGTAGATGGTTCGCGTAATTTTAATAATAAAAAAAATTTCATTAAAAGAAATATATCATCAAAATATCAAAAAACCGCCGAACGTTTTATCAAGTAAAAAAAAGTTATGGGTGAGTACAGTGGTACTATTCCACATTTTTATTACTATAAAAAAGCAGAATTTGCAGCAATTACGAAGTAATACCACAAAATAAAATGTTATTATAAATAACATGTTTCTCTACAAGACATATAAAGCAAGCAACATTCATTTATTAAGTTACCGTTAAGCAAAATTCTGGGCTCACACGAGAATGTTTTACAACAAATGCACTTCTAATGACTGTTTGTCGTGTTCAAAGTACTGGCAATTATAGGTTCATGCAGAAATGGCAGCCCTGCCAGGGATGAAATCACACGAATCTCAAGGTGACCTATAACTACATTGAAATCTTTATCTTGTGTCATAACTGGTGGTACCCAAAAGCCCTGATAGATCGAAGTCCTATTGGATACTTAAAATGTCAGGTTGGATATAATAATAACTAGGAAAGAGCGCAACAAATGACGGGAACAAGTTAATCGCGAAGTTGATTTTGTTTTATTTTAATGGTCAAAATACCGAAGACAGACAGCTTTTCTAAGTCTTAGATTCTCTCCTTTAGTAGCTGTGTCACTTACCTTTATCTTACTTAACTGCCTAATATTTTATGATATACAATATTTACAATGTCAAACACAACGTATTCTTTACTTACGCATGATTACAAGCACTTTTAACTGACTTATAATGATTGCGATGACCTTTACAATATGGTACGAAGCCATAATCGTAAACAAACTTTCTGCTTATTAAGTTGATTCAGGTGGGGACTGAATTAAACGGACTCATAGGTTCCTTGTATTCTGTCTGTTGTAAGTATTCATGATGGCATTTACACCAGACGTCTACGAAGTCTACGTTCGTTCTACGTACGTCTACGTCAGAAAAAATGTAGCAAGTTCCTCATAACCCAAGCTATCAGAAGAATTTCTATATGATATACTCATAAAAAACATTATTGTGAAAATTTAAATATCTATTTTTAGTTTTATTTCATGTATACAAGAAAAAAACGTATAGATGTTCACTCTTAAACGAGCAACTCTCTGTTTGTCTAAAGCTAATTAGCAAGTCCTATTATGATATTTCTTTTACCAGATTGTACATGTTGTAAGGTGTAATTTAGGCTAATGTTATTTCAGAATAATATTTTCGTTATCTCGAAATTGAATCAAATTCAAACAGCGAGTCATTAAATTTACAATAACACGCGAAGTGTTATAAATCTGTGCATTGTGCCAAGAATTATTAGCAAAATATTCTTTTCCTATTCACACAAATTTAATTGAAACAAAGTGAATTAATTAATATGTAAGGTCTATGTTTAGTCTTATAAAAAACTCGCACGGGCAATGCACCTTTGATAGATAAAATTACTTTAGCTAAGATAGAATCAATGTTACTAAACACAATGAAGTCTAGTTAAAAATCAGATAAACTTTAAAGTTTGTGTTAAAACTCGAAATAAATTTGATCTGGAATTCTTAAGTCTCTCAACTTGTCTTTAGTTCCCATTGCCATACTTGAGGAAAATAATGCTATGTAAAAATATACCAGGAACTGTATTTTTTAACTTAATAACGATTTCATAATGCAAGCTACGCAGCAATGATGACAACAATGATGAATAAACACACTTAAACCGGCTCAACGGGATACAATTTTACTATGCTCCCGGATGAAGACGGGGCGGGCGTGATACATGCACGAAATAAGGTGTATATACACGAAGTAACGAAAACAATACCGTTTGTCATCCCTTCAGGTATAAAACTCATGATAGACGTCTTTATAACCTACACAGAGTTGAAAAAAATAGATCTTAAGACACTTGAAAATATATTGTACAGAAAATCGTTGGTTCCTTTTGTTGGCAATCTTATATATACACACTACGCGCAACGAAAATATTTTGCATTTTTATGAGCACTATCTATATGATTCACGTATAAACGCAGCGCCTAAACTATTTAACTTACGCAGGAGTTAGAAACTTAACATTTTACATAGGGGTTCCTTTTATAACGTAAGAGAGTATTAAGAAAGGGTTTTTGAAAATTCTTAGGGGCTAAAACGTAGGTGCAAAGTTAGTATGAAACTTTGCTCTTTTTGAAGTATTCAAATAGAACGAAATTTAGTATAAAATGAAGTTCATTATCGAAAGTCATGAAACACATGTATAATATTATTTGAAAATCAACCCTTTAATGGAAAAAAGGGGGAGCAAAGTTAGTATGAAGTTCTACAATTTAACACACATAAATAGCGTAGAAGATTGCACTTTGCGATGGATTTGATAACCGTATTAAAAAGCTAATGACTACAAATCTTTATGGGAGTTACTATTTATTACTAATTGATAAGCTTTGGGGTGCCGACAGAGTAGAAGGCATTTGTACCATTTCTCATAAGAGGACTACCGACATACAGGCGAAATCAACAGATAATTATGTAACCATTGGATAACTATATAGCCAACAGCGTAGAATAAAACTAAGCACTGCAAAACTACACCTGCCTATTGCGCCAATTATGGACAGAAATTTACCAGAATCTCTAAGACATAAAATGACTGTTATGACGACTTACTTACGCGGCGCCTTCAACAAGAATCTTATACAAACAGTTTTATTTACTGAACTTATATTTGTTGGACCCGAATGGTGCATTAAGTAGCGTTTCTATCTTATGCGACATTGCCATGGATGTGAATCCCACCGGTACTTCTATTTATATCATGAATATATGTTTGTTTTGTTTCTGGGTGTTAAATTTGTATTTAAGTAATGTATTTCTAATGACTATGTTATCTGATACCCGTAACTCGTGTATTAGCTACTTATTTCAAAGTAAGGGCAAGATGTAAGAAATAACAAATAAATATGATTTTTGATAACACATTCTGTAAGGTTACGAGTGGAAAACAATACAAATTTATACTGATTAGGGAGTATAGTAATATGAAATTTTATAGAGATACTAAACGGCGTAGCTATAAGAATTCATTTAATCCAATATGTGTTCTACCTTTAAGGGAGTGTACCTAATCGTTGGTACGTTTCACAATGCTGCCCATTAGCCTTACACCTGACGCGCGTTTACTAAGAGATATTTTGAGCTTTGTGCTATGTGCTGTGTTATGATGACCTTAATAACTTTTGGTAACCAAGACATTTGAACTCTAAAGGTTACCGTTTAATCTTTCCTTACTTACGCCAATGATTAAATTATGTGAAGAATACAAATTCACAACTGTATGTAACGCGGTTTATTTTGATTAATTTTGAAAATCATAATCACGAGTAGAACAATTTAACAGTTTAAACTTTAAAATCGCACCACAAAACCGTTGCCGCAAGGTAACCAAAACGTCGAACGTCGCTTTTAATTAAGGTATATTTACATTCTTTGATCGAAATTTGGTTACACTAACCAACCTCACAATTTTATTTTTTGTCTATGTTTTTAATTTTTATCGTTCAAAAGTCGTAGACTCAGCGTTGTGCGGACATTATATGAATCGATTTCCGATAGTGGAAACACATATGGGTTAAGAACTTAGAACATATATTAACTCTTTTGTGAATAATAGGAATCTGTTGCTGTTTCTACATAGAGAAGCCAAAAAATTAGAAACTTAATCGAACTAAAATAAGGATTATTCAAATGGTGCAACATGTTTTTGTTACTTTTCGCTGTTACTAAGAATCAACTATGCGAAAACGTTTATAGAAAATGTAGACGCAAAACAACAGACCCGGTAGACAACTAATGGATTTCTAAATCTCGGAGTATTAAACTATTTTCTGTTTTTTATCCATTACCTACAGTGCACTTTGTAAAAAATAAACTCTTATGTCTCTATTAGCACCTAAAATCTACCAAATCATCAAAATGCTATTTCATACGATTTTTATATAAAGAAGGTTTAAGGGATAAGTTATTAGTTTATAAAGGTAATTAAAAATTCGACTAATAGTTTATTATTACATCACGCATGTGTAATGCGTACAAATATAATTTCGTAAAAAGGGATTTTTAGTGTTTTCTGAGTTCACAGCGCCAAAACATTGATATTCAGATTTCAAGAACTCATATGGGTCGACGGATTCGGGTATAGAAAAAAAAAGGATAATTAAGATACATTGAAATAATAATGTAAGTTACTCTTTTAATAATAAAACCAAATTCTTACTGAAAAAGTATGCTATCCATATATCTATTTTTGGCAGCCAACAGCTTCTATAATTAATTATTTAGAGATTAAGAACGCCGGTTGAGACTCACGGAATGCTGATTCAATTCCCGTGCTGACACAGAAGATATTTTAGCTGTGTCTGAATGTTTCTGGTACCTTTGTTGTTTCTGATTCCTATAGCTCAACTAAGATCTTTAATTGGGAATTTAGAACAATGTATGCGATATTGTTTCAAATTTATTTATTTACTAGACGTACCCCGCTCTTTAGCCACCACATTATAACGTGGCATTTAAAAATATTTGATAATTAGGCTAACAAATGCTAAATATATTCGGAAATCTGATTGATAATTAATTCTAAATATAGCCGTGTTTTAAAGCTGAAAAAAACTAGTTTTTGTCGGCTTTAAAACACGGCTATACTTAACTTTTAACAAGTTGAGTTCTACATTTCAGTTAACATGCGGCAACCGTTCTCAAATCAACAAGATCAAAAAAGTATTTAAAAGTTACAATTACTACCTTCACAATTTTTAATTTATTTTAGTTTTTAATTTGATATGTTCCCGTTACCACCCACGCTGTAGGTGCTGATTGTATTTAATCTGGCAGAGCTGCCAAATTGGCCTTGGTTTTTGATCAAATAGATGACAGGATCCCAGGCTGGTGGTATTTTCAAATTTTATAAAATTGCAATTTTTTCTAATTTTAATAGCTAAACGAAGCATCTTTTGAATAATATATAAAACGGTTTAAAAATTAAAATTCCTCTGGGAATTATTAGTTTGTCCAACCTGATGTAGTGTTAGAGTTTATTCTGAACATGCTCATAGACTGCAAACTTAAATTAAAAAGTAAAATAAACCGCGTTTTAAAGCCGTTAAAAAGTTTTTTTTATCATGTAGTCATAATTTCCAACTACTGTGTACCCGTAAATGTTGGTAAATATTATTTTATCTCATTTTAAAATATTATATGAACGTGCAAGTACACATGCGATAAAAAGTAATTTATGGTATCATACATTAATGTCACAGCCCACTTTAAACTATGTTTTTCCAAAGTTGCAGTATGACGAATGAAACAAGTTGAAACTCAATCTGCGAGCTTTTCCAGTGGCAATTGCAGAATACATAAATTTAACACATCGTTGAACTAGTTAAATGGGACACCGTTCATGAATAATTATAGAAAAATGCCACATAAAGTAGGTATTTGGTATATACGTAAATCTGTAATTCCGAGTATATTGAAGTTGTAAAGAGTTGAATTTATAAGTAATGTAAAAATATTAGTTTTTAAATAACACTTGTAAATCTATACGTCATTCACATAATTGTAAATAATTTCGGTACATGTAATGCTAATATTCAAAACAATTGTAATCAACATTGCGGGTTATCATTACAGCCACTGGAAGTCCACAGCTGGGCATAGGCTTCCCCAAGAAAAAGGGAATTTTGCCAATAATTGCTACTCTGAGCTAGCTTTCAAGATGGGGATTCTACTGCCCACCCCCATCCTTTACATTTGAGCTACACTATCTTGGATATACCGCCATCTGTCGGTTCTGGTATCTCAGTCGCCTCTTACGACACCTGATAAAGAGGAAGGAACTAATTTACTCTGAAGGTACCTCACGGCAATTACAGGTAGCTGATGTTAAAATAAGTGACTTAGAATTAAATTTAATAGAACGACTTATTATTATCCTATATAAGGTATTAAAGCCTAACTAAATTAAGTCCTATAAAATAACATCCGACTGGATTAGTAGAGTAATTATTAAAAAAAAACAAAATTTACTAAGTCTTTACCACCAGTTGAGAAATAACACCCAGGTCTATATTTAAAATACAAAAAAGAAGTTTAGTTTTAATGTTATATTATTCAAATTTTTAAATTTCTCAAGTTTTCGAATGGGCGTTGCCTCAAAGTAAGCCCGTGTATCTGAACATCGTTCTCTAATTTTTTTATGCAGAACTCTTTACATTGGTAAATCTACTTAATCCAAGTATTAGATAATAAATTGATTAGTACTTTTTCTACTATCATTATTTAAGTGTGAAATGGGCATTATAACATTTCGTTAGTGAAATTTTATACACTATATGCTCACATCAATTAAAAGATCAATTAAACTATGTAAGTAAATCCAGCATATAGCATTTCTAGTTAAATACTTTAGCAGTATGTCGCAGTTGCGTTAAGGTGCATTTTTATGAATGCAATATAACGAATTTGATCTTATACCTACACACAATAAAGAAACACCGGAAAATATACAAATAAATAAAAGACCACGCAAATAATGGGAACATAATCGAATGGGGAACGAAATCAATCTACATCACTCTCGGAGTAAAAAAAAATAATTAAAATCCTTACCTGTTTTAAGTCCATCCACAATGTTAAGTGAAAATCCACATAAGCACAACACAATAAAGCACAATTTCGAAAAGGGCACCTTTGAACACGGTCCGTTGGATCAAACACACATTTTAAATTTAGAATGTGGCGGGTTTTTTTAATTTTCGCGGCACTCTGGCAAAGCCGTGACAGGAGGCGTCCAAGCTGTGATGTATCGCGTCGCTCACTGGCCCGGGACGCCGCTGTTTTCAGCTAGTACCTGTGTCTACAAAGCCTGTTGCAACGCTACACAAGCATCTTTCAATGGGTATTCATTTAAAGATCGGAATAGATGGGATTGCGTTTTTAGTATGGAATATCAAGCTCGTGTAAAGACTTTAACGTAACGTAAAGACGTGTAAAGATAAGTAATCCAATCCAATTATATTAAATTACTTTGATTTACTAAATCATGTATCGACAAATCCGGGTCAGAGGGTTTTTTTTTAATGTGCACTTTAGACCATTCTAATTATATGGGCCACTAAATTAACTTTAATTAAACCTCATAAAAATTGCCAAACACTTACCTGTGTCTACATAGTCTACAACCCAGACATAGAATAATTGAATTTCCATCGTAGCCGATATGTCAACTTATGAAGTTCTTGTCTTAATATATGATTAAAATCTTGACTAATTGACTTTATAACTTGTACTAATTAATACAAATAGTGTTTACATAAATATCAAACGTGATTTATTTAAAAATACCCAAAATTCTACCTTATATGCGTTCAATATTTTTTCTTTTTTTGTACTTATGGCATATATGTGAATATAGTAGAGTCTCACAATTAACCAATATTAGCCTTATGGTATTTGGCATCATCATTTTCTAATTAATATTTTTGAGTCACAAGGGTTTCACATATATTCAAGTTATATTTAAACTAGCAGCGGCCTACGGTTTCACCCATAAACTTCCGTTCCATAAATATAATAGAAGTAGTAAATAACTCATTATAACTATGGCTATCTGCCAATGAAACACCGATTATTTAATATCATAAAATGAGATATCGGCAAGTAATAAATATTAAGAACTTAAAGCCCAAATAAAACATAGAAATAACTTTGAAAATGTGAAAACTGATATACTTACTTTACACTCCCTTTTACCACTTTAAGGGATAATTTAAAAGAATATATTTTACGCGTGTTTCATAACTTTCAATAAAGAACCTTTATATATACTAACTTTGCTCCGTTCGGAGACGAATTTCTTCAAAAGTTATTTTTTAGTGCCTCTCTCTCTCTCCTACGTTATTTCTAACCCTTATAGTTTATGCCGTGATGATATATTATGTCATATATAAAAAAAAACAAAGATTACAAATCAAGCGATAGCCCTCGTAATTCTATTAAATAATAAAAAAAATATATAGACATTTTTAATAAAATATTTAAATTAATTATTTAAATTATTGTAATTATATAATATGATTAGATTCAATACCAAAGCAGGACTGATTAATAGTTAAGATTTAATAAATAATAGGCACTACTTACTATTTTGCCGTGAGGTACCGGCTGTTTGTAGGAAATTTGCAATATGAAGTCATAGGCACCGTTTTGTTACGACAATACGAAGTCATTGCCGTGACGTACCGGCAGAGTAGAATAGGGCCTCTCTCTTTACCAGGTGTCGTAAAAGGCGACTAAGGTACTAGAACCGAAAGATGGCGGTATATCCATTCGAGACAGTGTAGCTGAAATGCATAGGATGGGAATGGGCAGCAGCATCCCCATCTCGGAAGCGCTCTGCGATTGCAAACACGCTTCCCAGCGCGACAATTATGGGCAAAATTCCCCCTTTTTTGGAAGGCCTAAGTCTGGCAGTGGATTTCCAATGGCTGTAATGATGATGTTGATGATGAAGCACTACTTATACTTACATTATTATATTTACGGCCAAAGTAGTTTGATTTAACGACCCCGATGGTGCATTCGGTATTCTCCCTATCTGAAGCGCAAAGGTTCGAAAGTTCGATCCCTACCAAGTACAAACATTTATTAGATAAACATTTGTATTTGTTTTGTGACTAGGTGTCATGTATATCTATTTAAGTATTATATTTGTAATTCTTATGTTGTTTGGAATCCGCAACAATAGTAATTTAAGATTTTTTAATCTCAAAGTGATGTTAACATATAATATATTATATAAATTCATAAATAAGTATAACAAATATTTGTTTAAGGCCCGCGTGCAGGCCGACATAAGCAGCTTTCTAACCACTGTTCTAGACCCTTCGATTTAATCAACATTCACCATCAATCAGACTTTTTGGGAGCAGGTGGGTTCATCAACTCTGCTTAAATTATTTTGAATTACGCTTTTGATTGATAGCTACCGTTGTAAAAGGCGATAAAGTAAAAATTAAATCATTTTAGTAAACTAACGACCGCATTTCATATCTATGCAATCTGGCAAATCACGAAATATTTTTTCTCTCATATGTTCCAGGACTTCATTTTCTATTTTTTTTTTTAATTGATACCCTTACTATTAAATTGATGTTATAAATATTTATAAATAGAGTATGTTCACGGACATGTAGACAACCTCAAGGAAAGACTATTTCCAACGACGTCCAACATTCCACAGCTTAAAATTTGTTGAAGATGATTTTGTGTGATATCAACAATTTTCCACAAAACATAAACAAACCGTGCCTCATCATCATCATAACATCTATTAGAAGTCCACTGCTGGACTTATAGGCCTCCCCAAGAAAGGGGGAATTTTACACATAATTGGCGCGCTGGGCAAGCGTGTTGGCAATCGCAGAGTGTAACTGCCGCGACAGGGATGCTGCTGCCCATCCCTGCTTTGTGCATTTGAGCTACACTGTTTTAGACGGATAAACTACCATCTGTCGGTTTTGATACCTTAGTCGCCTCTTACGACACCTGGTATAGAAGGAGGTACTATTCTACACTGCCGGTACCTCATGGCAATGACTTCAAATTGTCATAACAAAGCGGTGTCTATGACTTCATATTGCGTTGCAAAACGCGGCGAGTTAATAAAGTTATAAAATACTAGTTAGGTATCACTTTCTTAATAAAAGGTTCTCTGCAAACTTCTTACAAATATGCGACTGTTAGGTCTAGCAAATTTATAAACAGTCTGTATTCCCCCATCGCGGACTGAACAACTACTTACACTAACACTGTTTATTACAGCATCTAACAGCATGTCATGGCGGAGTAAAATAGTTCTTTCCTGTGTAGCAGGTACCCTAAGAGGTGACTTTGGTATCGAAACCGACAACCGACAAATGGCGCTATTGGATATACCACCATTTGTCGGTTGTCTGTAATCTCGGATATGTTACGATATGCACTGCCAGTACTGTAAGGTGTGACATCAATTTAACTACTGTAAAGCCTTTTCTTTAGCTTCAGCTAACTAGCTATATTAGTTACTGTCTAAAACTGAAATTAAGTGTACTGTAATCTATGTTTTTTGGAGCTGTTTTCATTTATTCATAGTATTTCAATAATTATTTATAAAAAAATTGTGATGGAATTAATTATTTACCCATGAATGCACGATTACAAATACTAATTTTATTTGAAGTATTAGTTACACACTGCAACAAACACAGTTTCATTAAATATTTTGAAACGGTTTTCTTTGAACATTAGTATTCGATAATAAAAATTATTATTAATAATTAAAAATGGCGACGAAATGTGACGACATTTATATTTCTCTAAGATACAGCGGCAGTATACTATGAATCTATAACCAGAAAGAGCACTGGACAGTGGTCGCAGTGTATACCCCTTGTAATTTATGGAAAATCTCAGTATTTTGGGGGAGCCACAGGTCCAATAGCAGATTGTTAAAGAAAAATACCACCTGCATATAAAGTCACACTAGACACGTGAGTGTCTAGTGTAACTATTATAAATTATTTACTATCAGCGTAGCACTAGTCTTTATTATGTTAAGTCATATTACGTTGTCATCATCATCGTCATACCACTCGTAGAACATCTACTGCTGGACATAGGCCTTACCAAAAAACGGGGAAATCGCCCGTAATTGCCGCGCTGGGCAACCGTGATGACACTCGCAAAGCGTAGCTTCTCGACGGGAATGCTGCTGCCTATTATCGCCTTGTTTGAACAATACTGCTTCGGTTGGATATACCGCCATCTGTCGGTTCAAAAACCTCAGTCGCCTATAATGACACCTAGTTCAGCAGGTTCTATTCTAATTTGCGCGTACCTTCGAACAAATATTATACATCGATAATTCTATGTATGCATGCTTTATTTAGTTCCTCTTACCCTTTAGTAACCATTTATTAGACTCATCACACATATAAGAGATTGAATAAAAACATCTCAAGAACAGGTATAAAAAATTTATAAGTAAAAGTATTATACAACCGTTTCAAACACTAACGCCATTTAATTCTCTGACTTAAAAAAGTCTACTAAATTTTTTTTCAATGCTGACCTCTTACGTCATACTACTCTTTCTCTTATCGCCTCTTACGACACCTGGCACAGGGGGAGATACTAATCTACTCTGCCGGTAATACACGGCAGTGAAAATTCCTACCACTATGGCGAACATATTTATAAATTTAGACACAAAGGAAGGTCTATGCGCATTGACTCGGACCAGTATAGTAATTTGCACAACAACTCATATTACAGATGCAAAATTTTCAATTAAATTACATGTTTTGTTCAGTAAGCTCTTTTCTCGTCTCTTCAATGAAATGGCGACGTTATTGGTAACAGCATAAGATATTAATTCTAACATGCAAAACAAGGTTCGAACCACGATATTTAGGGTACGAAACTCAGCTCCACTTTGTAAGTATTCCAATAATTTAATGCTCCCTCAAAATACGACCCGCTTCCAGTTTATTCTGTTATCACAAAATATTGATTTCTGAAGTTAATATAAACGGAAAGTGAATTGACTGACAAAGTTCATCTCCACAAATTAAAAAGTTGTGGCAGACGTATTTGGGTAATCAAATTAAAGTCGCCTCTGGCGGTCTGAGATTTTCTTTAACTAAACTTTGCCTTCGTTTATAGTAATGGGTAGTATTCATGCTTTTTGATATAGAGTACGATGTGGGGAGGGGGGGGAAGATTAAAATAGTACTAGGTATCTGTACTAGGTGTCAGATGGTAATATATCTAATGGTAATATATCTAATGATAATATACCCAATATACCCTAGCTCAAATGCAACAGGGCAAGAATGAGCAGAAGCATTTAGGTTTATGGGCAAAAGTCTCCCTTACTTAGGGAGGCCTTTGTCCAATGTGCTTTCTATTATTGTCAAGAGACCTACGTGGTGAAAGAGTGGATAATTAATTTTAATCGAATAAAATTTATTATTATGTTTTTATTTTCCATGTGGTTACTAGTAAAACCTTGTTTTACCCTGAAACCTATTACAAATACTTATAATTTGAATCAGTATGTATTTAAATAAATTTATATTCTCCTTAAACGAAAATAAATGTAACTGATATCAGAAGGTTTATTTAGAGACTATTTAGAGAGGGAAGGTTTATTTCTTTAAATATTTGTAAAAAATCACAAAAGTAACTTGCAGATATTCGAAAAAGAAGGTAAAATTTACTGATTAAGGAATAAAACATTCGAAATAATTATCTATAAATACCCATGCGGATGATAGTAAAAATCGTAGTTACGAAATATTGATCGTAGTAAAAAGAAAGCCTTCAGTTAGCGAACGCTCTTCAAATTAAAAAGTTATGATCGCCGTATTTTAGTTAAAGCAAATTAAAGTTAACAACTCAACTTAAGCAAGATTCGCGACTCCATTAAATTGGGCGTTTGATTTATCCAATCTCTGTTCATAAGTTAACATCTAGATACTATTTCGTAACAACTTGGTTATTCTTTGTACTGTTTATGGGATTTTTATACTAATAAACATTTTGACATTACATTTTAAAAACAGTAGAAATTAGTCGGTAATGAAGGTTGTCTGCTACCTCGCTGAAACTTCTTCCTGACTGTAATAATGAACTTGAGTAATCAGCTGGCCCTACTGCACCTGTCGAAATCCTGTGAGATAAATTACCTGTTGGTTAAAGCTAGCAATAATACAAAAACATCCCATTTAAAAATTTCAATAACTAATTTCAAAAACAAACAACTCAATTACCCGAATGTGTCGTTCCTGCAATGAACTGAAACGCAGTGGCAAAAACATAGATGTTTTTAAAAATAGCATCCTTACTTTTAAAAGGGAAATCTCAAAATGTCTACACATAATATATTATAATCGGCTAAAAAGCAGAAAATTAATTTTTTTTTGCTTGTATTCCTTATCACTATCTACGTCTTGTTTGATAAAAAAAATGTATTTAATAAACAACATAAAATACATTAAATAAAACATGTCATGTGCACATATCCTAGGTCTAGTTAATCTTATATTTCATTATGAATATTAGAATGTATGACAGTAATGTGTAAGTATACCTTTACTAAATAAATAAATAAAAATTCAGATGTAGACAAACTTAACTGTGCCTAGGCAAATACTATTATAAGCTAAATATATTTTATCAAAAAACTAACATCTACTGGCCAAGTTCCTAATATTGGACTATTGCCAATTATTCATAATATCAGCAATTGGAAGTCCACTGTTGGATATAGGCCGCCCCAAAAAACTGAAAATTTTTCTACGCTAAGTAAGCGTGTTTTCAATCGAAGAGCGCAGTTTTTGCGACGAGGATGCTGCTGCCCATCCCCGCCCTGTTCATTTGAGCTGCAATTTTTCGGATGGATATATCGCCATTTGTCGGTTCTGGTACCTCAACCGTCTTTAACGATACCTAGTTCAAGAGTTGCTATGCTAATCTGCGCGTACCTTCCCACAAATATTATGAATCGATCATACGTAATTCGTTCATATATATATATATCATTGTATGCATGTTTTTTTTTAGTTTATCTTACTCTTTAATAACTATTTATTAGACTCATCAGACTTATAACAGATTAAATAAAAATATCTCGAGAACAGCTAAAAAATAATTTTAATGCAAAAGTATTTTACAACCGTTTTAAACACTAACGCTATTTAATTCTCTAACTTGAAAAAGTCCACTGAACATTTTTTCAATCCTGCCTTCTCACTATTTTATTCAAATCACGGACATCCAAGGAAAAAGTTAAAACAAAATAACTTCTAAAGGAGTGCAATGGAAAAAAAGCGGCAACGTCGTCGAGAAACTGCGTGGGTGAGCGCCAGGAAAAATCTAAGCTTTCATTGAAAATTGCATGACTTTTACCTAGTATTTATACTTCAAGAAAATCGAAATAATGCTCGTTTACCTTTTTAATTAAACTTAAAAGATTTTATCAAATGCTTAACCACACCAAGGATATTTGAACACTTAGTTACGAGTACATACTCTGTCTTAAGGTTTTCATCCGTTCTAATATTATAAATGGGACAGTAAATGTGCGTGTCTGTTTAGTTGTCCGTCGTTCCCGGCAAAATGAAGTAACGAATTAATTGGATTTTTCAAGTGAAGATACTTGAAGGTAAAAAGGCTACATTTTGTCTCTTTTTAACCTCTCCACGTCTCTAAAATGAAGGGTGGAAGTTTGTATGGAGCATTCTGCAACTTTCAAGGTAGAAAGCTAAAATTCGGCACTTAAATTGTGTGCCCAATGAAAAAACATGCATATATTTTTTTGTAAATCTTCCCCGAACCCTTTAAAATATAGGGGGAAATATTATGAGTGACTTTTAGCAGTTTACAAATAAGGAAGCAACAAATCGATACACAGTCCCTTCATTACCAACGAAAAATACCTGACCGGCAAAAGCTCTAGCGGCTAGTTCCATATAAAGTTTGCAAGCGCATAGTATAGCATCAACGTGCCTTTGAACGGACTTTTTGACGTGTACAGCCTGGAAACGCAAATTATGTCGTATACTATAGGATACGGTTATGTGTAGGGCAACAACTGTCCCAAATATTCTGTGGCTGAAGATAGTAGATAGAGAAGATAGAAGAATAGGAGATATGCCTTTGGATTCGAACGAGTAACACCAATTGCATGACGCACTCGCGCCAGTCGCCTACTCGGAGATTTAAAAAAGTACTTTTACATTTTTTGTTCTTAATATATTTGCCTTAAATAATCTAAATTAATTACCTAAAAATTTTATCTTTCAAGATCACACATAACTGAGATCAGATTAGACCTTTTCTAAATATGTTTTCAGTTTGATTAGTGTGAGCCAATAGAAATAAAACAAAAAAGGTGACAAGTTCCCGAAACCTGCTGAGGTTACAACTAACTATCTATTCTTCGTGATCAACCTTTAGCAATACTTACCTTGGTCTTATAAATTGCTTTTGTAAACACATTGTTTTATACCGTAATTTTGTTTTTGTGCGATCTGACTGAATGAGACCGTGCTTCAACGAATTTCATTTACCTTATTTTATTATAACTTTAACTGAATGAGATTGCTCCAAGCTACCACCAAGTAAACATATTTTTTCCAACTAACTTCGCAACTAAGGTTCATCGTTATCTTAAAATCACCTTAAGTTCGACATTGGTGCAGCCATTCACACGCGTGAATGACCAAGGGAAATAGGGATTATTTTTATAGATATCGATTCTAATTTTATTATTTTATTACATTGGTAAAAATAAAACATAAGGACGGTATAACCCTTAGTTATCAGATATATCCGTTTATGTCTTGGGCTCCAGTTTGAACACCACCCTAGACAGATCGGAATACAATTAATCCTGTTTTGGTCCTGGAAATTGGTCCTGGAAGGTAGCTCATCATTATCATCATATCAGCTATAAGACGTCCACTGCTGAGTATAGGTCTCCCCAAGTAATCTTCAATAGGAACGGTAGTAAGGGGCCTGTGTCCTACGCAAACCTGCGGTCCTAGTCAGATCTTCGGTCCATCTTGCGGATGGATACCCTACGCTGCGCTTGCCGGTATGTGGTCTCCATTCCAGAGCCTTACGACTCCATCGGCCGTCGGTTCTACGTACCAAATACCCTGCCCACTGCTACTTCAACTTACTAATCCGTGCTCACAGCTGTATTTGCTCACAGGCTATCTCTACAAGTCTTTGTGCCACAAAACTATAAAGAGTAGGAACTCTTTCATTCAATCTTCACATAAATCAACTGCGTGACGGCAAGCTGCAACTGCAAATCACTACCACGTCTGTGCATTCTCTCTTATGACGGTGCTTCTAACCATATCATTGCTATAATTTAATCTATAATACTATCTAACATTTCTCTCAATAAATTTTGTCAATCTTAAGAATGATTGTGACAAAGTAACGGAAACGTCAAACAAAAATTTCAAAAGTGAAATAAAACCTGTTTTGAAGCTGTTAAAAGAGTAGTTTCAAGCTTACTCTTCCTGCAAGTGTAAAAATCCGTTTAGTAATTACATTAGATACACTTTTCATATTTCTGAGATCTATATCAATATTGATGATTCTCTATAAAATACCGATAGGTACCCCGAGAACAATGCATTGATATTAAGGCACCTCTTTCTACAAGAATGCGCTTTAAAAGCATAGCACGTCTTCGCTCTCATATATATAAATTTTTAATATCTCGTAACACAGGCATGATTGGAGCGCTAAGCAGTTCCCAATATTTATCCTAGCAGTATTTTCTAGTCGAGTCTAAGAAACTTCACGTGTTTATTCCTCGTGTGTGTATCGCCCCTCTATGAATAGCACTATTATAACATTTTTCATGAGCCTAATACTGATTTATTTCAATGTCACTTTTAGAATTCCTGGGTAAATAAAACCGCACCGTATCTAATGAGCAACCCCAAGCCTGCACACTTCTCGATCACTTAGGCGGTATCCACGTAAAGGCCTCATTAGGGACCAAAGTAGCGGTTAAATGTCAACCATTGTACCAGTCGACGGGTATGCGCTGTGTAGTGTTAGACTTTTGGCAAGACTTCTGTATATATATATGTGGAAATCGAGGGATTTTTACTATACATCATTTTATCGTGCAATGAAAACTATCAAACAAAATGTTTGTATCTGTTCCCATTTCGATGGACGCGGGTACAAATATAAACAAAAAAGTGGCCTGAGGTAAACCCGAAATGTGTCATTGCTTTAGTATTGATATTCTTCAACGAATCTACAGAAGTCCTTATTGCAATTAGTTTTGCTTTAAAACCAATGATAAGATCTAACTTCTAACAGTATAACTATTTGACTAATCGATTGCACATTTATTATCGCCATGACTGATCGTAGTGCGAGGCATAAAAGACTTTGTTTTCAGCTATAAAACCAGCATGATTGATGGAACCAACAGTAAACTCGCATTGACCGCGGATTAACGAGTCTGCTTTAAGGTTTTCTAGAAGATAGCGTCACATTTGATTTTCACCTCTATTTGTTCTGTATTACGGTTATTCATCTGGCTTTATGTCCGGTGCATTTATTAGAAAGCTTGCGGTGGTATGTACTGCACTTATTACTAGCCATAAATGATGGTTTATATGCCTCTAGGGTTGCTATTTGGATTCAGTTTTATTAGGTGGTGTATGGGATAATTTATAGCCCTACTTTCCTTTTCCCTATTCAATTCATAAGTTTGCAGCCTCACGTAAGTTAATTTTATCATAACTTCTACTACAAAACTGCTGCTACTACATTTCTGTTGTACTTTTGTACAATTTTAACATCTCTTTGTGTATTTTATTGTGGCAATGTATTATTTCGTTACTATATCTAACATTTTGTAATACAGATTAAACCAATGTTTATAAAAGAGAGAGGAATGCTTTACTAGGTCTATTTAAGATTTTTTTAAATGAACTGATCTGAAAAAAGCTTAGCACAGTAATATAATATAGTCTAGTAAAAGCAGATAGTAACTTTTTAGGTCTGAGAAATGTACCTTACATTCCCATGGGATCGGTATTACTTTCCTTTTTGCAGAACTTTTTATAACATCTACATTCCATTTTTATTTGTATTCATAAATAAGCTATTTTTGTGTTAGGGCCTGTGAGTTGCAAATAAGTTTTGTTCAATAATTAAAAAGCTTAAATAAATTCAAAAATATTTTTAAGTCATCATTGCGATAAAGCTTTTCATTTTGATTCGACCATCCATCACATATTAAACAGATCGTCAGTTTTCATAAATTGTAATTAAAATTTTCAGGCAAACATTGTATATTTGATGCTTAGGCAAATAATAATAACGGGCATACAAGACTAAATCGTTGATTTTATCTTTTTAAACATAAATATTTTTTCATGGTTTCTAACATGTTCTTTAGCGACCACAGTTTTACATCATTTTGGTATCGAGGCTATGCAGTTATGTTGTCATAGTAGTAAATTGAAGTAACACAGATCATTACGGATTGATCTCATATTAATTTATTGACTATGACAGAGATAGCAACATTTTGCAATATTACTAGTATATCAGTTATAAATATGAGTATTAGGCATATTGTCGCATAAATACTAACACCACTCAAATAAAAATTGACAAGTTTCTAAGCAAGTTTATTAATAACATGATAATACAGCTTTATAGTTACAATACAAGTTTAACATCATGGCAGGATGTGAAACTTGTATTGAGGCACTGAAAGGAGGCTCTAATAGGTTTTTATGTAACGTGATCAATATATTATTTTGACATACCCTGAATTAGAACTTAAGCAACTAGGTATGTAGTAAATTTTTTTTGGCATCCCTGGCCACCTTTTATAGTGCAGCCAGCATGGTTAGAGTTAATAGCATAAAGCGAATTAAGTGGACACTTGACGTTTCTGGTCGGGTTACGATAATTGCTCGCGATAATATTATACGGTTTCAGGAACTTTAAATAGACAGGGAGAAAGGGGGGTTCAATCGTCATGAACTCTATATTACATGTCGTTTACCGCAATAAAATACAAGCAGTTCAGTTTTCTATTAAAACCCGTAAAGTACCGGTAGAATAGAATAGTGCCTCAAGTAGTGCCTCCATAGAAAGAGGCGACTGACAGATAGTGGTAAAGCCATCCATCTGGCGACGCTGAAACATAAAGGGCGGGGATAGGCAGCAATATTCTCGCTGTAGAGCTATGCTCTTGCAATTGCCACAACGCCTGCCTAGCGTGGCAGTTATTGGTCAAATCCTCAAAAAGAATTCATCCAATATCTCCAAGCCCCTAATCCCAATCGGCACCGTTATATATATGGTAGCGGCTTTGGTAACGTCGCAGCGGCAGTAACAATCTCTGGCAGCTACATGACTACCACCCAAACCGAAAACTGACCCTACTAACACATAACATTTGGACAATAAGGACGGACAAGGAGATTATTGAGCTGGAGGAAGAGTTATGTAGGACGCGCTCTTCTTTAAGAAAATTGACATCACCTTGGTAAAGAATTACCACCCCATGTCGCTCCTAATGTATGTTTATAAGCTGATTTCTAGGGTCATTACGAACCGTCTTATGAGCTGAGGTTTGATGATTTCCAACCTTTTGAACAAGCCAGTATCTGAAACGGCCACTACCATAGACCACACATGTTTTAACGCTGCGGCAAGTTATATAGAAATCGGAAGAATATAACAGACCAATATTCTTGGCGTTAGTAGACTGTGATGGCTTCGGTAGAGACGTGGGTTGTGCTTGAATTTATTTAGCGGTGCCATATTGACTATCGGTTTATCGAAATGTTAAAGCGTTTCTATGATAATGCCACTATGTCGGTCCGAGTTCAGGAGCATAGTTGGAAGGCTATTACTCTAAAAAGGTGTTTGATCTTCGAAACTGTTTAAATTAAATACTGATAAAACTGAAATAGCAAGGATTTTGCGTCAACATTAACGACGAATACATCACTCAACTTAGATTTAGGTCATGGCAAAATCGATGGAACAGATTTCAGCACGATGATCTAAGATCTAATATCTCAATCGAGTTTCTCAATAGGTGAGCCTCAAAATAAACATGGAGAAGATTTAAGTAATGTGTTATGCCCACCTGGTGCCTAGGCGCCATACCTAGGACATCGTATACCTAGGACAATGTCACCTAGTCATAATGCTGTACACATTTTCGTCCGACAAACATCAGTGTCTCAAGTCGAAAGTCTTCATAAACGTATATTACCAGCGTAGATTTACAACGCGTTCGAGTCATAAATGGGCAGATACCTAAAAAAACGAAATTTACCGACATAGCTCGGCGGATTAGCAAGTTAAAGTAGCAGTATGCTGGACACTTAACACGCAGAACTGTTGGACGATGGAGTCTTAAGAGTCTGGAATAGAGTATATGCACCAGAAAGCACTGCGTAGGATGTCTACGAAGATGAATAGACGATGTGACTAAAACCGTAGGATCGCGCTGGACAAAAGCCGCATACAAACTATGAGAAGCCTATTTCAAGCAGTTGACGTTCTGCCGCTGATATTATGGTGATAATGATTAAAACTCAAACTGTTTTCAACAAAACATGAACATTTGATCTAAAAATTACGATCCATGTGATGCTATTATCTCCAACAAAATGGCAACGTTTAATTACAAAACAAAAGAGGTTTTGTGTGGCCTGAGAGCCTTAGAAGAATTAGTATAATGACAAGCTTAATTGGCTGCGAGGATCTCCGCGAAATACACCAGATTTTAAATTAAATCTACCAGGAAGTAACCTTACAAATGAGTTCATTACTTAAAAATAATAAGGTTAATGTTGTTCCTAAAGTTTTATTTACCTCATGAATACTGAATTATATATAGGTAATTGAAAAGCTGATATCCTATTCGTTAACAAAAAAATTTAAAAAAAACCTATAGATAGTATGAAGTACCGCATAATAGTTGTAATAGGATACAATAAATAAACAAGAATCAATTGATTCTTCCACCAAGCTACAGTTATCGCTTGTAACGCCAGTTTAAAGGATGAGAATCAGTGAAATTTCTCGGTGAATGTGCCTATGATCTCGCGTATATATATTTAACAATTTGGTATTATACAAAAGGAGTTTTCAGATTATGTACATAATTTGAAAATAGCATAAAAAATTAACCTCTCAAGAATTATCTAAATTGGATTATAATGTTTCTGAGTAACGACCTCGGTCATTCCACTGCGATTTTGGCAACTTGAATGCCCGACTTATATTAAATTTTATTTAGGTACTGTAATCAGGAATATGAAGCAATTCTATTAATAAAACCATTCTTTATTAATTAGCTTTATTACACAGCCCAAGTATGAAGCTACTTTCATTGGCTTCAGTTCTAAAGTTGAAAATATTTTTTGTGCCATTAATATATTTAGATTACCTATTAATTTTATAAGCCTACAGTCTATATAAACTTTACAAGGATATTCATTTATATTAAACTGTAATCCTGAATGGTTTGTAACCCATTCAAATGCAATACATATAAATATTGACAGGAATAAATTGGGGCTCCCGTTTATTACGAGAAACATCATTGGCCCCTGAGGGGGGCATTATATTATATTAGGGGGGCACATATTCATTCAGATAATTAGACATTAGTCCGCAAGTAGGTACACTAATTTAATTTAACTATTATAGCTTGAAACTCAAATAAAATGATTCCCATTTGACTCTCAATAGTACTCACATTCTACAAGTGGTAAAATGTTGTGCAAATGCAAATAACGTATTGGCAGTTTTAAATTTGTTAACAGCCAAACGTAAAAGTGAATAAAACCACGATTTAAGGCCGTGAATAGAATTTTATACTGTGGTTTATTTTAAAAATAATTCAGCCTAGTTTTATTATTTTAGATATTATAGATAAATTACACCTACCTAAATGTTAACAACACAGACACACTAAATTGCTACTATTTCTAAGTTATCACGAAAGCACGTGATAACGTCAAGTCCAATGTATTATGATGAGGAGCAATATCCCTTCTCCGAAGTTGTGTCAGATTGCCATCAATACGTTTTCTTTTATCCCGCTCGTTCGAGTCGAAGGTGATGTTTGAAGTCAGCTGTAAACGTGACAAAGGTATCTTCAGAGGGAATGATTTATTAACAGTACTATATTTATGTCACCATCAGTATTTCTTTAGGATTCTTTTCGGACGCCATCTGTCTCCGGCGTCTAGGTCCGCTAACTAGATCCAAGCTGTTTATAGTGATAAGATGTATATAAGATGTGTAGAAGCCAGGTCTAAACTACACAAGACAATTAAATTACTAGTTGAGGTTCTAGAAATAAGCCGTAAAACTGTTTAATTCCGATTTACCCCTAATTGTGTCTTAATTGTTCTAGCTCATTCAAGTTAAGGAGCGAGGTAGAAGATTTTAAGGCTTCATAATATCATATACAAGCGGCGAGCGGCTTCTTCACCTACATACTCGTAAAAGCGTTTTAAAATAAATGAAGTTTTTATGTCTCATTGATTTTTGCAAAAGAAATTATTTCAAAATCTTTATAATATTCCGAATTTTGCTTTCATAACGTCGTAATAGGCCGGAAAGGGGCGATTCAAACTTCCAGATGGCAGAGTTCTTCCTCACTCCGATAATAGCTTCGGGCTATTGCTAACAGAACTTAAGACACCCTGTAGCTTCATTACTTAATCGAGATCTCTTATTACCATTTTATCTCCTGGCAGAATTTTCTTAATCCTTATCCTGTAATGGGACACCCTTCGGGATAATATCCGCCACTCGTATATTTGATTTATCATTTTTAGAATTTTTTAGAGTTTTGATTTATCATTTTCAAGTTTTTTCGTGTTTATACTTTATTATTATCAAATTAAACTTGTATATATCTTCACTCCAGACTTCGTTTGTAAGTTATTTTAATATATAAGTAATATCAATATAAAATTTTGTTCTAAACAGTAAGTAAATATATCGGCACTTCCCCAAAAACCACTTTTATTAATTGTAGGGCTTGCAAACACTTATTTTAACCGAAAGTACTTACTATACTTTATATTTTTGACTATGATTGATTGGAATAGAAAGTAAATTAAACAGGTAACTTATTATTTAGCAAAATAAATAATCTAGTTTAAGTGGACAGTTAGTGACATAAACAGGTTAATTTCACGAACATATTAAACCTATTTTAACTTCAATCAATTAATATATTTTTATACATTTATTTAGTCGTATGTTTCTGGAATGGAGACCACGTACCGGCAAGCGCAGCGTAGGGCCCACCCGCAAGATGGACCGACGATCTGGCTAAAACCGCATGATCGCCATGGATACAGGCCGCATACAACCGGTCCTATTGGAGATTACTTGGGGAGGCATATGTCCAGCAGTGGACGTCTTATGGCTGACATGATGATGATGATGATACATTTATAGAAAAAAGGTAAGTTTCACTGTTTTTAAATAATAAGTGCAAGAGACACACAGATAAAGCTATTAATTTATATAAGTAACACAAATATATATAAACACAATGTCAATTCCTCACAATCATTTATGACAATAGTAAAAACGCGGTGAGTTTCACAACTTTAATGCGTGTGCGTGGCCATTCTTATCGCACGTTCCTCAGGGTATGTGATTAAATAGAACAACGCTATCTTTAAGTCACATTTCTAAGCAATCTCGGCCTATAGACTGAACAGGAATAATGTTGTAACTTTATTAATAATAAGTTTCAAGAGTTTCAAGCGTTACTTATCTAGAGCTATCATCATCAGCATGCATCATAGCAGCCAAGCAGCAAGCCTCCTCAAAAAAGAGAGAATTTGCCCATAATTGCCGCGATGGGCAATGGTTTTGGCAATAGTAAAGCTTAGCTACGGAACAGGATTTCTGCTGCCTGTAGCCAACCTGTTGTCTTTACTATACACGCCTTTAAGCTACACAGCTTTGAATGGATATACCGCCATCTATCGATTCTGGTACCTCAGTTGCTTTTTACGACACCTGGTACAGGGAGGTACTATTCTGCTCGGCCGGTGCCACACTGCCAATATACTATCACATACATGATATTGATTACAGTGACGTATAAAACTATCATATGATATTTTCTAACATGTACTCGTTTACAACTCTTAATAAAACTACTTTTCTTACGGATGTATAAAGACTTAATTTAATATACAAGGTAACAGCATTGTCAAACAAAAGTGTATTAGTTATATTATAGTAAACTATATATTTATGTAGCGGCGAAGCCGTGGGGCTAATAGGCGACTGAGATGCCGGATCCGACAGATGACGGTATATCCACCTGAAACAGCGTAGCGCAAATTTAACAAGGCGGGAATGGGCAGCCGCATCTTCTTTACAAAGAATTTAGCGTGGCAATCATGGGCAAAATTTCCTCCTTTTTTGGGGAGGCCTTGGCTGCAATGAAAGTTCAATTTCTTTATAATTCTTTTCTTGCTTATAAATTAACTCAATTTTAGAAAAGAAGGAACAAAATGCTAGCCACCAGAAAAGAAGCTACAAGAAAAACTATTCGCTATAGAGAATCCATACAACCTGGGTGAGATGGTTGGAACGATCCGCGACGGCGCTTAGAACCAAGATGAAATGAGAAAGCAATTATAAATTTACTTTATTATAAGCAATTACAGCACTTCCGAAAGCGTATTGACATTAACAACACTGTCAATCCGATAATTTATAAAGTCTCACACACGAAAACTTTAATAAAAACACTCATTTCTTCCCTAACATAAACAATTCCAGAAGTACCTACTCAATAGTCGTGTACTGGCAAAACATTATGGAAATTGCGTCCTACGCCTCAGCCACCCTCGCGCATATGTCCTGAAGTTCAGTTCAGTTAACCTCATACTTGTAAAGGCGGTGGCTGAAGATAAACTAGTTTTGTATTTGAATTTATGAATCGAGAAAAAAATCTTAAATGTAACAATTAACTATCAATTACTTATTGGTGTAATGCAATAGAAAAGCAATTGTGGGTAGCATCGAAGTCTTTATAAATTATTTTGAATACTGTTCATATAAAACTCATGCTTGTTTAATTTATTTTTCGTATAGGCCAGTACTGTAAGATTACTTAATAAAATGTTTAATTTGTTAAATTTCCTTTATAAGATTAAGGAAATTTTTACCCAAATTAATTTTTAAAATAGCATTTATTCATCATGTAAGCATTACTCTTCTATTATTTGGTTTCTTGTATGATTAGCAACAAACCTTATGTAATATTTTAGAAAACATTCAGAATGATTACTTTTCTTTTAACAATAAATAGTCTTGATTTTTGATTTCCTTTTCACAAACGTTTTAAAATAGGTAATAATTTCCTAAAAACATTAAAACAAGTACAAATAGTACTAAATCCCTACTAATATTATAAATGCGAAAGTAATCTCTACTATCCCTACTAATATTATAAATGCGAAAGTAACTCTGTCTGTCTGTCTGTCTGTTACGCTTTCCCGCTTAAACCTCTCAATCGATTTTGATGAAATTTGGCACAGACAATCTTTTAACCCTGATAAAAAACATAGGTTTTTTTTTAAATTCAAAATAAGGGTAGTTAGGGGTCGAAAAGCGGGATAAAAAGTTGTATGGAAGTATCGCTATTTTTTGGACTAGAAATTTGAAACTTATTTTTCAGGCCATTGATTCGATATAAATAAACATGGCATTCAAAGTTTATATAAGTCAAGGTAAAGAAGTATGGTACCCAAAAAAGCTATTCCACGCGGACGAAGTTGCGGGCACTGCTAGTACTAAATATAACCTATTAGGTAAAAAAAAGTCTACATTATCATAGACTTGATACGTTCGGTAGTGAATTTCTAATGAGACAAGCCACCGTGCATAAAACTGTACTTACAAATAATTCCGTTAGTTTTAGGGTGCAACCTATATGCAGAAACACAGTCCCATCGGTGTTTAATGCATTTGTTTGGGGAGTCATCCTCAATGTATGTATGTTAAGTAATATTATATATCTAAAAGTTACTAATGAAAAAAAGTGGTGATCTCTTAACGTTGGGTGAAGTTATTCTTTATGTGTGTTGCTATAGTAGGCAAGTATCGATGCTGCAGCAAGGTATGCAAGGGATGCTCATCCCAATCTCATAAGCCATCAGGGCACACCCTAAATAGAGGACCAGCGGGTAGCTTCTTCCCTCGGAGACTTCAGTCTATGTGATAGCAGGGACAACTCTATCTCACTGTGCGTCACAACAGCGGTATGGCGTGTATCATAATGCATCCCAGGAAGAGGTAGATTTACAAAAGTAAACATAAACAGCGCCTTAATCGTACATGTGTTCAAAGATATGAATATTGCCAAAGTTTGACCCGCGAAGTATTAATACGTCGGAATTTCGGGTTATTACTCTGAGATAGACAATTATGGGATTATAATTCCGCAGGTGTCGATGTAAACATGTTTCGCTTGATTAAAATATATTTTGATTGGTATTAATAATTGATTTATATGATTTGATTTAAATAAAGACTTGTTACAAGACTGACTTTTCGACCTAATTTAAAATAGTTGTTTTTCTGCGCTAC
Source organism: Heortia vitessoides (assembly GCA_020976665.1). NCBI lineage: Eukaryota > Metazoa > Arthropoda > Insecta > Lepidoptera > Crambidae > Heortia > Heortia vitessoides. Next base: position 5,376,851 of record JACJUM010000875.1, read on the forward strand.
ATGCTTACCTTTTGAAAAAAAGAAAAATATACTATATATATAATATAGAGTATATAAATAATACTCCTTATAATATCAGCAGAGGGTAGACCGCATACAAAGCTCATCTGCAGTAGTACCTTAGTTTCACCTATTTCTACCGCTAAATAGCATAGCTGTGTACCGGTTTGAAATGTGAGAAAAGCAGTGAAATTAAAGAAAAATGAGCCATAATATTTTCAAGTCACAAGATTTTTTTTATATTACGAGCGTCCATAGGCTGCTTTGACCCTTACTATCATAAATAAAAAAGCAGTAAAAAATCGCTATAATACATCTTCTTGTTTATGAAATAAGAATATGATTATTAAAACATACGATAAACGCAAATATGATCTCTTAGAATAATAACAACGTGAAAACGACAAAAAAGCATATCACAGCACTTTCGCAATCAGGTATGTTTCAATAAAGTTTGTTCAGTTAATTACGATATAATTTATACGTCTATTTAACAAAGGAAACTCAAATTACCTTATTTTATATTCATCAAAGTATAAACGCAAAGAAAATCTTGTTTGGAACAACACTACATAACAGCAATAAAAAGGCGTATTGCAGCATTTTCGCAATCAGGTAAGTTTCAACAAAGTTTATTCAGTTAATTACAATATAATTTCCGCGTCTCTTTAACAAAGGGAACTGAAATTACCTTATTCTATCGACCTTAATTGAAGTAAGGCAGCATACGTGTCACGTTTGTCTTGACAACTATGACGTACAATTTCGTTCATTAGTGGTTGTGAATAAATTAAATGATCTAATAATCATGAATCTGAGACATCAGTAAGATCGTCTCGTTACAATATTAACATTTTTACTGCATGCACCACCCTTCACATGCACCCCCGTGCCTGTGTTAAAGGGTCGGTGAAGGATTACTTTTTTTCATTATATGTAGTTATATTTCATTGCATTTTCTTATATAAACACTATTTATATTATGTATATATTTAATATATATCTTTTTATATCTTATTATTTCTATCTATTTAATATCTATATCTAATATCTTTTTATTTCTATCTATCTTACTTACAACTCTTACTGCCTCTAAGTTTTATTCACTTTTTCCATCCAAAGATTGCCTGGAAGAAATCGCTATTTGTAATAAGACCGCACATTATGCTTTTTGTTGATGTTTTTCTCATTTATTTTTGTGTTTGGTGTACAATAAAGTATTCATTATTATTATTATTTTCCAAATTTAAGTAACATTATGGTTTCTGTACTACCAATTTTTATTAGAAATATCAAAAATTTTAATAATAAATTGATACGAGAAGCAAAAATTTGTACCATTTTTTAAGGAAATTGTGCGTGCAGTACAACTTAATATGGAGTAAGAGATATGCATGAAGCTATTTTTAATACAAAATGTATTTGAAATACATTAACCTCATTAAAATAACCATTCGGATTACACATTGACAAACTAAAATTAAATAAACATTATTTGTCTATTGAATGTCAAGCAAGTGATATAAGAGTTCTTATAAAGAAATATGAAAACAATGATCCTAATGGGCACTACGCGAGGAAATCCGCGGGGCCCTGCTAGTTGTTTAAATAATAAACCGAACAGGCAAAGGTTTTGCGGCTTCAGTGAAGCCACAATTCCCAAGGCACACACAGACGTTTGAGAGGATATCAACACAGTAGTCTTGGCTTGAAATTGAATCGGTCCTTTGGTCAAAAATGCCACGAATCTAGGACAATCCCGCAGGCATTTCGGTTGTATACAAAACATGACTGATATTTTAAAGTATATACTATATCACTTAAACTGTGTGAAGTAGAGATAATACTAATATCATACTTATACCAAATTAAATAACATTTGCGCTTATTACATCATCATCACCATAACAGGCGCAAAATGTCCACTGCTGGACATAGGCCTCTCCAAGAATATGGAAGTTCTGCCCATAATTGTCACGCTGGGCAATCGTGTTGTAAATCGCAGCGCGCAGTTTTGTACATGTAGCTACACTGTTTCGGATGGATACACCGCCATCTATCGGTTCTAGTACCTTAGTCGCCTCTTACGACATCTGCTACAGAGGGAAGTACTATTTTATTTTTATTCATTTTAATCATTAATCAGGGTTGCTTAATTATTTCTGAACTAGCTTTAACTAGCGTAACAGCAAAAACGTAAAAAAAATGGTAACGTAAATCTTACCTTTATTGACATATCCGATTGTTGGACGACGGCGGTAGCAGCAAAACAGTAAATATTACTTTGACAACAATAAATTTGTGATTACATGCGTAAAACTAACTACAAACTGTGTAATACGAGCTCACTCAGTGCCTATTAGCGATTTCAATGTCAGCAGTAATACGCGAGGATATTGTTATTACGCCGTTATATTTGTATTTAAAGCAACTTTTTGGTAAAACTCATAATTTAGATATTGCTTAAAGGAAATGTTAAAAATCAATCCAGTATCTGCGATAGAAAATAAAAATTAGACACACTTAGTTATACGTAAGAATAGATAGATAATTATTACAGCTATTCTTTTAAGCAATACACGACATACTATAACGTCAAACTCTCCTATATTTAAAACATATAATTTTAAATGATATGACAAGATTTGAAGTTTAAGAAGTAGCAGAGATAAATAAACTTATTTTAGTTACTTGTTCAATGAGAGAAGCATTGTCTTACCAAAAAAAAATTATCTATAGTGCACAACAATTCTATAGGTGTCAGTATTGTTTACGTATAACAAATTATAATATATGCAAATATATATCATAAAATATTTTAATTATACTTTTAAAATTAAAAAAAAATACTTGTTACTATACTGTTACCAAGTTACTGTTACTGTTAATACTGTTACCAAGATTGGCAAAAGATATTATATAAAAAATATTAATTTAAGTTAAATAAACCGCGTATTAAAACCTATTAAAGTTTTTCCGCGTGGAATTGTGGCTTTGGGCAGCATATTTTCTTTGGAACGTAAAATTTTCGCCCGTTCTTGCCACATTTTTGATTAATGCTCTGCTCCTTAGTTTTAATGTGATGTAATAAAGCCTAAGTTATTTCTTTATTACATGGGCTAACTACCAGTGAAAGTCCCGTCCAAATCGGTTAAGCTGCTCCAGACATTAGCCAAAAGAAACAGACAGACAAACATAAAATGTAAAAAACTATATTTTGGTATCTGTACCTACTGTATGTATTTACTGTATATGCTGCTTAGTAGAAAGCGGTTATTTTAATATTACAAACAGACATTCCAATTTTATTTATATGTCTATACACTACCTATATTGTGAATACAGGAATATTAGGAGATGATATAACATCGTATCCACGGATCAAATCAGATCACTCGACTTTGTGAGACTATGCTGCGGATAGAAAACTTTAATTACCTATTAGTCATCGATTTTGCGGGATATTTTATGGGCCTCGCTCTCTCCAACACATAAATATATATATATATATTCATATTTATATTATTATTATATATTTAACATATATTCAAAGATAAGCTCAAAGATTGGCAAAATTTAATTTTATAATCTCATTTTATGCTTAATCGTGGAGGGGCCAGCAGAGCATGACATTCCCTTCTAACCTTCCTCAGTACCAGGTGTCGTAATAGGTGACTGAGGTTCTGAAACTAAAATAGGGCGGATTATCCACCCGAAACAACGTATTCATATGTATCAGGGATATGTAGCAGCAACATAGCCATCCTGACGCTCCCGTTGCGCTTTGCAATTACCATCATGCCTACCCAGCAAATTATGGGCAAAAATCTACCTTTCTTGGGGAAGTGTGCAGACGACGCCTCCTTAATCATGATTTGTAGTTATTTATTCCATATTTAAGTAGGTATTATATAAACTTCAATATGTACGTACTTTTTATTTAAAATTATTAATAAGAATGTAATTCTGCAATTATTTCGTAACAAAACGTGTTAAATACCTACACAACATGTATGTATATAATAAGCGTAATACAAAAGCCATTGTGTCAAGAGGAAATTACATCTTTATTGGAAGAGACGAATTGTCTTTTGTTACACAAACAGGTATGTTCTACGCGAAAGACTTTAGAAATGTACAATAGAAAAAGGTAATCTACCTCCCAAAGCGATCGTGTCCACGGATGTGAAATCGTATTACACCTAGGGTTGCCACAAAATCATAACAAATACTTATATTGTGAAATTCTGAAGCTGCAAGTATATAATATACTAAGCAAAAGTAAGTGACTTATTGAAATTGGAATATATACTGGAATATATATATATATATATATATTTGTTACTTCACTAGAATTACTTACAAGGTTGACAGTCTGTTGAACCCGACTAAGATATTTTATAGGATTATTTTGGTTTTACGCAAGAAATTGTAACCCTTAACAATCACACAATTATTATTGATTAAATAAATGAAGGCCAAAGAGACGAGTTACGTGTCAGGTATGCAATACTTTTGAATGGCGCAGCAGAAGGCATGCAATATACAACGACGATATCGGTGCCTGTAAAATTATTGGCAAGTAATCTAATAATGCCAGTGCAATGTAAGCAAATATCTTGCTTATTTTTTTTGTAACAAGCAATCTGCGTTTGCTTCGCACCGCTAACCTGAGTTTATTTGCATTTCTTCAATTAATTATTCTCGTAGATATCTGAGCCATAAAGTTTATAATAAAAGTTATACGTGTTAAATCTGTACCAATATGTAAATAATAATAATAGCAATGTATTATATAGACAAATTATATTAACAACATTTTAAAATTGTCTTTTAATATATTTAAAATTTCTCTTCGTCATGGTATCACGTGCTGGACTGACTTGTGATTTTTTCTAATGTATTCATTATTTATATCAAGAGGAGGTTAGGTAAGTATTATAAAATTTAAGAAAACTGAATGACGTGTGAATTGAATATCATTTAAAGTGATGTACCTCTCGAAGTTAAGTTTTTTTTTTTATTAATTGTTCTATTCAGTATTATTTAAATGCATATAAAAGACGGAAATACGTCTTTCGGGTTAGTTAGATCGAAGTAAAAGTTCTCGCCAATTATTACAGCATAACAGAATAAGAAATATTACCTGCCGAGCGGAAAATGTTGCCTAGTTGATGTCAGCCAGCGCATAGCAAATATTTCATTTCAAAATGAATTGTACAGTACCTATACACCTAAACCATCCTTATCCAAAATCCGTTAGATCAGTTTAGTATTTTAAATGTACACAGAGATACCTACACAAATCTTCCAATATTACCCAGTCAATTTCGAACGCAATGTCTCGCATTTAAAGATTGCGAACCCTGTAAGATGCCGTACGGACCACTCTCACAGTTCCACAATATTGGATCACGCGGTGGCCAATCCGAGCATTTATTTGAGAGCAGTCCGCTGCTGCGCGTCTTTAGGAGATGACTTGATAACATCTCGTATCGACAGATTGTTAGAATGTGAATGCTTTTCTAACAGCGTGTATGTTTATTTTACTTTATTCTAGGATCTAGTACATTTCTTGAACAAAAGGAAATATTTATTTCGTATAATTTAAATGTTTAGTATTAAATTAAGTAATAAACGCACCATTATTTGTTTGGTCTCGTAAACTTACGCGCTGGAAAATGCTGTATTTGGGAGACAGACCGTGATGGCGTCATAAAATACACTTATAGTAGAGGAGAAAGGCTTTTTAAACAAGTCATTTTATGCCGGCTGATGTTAATATAGAAAATAGAATGCATGCCGCTCATGACGAAATCGATCGTCAGCTGGTCCAGTTGTGGTGGATGGGAGAGTGAAAGCTGCGGAATACGTTAAAAAAAATCTGAAAAATATTTTATACCACATGAAATTTCTATCATGTCATTGACATTGAGTAGAAATTGGAAAAAATTGTCAGCTGCACGGCAGAGGGGGGATTATGCGACAGCTGAGCGTGTGAACTTGCAAAATAAAATTAGGAAATAAAATTATTTTATGCCGATGGAAATTTTTTTACATGATTCTAGTAGTATTCTTTTACGTATACAGAAATGTGATATTGATAATCAGCTGCATATATAGTGAGGTAAAGACTGTCGGCTGGAGCAGAAATGTATGGTTGCAAGCTTGAAAGCTTGAAGCTCTATGACGTGCGGAATTTTTAATGCTCCGACTGACGACTTTCCTCCCAACGTTTAATCAGCTGACGAATATTTTCTTTTTTCTATATATTAACCCTATAATATTTATAAATTTCAAATGATCATACAAAAATTTACCCAAGATTTACCTTTCAATTCAATTAAATTCATAATTATGTTTAAATTACAAATGTATAATGAAATAAATATGTTCTCAAAAGTCATCGTTGGCATGTCCAGGTCACGAAGAAGCTGACACAAAAATTGTTTTTCACTTTTTTCACTTGACTTCTGATGCTCACGTTACTATGCGCTGTTCAGATACGGACATTTTATTAATTATGTTGGCAAATATGAATTTTACCGTTGTGTACCCAGTCTAGACTCGTACTTAGCCGATTTTGTAGTGGCTGTGACCACGACCTTTTTTGAGGGCTGGACCCGCGCTTGTCTAAAATCATGTAAAAAAATTTCAATCGACATAAAATAATTTTATTTCCTTATTTTTTTGCAAGTTCGCACGCTCTAATTTTAAATATATAAATAAATTACTAATCGTTGACTTTTTATAAATTAGTAAGTAGGTCAGTTATAAAGTTTTCAAAACCAGGGAAAATTGTATTCTTGGTAAATTACCGATTCCGTCTTAACTCAAGTTTTATTTCGTACCTTGATACTAACAGAGATTGCAACCGAGAAATAATATTGCACTAGGTATCTACCAACTATGAAACTATACTTGCTAACTCAATAACTTCCAAGTTCCATAATACGCGTAAGTCTATTATACGCAGTTCAACAAGTTAAATTCAATACGGTGCCCACCTGAAAGTTCTTCTGAGTTCTGTTGTGGGTAACTTTGCCATATAAAATATGTAACTATGTCTTACCCTACTTGGAGAGACGAGTACCATCCTATTTAAATAAGTTCCTATGAGTATTGTATTTGTTGCCAGAATAATAAATTTTCTATCTCACTAGGTATAATGTGTTGTCGGGGACTTATCATGCGAACCGTTCTAAATACCATTTAGTCTTGGAAATTATTAATTATTTTTTACAAACAATGACTTTTTTGCATACGAAGCCTTTACATTAGAATTAATTAATTTATTAATCCATTCTGTTCAGTGCCGAAGAGTAGAATAGTAGCTTCTCTTGTACTAGATGTCCTGAGAGGTGACTAAGGTAACTAACCGACAAATAGCTGTATATCCACTCATAACATCGTAGTTCAAATATAGAGCAGAGATGGTCAGAAGTATCGCCGTCGCGAAGGTTCGCTCTGCGATTACGCGCCTGCCCAGCGCGGGTATTATAGGTAAAACACCCCGTTTTTTTGTGAGTCCTATGTCCAGCAGTGGACGTTCTACGGCTGTTATGATGGTGATGATGATGTTAAGTCCATGGCATAGTACTATTCTGCATGACAAAAATCGCTACAAAAAATTGTATTTAAACATTACTGCCACATAACGGATCAACCATTTAAAATATTAACAAATTTCGCAAACAATCTGTTTTAAAATTGACAGTGAATCTGAATTGAAGTTCATCATTCGTTAGCGCGTTTTCGATTTTTAAGATATTTATTTAAAAAATGGACCAATCAGTAAATTTAGTTAACGTAAATCATAACTTTCATGAACAAATGACAAGTGCTTACTACAGATTTCGCTTATGGCACAGATACTGGAACCGACATAGGAAGACAAACACTCAAAGACAACACAAATATATTTTGTTAGTATGAGAGCAAACCTGTGAATAGCAACCTTACCGTCTGAACCGGCATTGCGGTCGGATCCAACGCACGGTATAAGTATACCCTTTACTACATTACGTAATTTTAAACCAATTCTTGCAGTTTTGAATTCTGCAGGTACTAGTTCTAAAATGTGTGATCAATGCCACGCGTCGACAGCGCGCGCCCTAAGCCAGATTGTGGACACGCTCGCTCAGAACGAAAACATTGATCTGTTTGCTGATAGTGTATGTTGTATGGCGATGGCTGCTCATGATTTTATTGACCACATGCCATGGGATGATTTGGTTTCATAAATATACACTCATTTGCAAATAAAACGGGCGGTTTTGATTTTAATTCTTCTTTAAAAAAATACGGTACCAAAATGATTTTAATTATTTGTGTATATTACTGGCCGGTTATAAAAATGCCGTGGTATTTAAAACAGTACATTCTAAATTCAAATTATCGTTTGATGCTCGTTTTTACAGAAAGCCACTTTTGATCCTACATTTTTGGTGCGAAGTTCCAAAATATAATATCGGTTTTCATAACTTTTAGTCAATTTTTATAAATTTATTTCATATTCTTAACTGTCAAAGATTCAATCATGGCTGTTTAGCTGTCTCAATAATGTTAGAGACAGTAGTTAAAGCTACCAACATTATTGCGCTGCTCGCTGGCTCAGAGGCTTAGTGTGTGTCGCTCGACGGTTCAAAGGACCTGGCAGCGGTATCAAGACACCGGTTCCGTCGAGAGAACGCCTGGTTCTGGAAGAATACCATATACCCCATCACGACGTAATCGTTTTTTTGTGAGTCGCTCATTGAGAAATTGCAAGTCTTCGTATGTGGACCTTAAAAACAACCTCGAAGAAGAAATGTGCATATTAGTCTATGGAGGGTCAGGAGGAGGCTTCTTGCGGCCAATATACGCAGTCATCGCCCGGCCCACGGCCCTAAGTTACTCTGTGAGTACAGAGTTGCCAGGCTTAGGTTTACTCGAAATTGTGAGTCATGGACTTAAGACTAGAATAGGGTATTGTTCTCCGATGTAGCCATGATATCTCTGATCGGTGAAGATCGACGTCAGCGAGTGCTACGAAGACGAGGAGAACGCTTTGCAGAGGCTTGTTTTGAAGAAATCACACCATATGGGGGCTCCGTTATGTTTTGGGCAGGAATAAATTTAATGGATCGTACAGAGTTAGTCTTCATTGAAAACGGCTCAGTGACTGGACATCGATATATAACGGAAGTTCTAATTCCTCAATTGGCCGCTTTAAGCGAAGACTCAATTTTTATGGACGACAATGCTTGCGCTCACCGGTCTGGCGATGTGTGTGTGGAAGCGTATGTGCAAGAGGTCGGCATTCGTCGTTTGGATAGGCCAGCTCTAAGTCCCGACCTCAATCCTATAGAGCATGTTTGGGACGTTCTGAAACAACGCGTGAGATCAGTACAACCGGCTCCGCAGACCATCAGAGAGCTGAAGAATGTGATTACCGCGGACTGGGAACGTATTCCACAAGCAAGTATCCGGGATATCCTCGCTAGCATACCCAGACGAATTCAAGCTGTGATTTCAGCTAAAGGGTGTCACACTCGGTACTAAACATTTATCTGCTTTTACTTTATTAAAGAAAAAACAAACAAAAATCTTTGTTAACTTTTACTTCACGAGCATACACCACTAGTGAACTTTAGCATTAAAACCCATACATTTTATCAAAATTCTATGATAATACTGACGAAAACAATTATTTGCTTATTAATTTACAAAATTGTGAAAGTAAAATTACCTATAATTATCAAACAAACCAATAGTAACATTTGAAATGGTTAATTGCTTTGGTGCCCGTTTTTTTGCAAATGAGGGTTTACTTTTAAAATGACACTGAGAAAAAATATTTATTTGTTTTTTTGTTAATATTATTTGTTAAGATAAAGTGTTCTTAGTTCTAGTTAAGCTTTTGCAATCTTCTAAGCTAGTCTAAGGGTATGCCCACTTGTTAGCCTATAAGACGCTCATAATTAATAAATCAATAGTATAAAGATACAATAATTTTATTCGACTAAATAATACCTGAAATGTATAATATTAACAGTTTTCTTGCCTGCTTGCTTTTTACTAGTGACATCGACTAATGTTAAGCTCAACAAGAGCAGTAAAACAGTATACCATATAAAACTCTTAGGCTAAGAATCGAATCGGTCAATTTCTAGGGTAACACTATACTAATTGGATCATAGGATTGTAGATGATAATAATTGAAATCAAAATAATCAAACAAGCATAGGTGTTTCATTTATTTTTATTGTTTGTATTGTATGGTGTCTATACATAATTACATACTAAATTTAGAAAAATATATACCTACCCGGAAAGTCCGCATCTATGCATGAATATGGTAGTTGACTAAGTAACTATTATGTCATTTGTTCATTAATTAATAAGGAAAAACAGTAAAAAGAAACGGATATACTATATAAAGTCATTGTTTAGTAAGTCCGTGGGGGATAGAAGGATAAGTTCAACAATGTAAAGAAACTTCTTAAATAAAATAATAATTATCCATTTGTATAAACTGTTTTCTTAATAAAAACCAAAGAAAACATGTTAATAAAATTAAACATTCTGTGTATTACGAAATGTACAGGTCGCCATACTTTCAATACCATTCAATAAAGCTGACAAGGAAACATAAAAAATAAGTTTTGAGCGACAAATAAAAATAGTTCATGTACCTTTATTTAGGTGCCCTTAGAATATTAATAAGGAAACGAAACAAACTAGCTTGAAAATTAATAATACAATTATTTTGTTTATACATACCTCATTAATATTGTTTGAAATATTAGCGCTTACTAAAAAATGAGCTTATATAAGACACAATTACATCAATATGAATAACTGTCGACATTTTAATTACAGAAGTACGTAAATGAAATTATGTGTGTGTGCCTTATGATTTTATGTGGATTAACAAACCCTTGTTTTATGCAGTAAAATCCTTTACAGTACAAACGATTTATGTTGGCCACTCAGAACCAAGGTACATCTAATACATTCGCATGTGTGAAGTCATAAGTCGCAACATTCAATTAATTATCACACTACAGTGGTGTATCCACAAATCACAGCAAGTTATTACAATAATACACATTAATGGTCTACAGTGAAATAAGGCTGGAACACATTATGGCGAGCCGCAGCCGCAGACAGACATGCGTATACTACCGCAGAACACGCTAATAATCACAATTTTGACGAATTATGAAAATATCTAGCTAAATTATATGCATATAAGAAGACATATTTGGCATAGGGTGATTCGCTGAAACACGACTGCGCTACCATTCCCTGAAGCCGTCTCTATCATTAATCATTTTAAATGTTGCAATCTTAGAAGTTTCACACATTTAATTTTTTAGTGACATTACATGTGGGAACGTCTCAGTCAACTGCATAGAGGCCAGCATTAATCATGCGTATTCAATATCACTTATACTTTTTAAACATACTTACACAATAAAAACACACAATTAACTACTAAATTTTAAATTGCATCCAACAAGTTATTCTTAAGCGGAATTCTTAATTATCTAATACATAGTGGCTAAAAATTTTTCATATCCTTCACATTAGTCAGATACAAAAATATGTATATCTTATAACAACCGAAAATGCACACATTGTAGTGATCTAAATAATATAATCCAAATATGCATTAAATTAAGTGTCCGTTGTTCCAGTGTACCAAACACTGGTGTCTTAATTATAAGTATACACAAGCCAATCAGCCAGTCGAACGGCTCACAATATGAAGCCGTGATTTTTACAGATCACTTATTTACTCTCGACCTGGGAACAAACAAAATGTACAATTACACACAAATTAAATCACTTTGGAATTACCAAGAAATTCGACTAATCAAATGATGTTAATAAAGTAGAAGACATTATTACAAAATATAAGTTAAGGAAAATGTGTAACTGACTAATCATCCCTGCCTACCTAAATAAATAAATGCATGGTGATGATGTTTGCTGAGTGACGGGGGTGTCAATTCCAGCGTTACCTGGATGGGTGAGATCATTCATTAATGAATGCCTCTTGTTTCGTGTGATCCTCGCTAAGGCCGGTCCTCGGTTTGAGTGGCTTTCGTTGGAACATTTAAATTGTTGTAAGCGAAAGAGTAGGACTGAATGTTTTGTAATAAAATATTGTTTTTGTAATAAAATATTGCGTTTGTAATAAAATATTGCGTTTGTAATAAAATATTGCGTTTGCACTTGTCAGTGTTTGTTACATTTGCAGACTACACACCGCAAGGTCTAGGTCTAGATGCATGTGATTTCTATTACCAAGGCAACGAAGTCGGCACTTGCCGAATTCGTGATAAAAAATGTTAACAAAACTCAATATAATAAAATGATCCTAAATAAATTATTTTATCAAGTATAACTGTAATATTAAATGTTTGTATTGTCCTGATTTTGTTTTTTTTATTATTATTATTGTTGTCGGTTTCGTTTAGTATCTTTCGCAGAAGATCCACCCACAGTTTTAAAACTTAAAACTTACGGCTATTAAGATGCATCCCAGAGGTAATCGTGCGTAAACGCATATTACCATATTCTAGAATACCGCTATGTGATTGGGCCTCGGACGCAGGCTGATGATACTTTGGCTGTAGCGCAAAATTATTTTCAGTAAAACATCCACTTAATTTTAGTTGAAGAGATAGATGAGAATATAAACTGTATAAAGTGAAACTCACGTGCCGCAAAATTCCACGTTTTGTGAAATATCACGTGACACTGATAGACACCAGATCACTGATAGGCTCTAGTCGATATAACTTATCACAATTTCAATTTTGAGCACTTGACCTAATACTAGAGGTAGACCTCATAAAGTCTTGTGCATTGGTACCACACAATCACTTATTTCTGCTGCCAAACACTAGTGTTCGCATTGCTGTGAGCTGGTTTAATAGTGAGATTGAGTGAGAGGCAGTGAAATTACTGGGTGACGTGGGTACTGCAGTGACGCTTACTACCACGTGGACCGTCGCAGAGTCGACGTCGACTTAGTCATAAAAAATACCCTATAGGGAATGAGAATAGGGATGTGTACACTCACCAACAAAATTAAGTGTCACTCTTCCAAAGCTTGATAGTTTTGTCGTTCTCAAGCGCGGCGGAGGCGATGATGTTCTCGGTGGGGTGACACGCCGTGCACAGCACCGTGTCCGTGTGCCCAGACAGCCGCTGCACGATCTCCTTCGACTGCAGGTTCCAGATATACACCAGGTTGTCCTCCGACCCGGACACTATCCACTGCGGAACGTAACATTATTAATCGGCTATTCTATTAGTGTAGTGATTATTTTCTGAACGGTATATTAACTTAGTTTATCGTCAATTATACGTCACATAAGGTCTATCTGTAATCTAATATCGACTTCGAGAAAATGTCCCTTTTTGTGGCTGTTTAAATACACATAATACACGTTTTTCGACAAATTTTAAGCTAGTCAGACTATCTATAGATATAGAAGTCGCCGAATTCGACAATATTGAGAAATTCCGACGAGCTTAGAATCGCTTGGTAAAGGAAATCCTAAGAACGATCAACCCTCACCTGTTAAACGAAGAAACATTTGTTTTGAGTGATCATTTCATCAACCGTAAAACAACCACTGTTAGACATAGACCTGAACATGTTATTTCCGATAGGATCTATCATTGGGAGATGCTGCTGCCCACACCTGCATTATAGCATTCAACTACAGTATTTCGAATAAATATACCGCAATTGTTCTGACTAATATATTTATTATATCAATATATTGATTAATTTAACTTTTTTAAGATGGCCATTTCGTTTACCTGACGACTACAGTTTTTACAAGTGAGTGACAAAAACGTTGCCAGATTTTGTCTTTAAATAGAACATGCCACTACCGCGCGAACTAATTCGTCTGTACAAAGTTATCAACAATTCCTGTTAATCTCTAAATCGCCTAGATGTTGTCAATGTCAAAGTAAATTAGTTGTCAGGACCAATTTGGTGCGAATCAAGGGTATCGAGAAATTTGTATGGAAAAACCCACACGAACGTGGTTAAAACTCCCGGACATTTACCCGGACGAAGTCGGGGCGGACCAGTAGTGGAGATTATTACTATCAATTAAATAAAATACTATTACTCTAAAACTTTTATTTTGCCAAAGTTCGTAACTTTGAATTGTGATAACCGGAAAACCCGGTAACCTATCACAAATAACGGATCATTTGCAAAGCTGTTTTGTTCAAACTATTTTAATATTTAATGTACAACAAACTTTGGCCTTCGCACTACGCAGTTAAGATCTTACAAGCGATGGCGAAATAGACTTCCCGCAGGTCGAAATAATTAGGATGGTAGTCACGGGCGATATTTATACGGGGGAAATATCAACGGCACCCGAGCGAAGCCGGCGCCGGCGACTATATAATTTATAGATTTGTCTGTATTGACTATTTATTCCAACATTCAGTATTCAAAGAGAACATCAGATCATGCCAAGCAAATAGAATTTCCCTTTCGCTTTCAATGAAGCCGTGGAAATTAAGTAACGTTATTTCGTCACAAACAATAAACAGCTGGCATAGCAACAAGATTTATATTGGGCCTACTCAAGTTTCCGAGTGATTCATATCCTGGTAGTTTTTGCATTGTTTTTTTTTTATGTGTTCATGAATGAAAGATAGCAATGATGTTATATGGAAATACGTTTTCTTGTGGCAATGTAAAACTACACAAGGTCAGATATTCAGTGTATTTTGTAGATTTTATAACTTTTAGTCTTTTGTTATTACATGCAATAAATTTAATTAAACTAATATAATATGAAAATCGGTTCAACAGTTAAGCCGTGAAAGTGTAACAACACACTTTCGAATTTATAATATTAATATGGATCTATAATAGTTGAGGTTACTTATACTTGTACAGTCTCATTGCGCAATTTTTATAATCGCTAGTGAATAAAATATGGGCATATTGATAAATAAATGTGTTAATAAACACCTATTCTACGTAACACTCACTCTATGGGGTCCCCATCAGGCACATAACAGGTCGAAAACATAACCAGTATTAGCCTCTTAATACTCATAACATCACCGAAATACTAAAAGGATCAATACTAGGTCAGTATTTTGGTAAATAAATCTAAACTAATAGTCACTTTCTAGACATACACTCATCTATGTAACTATTTATGATTACATATTACTAAGGTACCGGCAAATAGAATAGTACTTTCCCTTGTACCATAGGTCGTAATAGGCGACTGAGGTACCAGAATGGGCAGATGGCAGTATATCCATCTGATAGTATAGGTCATGCACAGGGCGAGGATGAGCAGCAGAACCCCCGTCGCAAAAGCTACGGTCTGCGATTGCAAACACACTTGCCCAACGCTGCAATTATGGCCAAAATTCCCCCTTGGGGAGGCCTATGCCTAGCAGTGGACTTCTAATTGCTGATATGATGATGATGATGAATACTAAGGTTGATTCATTCATTCATGAGAGATTCTGTAAAGATCTTAATAAGAGCATTTACCTTTCCTCCAGTTACACTGAAGTTAGCGAAAATACAATACTTTTCATTCTTGTGGCCAGTATATGTCTTGAGGCACTTCCCTCTACTGTAGTCCCATAGTTTGAGTGTGTTATCTAATGTCGCTGCTAGTATATATTTGCCATTTGGAGAGAATTTTACAAATGACACTGGAGGATTGTCATCATCAATTAACGTTTTCAAACACTGTCCTGATGCTGTATCCCAGATTCGACTAAAAATAAAATTTATAATTAAAATATTGTAAAAAATACTTACTTCTTTTAAAGTAATTAAATATTTATAAAAAATATCTCAAAAATGTACATACACCGAAACAACTTGAGTTTATAACTAGATATTCTGTATAAGGTTAGAGAATAATATTTGACAAGTGAAAATTTATAAAATTTTACTAAATTAGACTTACCATAAACCATCATAACTTGAAGATACAATTAGACTTCCATCTCTATTAAAATGCACTGCTGAAACAGGATCTGAATGTGCCGGTAGTGTCTTCAAACATTTGCCTGGAAAATATAAATAATACTTTAAGTATGATGTGTTAAGTCTCAAGTCTTAAAATCTTATTACTAAGAGACTAAAGATAAACCTTTAGAATTTTTTTCCTTAGATAGCCTATATTAACATTAACTGACAATACCAATAAAATATTTTTTATATCATTAATTTCAAACAAAAATGCTTACCTGTTCTTACATCCCATATCCGCACACTTTCATCAAAACTGCCTGACACTATAAGATTACTTTGAGGATTAAAATTACAACAGAACACATAATTGCTGTGTCCTTTTAGTGTTTTTAAACATTTGCCTGAACTTAGTTCCCAAACCTGAAAAACAAATAAATTAATTTTATTCACACAGAAAATTTCCTTTATCATCAGAAATGTATAAGTTTCATCATTTTTCAAATAACCATTGAGGTGACATTAACAAATCTCTTTTTTATCAAAGTTTGTAACACCACTCAACTAGTTATCTTATCCAAAAATATGTTGAACTGTGATAAGAGTTCAACAACCATGGGAAGAATCTAAAATAAATACTCTACAATCATCACATAGTAACTGAACGACAGAGATTCAAAATAAGTCTCAACATTTAGATGACCTACTTTCATCAACTGCACCTACTGTTTTGAACCATTCATTATGCTAACTACTGTATTATGCCTTGTTGCTATTCACAGACAACTATTTTTGATTTCCATCCACTATTAGTGTCACTATTAATAGTCATATAGGTTACTAAGAAAATGGTAGTGGTATTTTTACATAACAGTGATTAAGTCATTTTCAAGAGTGAGGAACAAGTAATAGTAGTATTTCTGTCACAAAATAAAATGAAAATGATTGTTACAGTATGTACTTAAAGATTCTAACATGACTGCCCAAGCATGTCATCTATATTTCTATAGATACATCTATAGAACCATAATTCTACTAAGTTAACAATAATATTTCCTTGTTAAGTATACTAACTAGTAAAATATATACTTGCCTTTAAAGTTTTGTCATCACTAGCACTGACTATCAACCGGCTGTCTGATGACCATGCAACATCACTGATGCCCATTTTGTGTCCAGAGATTGTTTTTTCAAATTTACCATCATAAGCCCCCCACACTTTAATAAGTTTATCAGCAGCTGAAAGTTAAAATATCATGGAAACATACAATTTTTATACATAACAAAGTTTCTATTTGTGTTCCAAGTGTTCCATGTTTAAGTTATTTGTATGTGGTAAAGTAGGTGCTTAGCCACATGATGTAAAGATCAAACAAATAATCTAGCCCAGAAAGCAACAGACTAAACAGTTTCTCCATGAATCAAGGTCATTATGCAATCTAATAGTCAAAGCCCTCCAATCAAACATTCCATAAATAATATTTGATGTATATTTACACTACATAAGTGAAAAACCTGAATGGTCTAAACCAATAAAATAAAGTTATATATCTTAAGCCCATAGACATTTTATCTTTTAGAGAATAAGATTTTAAAAGTTCTAGAGAATATTTTACTGCTTAATTTAACTAGCATGAAGTCAGTTGGGTTAATTTGGCTCCAGTAATCTCTGACTCTATGTGCAATGAGGTCACAAACTATCAGCTATCTGGGACAGATTACACAAACCTTGTTAAGTGCAAATTGACAAACATTTAATGGGAACATGCAAATGAATGTTTCACACATTTCTTTAAAACATGTATACTCATATAAACCCCTTTATGATATAATCATTAGACCATGAAAAATGTTTATTTATAAGAATGTGTTAGACACCTACACAGTATGTCTGAACAGTAGTACTAACTAGATATTTCAAAGTACTACTAACTAAATAAACTATCTAGATATTGCACAATACTTTTGTAATAGGTAAAAACTAGAACAAATAATTTATATTTGTGAAACAGTCCTTTGCCTTCTTACAAGGTCCTAGATCATAACTACTTATTTGTTTCCTAAATTTGTTCAAAAACTTGAACAAACAAAAGTAAGGAATTGCTATTCTTTAATTAAGTATAAACAAAAATAAAATTAATTACTTGTTTGTTTGACTGTCAAAGTATCAATGATAACAAAGATATCAAAAAATGGAGTCATTAATACAATTCAATAGATATTAAAATTTACTCACAGGAGCTAGCCAGCCACTCTCCATTTGGACTGAACTTTACAGATGAAACAGCCTTCGTGTGACCAGCAAGAGTAAATTTTAATGTGTAGTTCGGCTTCTGCAAACCGACAACGAAATTAGCGCCAAATCGCACGTGTTCACAAAAAGTTAGTTACATAAACATGTGCCGCCCGCGCTTAACGCAAACCCGAGAAATATATTATCTTACTTACCGCTACTGTCGACTTGTTGGACTGTGGGGTATTTTGCGATAGCGAATTCGGACCGGAAAGGTTGGTAGAGGGCCCACCGTGAGTTTGATGTGCAGCTGGATGGCCGGGACCCGGTCCTAGCGGCACCATGTTTTAACTTTCGATGCACTACGTTTTCTTTTGTTCGTCACCCAAAACAGTCACTAATACACACAGTACAAGTATTTAAATAAAACCTCGGTAAGGATAAAACACGCAACTCATCAATCACTCGCGGTTCTTCATATATTTCAACGTAGATTTTCAAAGAACATTCTAAATTCAGGCGTCTCAATGCGTGCATATTTCGCGAAGGCGAGCTATGATGCCAACATAATAAAAACGAAAAGTTCTACCCCCGCAATCCTCCTCTTCTGTATACCAACTTAACGAAAAATAGAAGTTTTGTTTATGGAAAAAACATCGACATATTTGTACAGTAGTCAGAAAGCAATTGTTCACAAGTAAAATATGACTTTTTTATATACATATTTTATGTATGGCAAGCAAGTTTGACCCTTTTGACATTGCCAAGGTTAAATTTGTCAAAAATCTATTAAGATTTCGCCGCTCTGGGGTTTTATTGACTATTATTTAAAAAATATATATACAAAATGGCTTTAAACAAACTTAGCATTGACGCTCTTAATTTGGGTGGTAAGAGGGTGCTCATGAGGTTTGTATTTCTTGTAAATAATCAATTCTAACTAGCGGTGTGTTACCATGAAAATTTAAACATTATTTGTTCAATAAATAAATAATTACAGAGTAGACTTCAACGTGCCACTAAAAGAAGGCGTAATCACAAATAACCAGCGTATAGTCGCTGCATTAGATTCCGTAAAATATGCTCTAGACAAAGGCGCAAAGTCAGTGGTTCTTATGTCACACTTGGGGCGACCCGACGGCCAGGCTAACCTGAAGTATACTTTGAAACCGGTAGCTGAAGAACTCAAGAAGCTCCTAAATAGGTATAGCAATAATATTATTATAAAGGTTTAATTTAGATTAATATCCTTTTTTTCAAATTAATTTTAAGTTTCAAACATACTTGTAAAAAAATATTTTGTCCACCTATTTCAACCTCCAACCACAGCTTAAATATCTTATTTATAATGTTCACAGTATCATCATTGTAAAATAATGTGTGCATTATAAAATTACTGCTCATTATAAAATTACTAATTATTAAATTACTACTCATTATAAAGTTACTACCCATTAATAGAATTAAAGTTTTCTCCATTAGTTTTATATTTGACTAATAGGCTTAATATTCCAGGGACATCATTTTCCTACCTGACTGTGTTGGTTCAGAGGTAGAAGCAGCCTGTGCTGATCCTGCTGTGGGTTCTGTGATCCTGTTGGAGAATCTCCGTTTCCATGTAGAAGAGGAAGGCAAAGGTGTTGATGCCAGTGGAGCTAAAGTTAAGGCTGAACCTGAGAAAGTAAAAGCATTCAGAGCAAGTCTACGGAAGCTGGGTGATTTATACATTAATGATGCCTTTGGTAAGTTACCTTAGATTGATCTTTAAAATATGTTTACTTACTACAAAATGTTCTTGCATGTGAAATATGTCTAACAAAAATATTTTCTAACATTTATGGGTTCAATAATTCTTCAATTAAAATTCATCATTTTCTTTATTATTATTTTGCAGGCCCAATAGAGCAGATGGTAGTGATCCTTAGCCTTATGTTCCGAGTGTTGTGGGTTCAAGCCCCATCCAAGACAAATATTATATGATGATAATAGTGTTTGCTCTATGTTTGGGTGTTAAAAAAAAATTAAGTATTAAATGTGTGATTCTTTTGTTGTATGATATTGGCAATACAAGTGCTTTAAGCGACTTAGAAGTCAGGACAAGAATGTATAAGATGTTGTGTGCGAATACATTATTTACCAATAAATGGAATTGCAGTGCTCACAATTCGAAAGTACTATAGTACCGTAAAATGAGTCCCATATTCAGGGTGGTCTATTATTAAATGTTTAGTTAAAAAAACAACAATAAAATTACCTTAATATTCAAAAATAACGCCATTATTGTATTTTCAAGATTTCTTTCTTTGAATTTATTTCTTTTCAAGACAATAATGGTAATATTTTTGAAAAAAAATAGTATTGTCTTTAAAATACAATAATCTATGGTATTCTTTTGGTATGGTATTTGAACCTTTTACAAAATTACATTGTACCTACTTAATTAAGGTTCTTTTTTAAGTAGACTCATGTTAAATACTTTTCCAAGGTACTGCGCACAGAGCTCACAGCTCAATGATGGGTGAGGGCTTTGAACAGAGAGCCAGCGGATTTCTGCTGAAGAAGGAATTGCAGTACTTTGCTAAAGCTTTACATGAACCAGAGAGGTAGGTTATTGACATTATCAATTGATGCTATATGCGGTTTATGTCAGGGAAGCTAAAATTTTATAACATACACAGTGATACTACTTGTGTCCCTTTCAATTATATAATTTGTTTTGTGTGAAAAAGTTTGTCATGTGTGACGTTGAGGTATAAATTTCAGGCCCTTTCTTGCTATCTTGGGCGGAGCTAAAGTTGCAGACAAGATCTTGCTCATTGAGAATTTGTTGGACAAAGTTAACGAGATGATTATCGGTGGTGGCATGGCATACACATTCTTGAAGGAAACCAAAGGCATGGCAGTAAGTACTTATTCTCAACTTTCAAAATTATTTTTTTTTCATATTCTAATAGATTATATTGTATTTATATAATCGTATTATATTGTATTATATTTGTATACTGGTTGTATTTTAGATTGGAAACTCTTTGTATGATGCTGAAGGGGCGAAAATTGTTAATAAACTCCTAGAAAAAGCTGCCAAGAATAATGTGAAGGTCCACTTACCTGTCGATTTTGTGACTGCTGACAAGTTTGATGAAAATGCTCAGGTAACAATAAAGTCAAACATTAACTTAGACTATTAATATGTGTGCTTGTATTCAACTGTCATGATTACTTATTTAAGGTTGGAAGTGCGACTGTTGAATCTGGTGTCCCTGAAGGATGGATGGGTCTGGATGTTGGACCTAAGTCGCAGGAACTGTTTGCTGAGCCGATTGCAAGGGCCAAAGTGATTGTTTGGAATGGGTATGTTACTAAATCATCGAATCTTATCATTTGAGCTTAACTATGTAGGAAATATGTTGTAAAATCTTGTTTTTATTTAACAGGCCTGCTGGTGTGTTTGAGTTTGAGAAGTTTGCTGGAGGTACCAGGGCACTAATGAATGGAGTTGTAAAATCCACTGCTAGTGGTGCAATCACCATCATAGGTAATAAAATGTACTAATAAATTTATTATCCCTTTGTTTAATTAATATACTTTCTTTATTAATTAAATAAAAAAATTCACATAACATTCAGTGTTAAAGTACAATCACTTAAATACTCCCTGCTAAATCTGAAATAGGGTGATGAATTTGACTTGGTCAATAATAGAAATCGGAATTCCATATTTGGAGTAAGCTATGTAGATTAAAAAAAAACACTAAGAATGTATATATTAAATGTATTTTTTGTTGTAAATGTAGTAATAGGTAATATAGAAATGAGAGTTCCTATATTTAACAATACAAAGGACATTAACATTTGTTCTATGCTTAACTTATTCTTTAAAGATTTTTATCTGTTTAAACTAGTAAGGCGAATGAGATGTCTGTATGTCTGTCCGGGAAAATAAAGTTTCGTCACTCAATATTGTGAGCTTAAGTGTTTAAAGAGTATGTTTGTATCACTCAATGTCGACGAGACGTTAATCTGCGCTTTGTTCCAGGCGGAGGCGACACCGCCACCTGCTGCGCCAAGTGGGGCACCGAGGACAAGGTTTCCCACGTGTCCACTGGTGGCGGCGCCTCCCTGGAACTGCTTGAGGGTAAGTAATTAGGACATAATTAATTTTAAAAAACCTAGTCAATGTCACATTTATGTTTTTTAGGTACATAATCTTAGTAGACAGTCCAGTTAAAGATATGGAATAACAATGTTACAACAAGAATTAAAACGTAAGACAAACCACCGTACGCTACGTATTATTGAATACTTTGCTAAATTGATAGTCGATAGGGATTTAGTATTCGATTTTTAAGGAAATAATATACATATGTTTTAGTAATTACATACATTTAAATATAATTTGATATGTTTATAGTATACTTGTCTATTTTAATATGTTAATGGTAAAAAATTTATTATTTTTGTTATTTCGAACGTAGACACCGGATTGGGTAAATAAGACGGATGATAAATATAAATAGTATCATTATATACCCGTGAAAGTTATGAAGTTTATATTTTCTTAAACAAGTAGGACTTAGTTATAACAACTGGGAGATAATGCAAACTGGCATTAAGTCCGCCATTTGTACATTTTGTAATACTTTGTGCAATAAAGTTCAATAAATAAATAAATAACAAGGTAATGATGAAACAAAAGCCTGGCTTAAGGTGTCCATCGGCCATGTGGTACCGGCAGAGTAGTACCTTCCCCTGTACCAGGTGTCGTAAGAGGCGACAGATGTACCGGAACCCACAGATGGCGGTATATCCAACAGGGCGGGGACCACCACGCTTGCCCCACGCGGCATTTATACCCATAATGATAATGATATTATAAGTGGAAAAGTGTTATATATTTTTATTTTCCATTTCATTAACAAAATGTAATGTAGATTTTTATATCTGACGAATACAGACATTAACGCCTGAAAGATACGAGCATCCAGACAATTTGAGACACTTTGCTAATAATTTTTAAAGGTAGGTGGCGGTATATACTTTCGAAAAAGTGGAGCTAAAATGCTACAGGACGGGAATGGGTAGCATTCTTGTCGTGAAAGTACGGTCTGCGATTGCCACCACGCTTGGCCAGTGTAGCAATTATGGGCGAATTCCCGCCTTTTTTGGGCAAGCCCATATCCAGCAGTGGAAGTTTTGCGGCTGCTATGACGATGTGATCATTGAGAGTACTATGATTAAAAAACGATGTTTAATTTTACAATAGCATATAAAAATATTGCTGCATTAAAATATTTTATTTAATTATTTTTAATAATATTGAATGGGGATATTATGCTTATTAATCTGGAATAAAATCTGTGGGCATTATCGCTGAAATGAAAACCATTTTAGTTCGTCTGCTTCCATTAAAGAAGAAAGAAGTTAAATTGGATTAAGCAGACAGCGTTCTTTCAATTAATTTTTTTGAGGAAATTGGATTTTCTAGATATATATAGATATATAGATTTACATTGTTTATCTATATTTAGTTAGTGCTTGATGGCATTTAATTAAGGGCCTGCAATTAAAAATACTTCAAAATAATTTTATTTATCCTTAATTGATGAACTAAAATTTCGATCTTCTGTATTAGTATCAGATCACAATCGGTAGATTCTTTCGAGTTATAATGTTAGAAAAGCCATAATATATATATATATTTAAAATTTTCTAGTAAAAGGATTTGAATTTAATCTTCTTAATCATCTAATAAATAAAATAATAAAAATTAAATTTATAAATCATTTAAATTTATTTATAAATCAGTAAAATTAACAATTTTTCATTACAAATTGTATTTTTTATCAACATACAATAACATACCATTGGAAGTCCACTGTTAGACATAAGCCTCCCCAAGAAAGGGGGAATTTTACCCATAATTGCCACGCTGGGCAAGCGAGTTGGCAATAGCAGGGCGCAGCTTTCGCGACGGGGATTCTGGCGGGATAGGCAATCCCGCCCTGTGCATTTGAGCTGAACTGTTCTGGATGGATATACCGCTATCTGTCGGTTCCGATACCTTAGTCGCCTTTTACGACACCTGGTACAGGGGGAGGTGCTGTTCTACTTTGCAGGTACCTCACCTTTACTATTTTGAATATTCGCTAGCAATCTGATATATTGTTGACTTATAACGCCCACGTAGTTACTGTTCGCGTAGAGAAAAATAAATAAATCCCGTTAAAATGGGTCCAGCCGTCTGACATGTACTTTCAGACGCATTTAATAAAAAGCGAACTTTGGAATTACAAAAAACTCTTCAATGCTATTTATATGTTTAGATCCTTATATTAAATTATATATTATTAGGCGTTAAATTAGAATTATAATCACCTATATAAAAGAAATAAAACGTCAAAATGTATACGTATGCGTGTATGTGTATGTAACTGTGGAGCGACTAAACTACCTTAAGTCGCATAAACCACTTGTGCTACGAACATCAGATAGCTGAAGAATCACAAATAATATTTAAATACATAATAAAAATATATTTTGCTATATACCTTAATTTTTTAGACAATAATATTATTAGTAGTTGATACATAGTGAAGACTAAAATTGACGGCCTTATTGCATAAAGCGATTTTTTCCATGGAAAATGTCTGGAAAAAATATCTAACTGCATGAGATAGTATCAATATAAAATACTTGTGCAACACAGGCACAGTAAATACGAAAATTTATAATATAATTATTTGTCTAGGGCGGGGATCGAACTCACAAACTGGCGCACATATAGGAACACTACCGAATGCGCTATCGGGCCTCTCAAACTATGTTGTATGATTATATATGTTAATACGTTTGTCAGTGGTTGCAAACTGAATACCGCAATGTCAATAAACGGTATGAACGCGATAGTCCACTCTCCACGCACGACAGGATTCACAAATTATACATACCGACTCAAGTATTGAATACCACAGCGGAAATAACAAGTGCTTGATCACTTTTTTTTTATATTTCTATCGGAAGCGCTTTCCTCGCCACAAATAAATCTTTTAAATGGATTGATATTACTCAATAACACCATATTGACAGAACGAAATAGGATGAAATTAAGCATTGACATAATAATAATAAATTCACACAAGACTCATTGATCTGACTCCGAGATAAGTAGCTTAAAGCACTTGTGTTACGGATATCAGAAAGTAGATATATTACAAATATATTACTTAAATACTTATAAATAACACCCACACACAGAACCAATACAAATATAACAAACCCACGAACTTTGGTGCTCAAGATTGAATCACTGCCATGTTCGCTATTGGGCCCGTTGTAGTATATAGTTTGGCAAGGTTCCCACAGGAAAGGCTGACGATTCATGAAGACTTAGTTCAAGAATAACTAGAAGTAATTTAAAATAAGAAATATAAGCCAACATCAATTACATTGTTTGGGTCCTAACGTAAGAAATAAGTATTTCACTTGTGTTTTGGGAGCTAGGTACTAGCAATTTTGTAGTCGATCACTCGCTTTTAGAATATAATATAGAATTTAAAATTTTGGCAGACTTGTATGTGTAACATAATGGCAACATGCCCTGTACATGAATCAGATCAGCTTCACGGGTCGTAAAATACCCTTCGCTAAAGTTTCTTGTGCAAACCAAGTCACAATCTAAATCGATAATGGAGGATATAACGCTTCTTTTTAACCGACTTTAAACAAGAAGGAGGTTCTTAATTCGACTTAAGTTCGACGTCTAAATAATGGAACGCGAGTTTTGTACGTGAAAAAAAAAGAATACACTACTCTAAAATGCAATAGTCCCGTATATTGATTGCGACCCGATTTTTTAAATACCACCGGGAGCCAACCTTTATAAATTTTGTTGGCAATCAAACAATAGGAATTTGCCATGACTAAATCCCGTGACTAGGGCTTCAAGGTAAGATCTTGAAAATGCTTATAAACCCTCCAATATTGACTTACTCGCATCGTTTATGTTATGTCTCTTTACTTTACTATTCTCTCTATCTTTCTATACTTTACTATTCATTGATGTTTTACTGAAGTTAGTATAAATGGTAAAATAATCATTGTCAATATTCATTGCTTGGAGTACAAATTTTATTTGATAAAGTTGGGACAACTTTATCAAATAAAATTTGTACTTTTTATTTGTTTTCCTTGTATCTGTCTTGTTTATAAAAATAAACTTAAAGAGCGTGAAATAGGGGCAAAAAGATTCTGCGGGTGTTTGCCATTTTTGTATGTAAATAATCATAAGGTAGAAATATTTGTATATAAATTCAAATAACAATAATAAAACTGGGTAGCGTCGCATTGGATTTAAAAAATCGTTTCATTTACAATAATAACTAATTTCATAACGGGACAATCGAAGCTCACGGATTCGAGTTGTTTAAGTAAACGCGCAAGCGAAGCCGCTGGTTACAACCCGTTCTATTAGGACCTTACTTCAACCCAGAATTGATCTTTGTCGTTAACAGGTATATAGTAACAGGCCGTAACACAGACAATTAAACTAATGTTTTTTATTTCAGGTAAAGTTCTACCAGGCGTAGCCGCTCTCTCCGACGCATAAATGAATAGCAGTTGTAATACGTGAAAACATTGAGTAAGAAGGATTAGTGAGAATGTATATGTATGCTATTTATTGTTTCTAAATTGCAGATCAATATCATGCATATAAATTAATTGAAATTATTTGATATAGATCTATATTGATAGACATTTATTTATTAGCTTTAAGTTGAGCAGCGATCCGATTCTATTAATGGACATTGTTTGGCCATCCGTCAGCGTTCGATCGAATCTAATCAGCTAAACTTTAACTAACGACAAAAAGTTTGTTAATATCTTTAAACAATTTTCTGAGTAGAATTGCCTCCCTGGCTATTATTTAGTCGAAAAGTGTAATGTGTATCGAATACATTAAATATAATTGTTGTATTTATAAATACGAGTGTTGAATAAAGCTGTTTAATACTAGATTTCTGTGTATAATTTCGTTATGAAACCATTTGCGGCCGTAATTCTGCTAAACGCTCTCTAGAGCTTTCGCTATCCAATTACGGTGGTTTATACCCTTGAAATTACATTATAGAATTAAATTACTCGAGCTAACACAAGCTGACATGTAATATATGGTTTTGTTTTCAAGAAGAACACTTAGATACACACTGACTGACAAATAATAGAAAATTTTGCACGATATTTTTTATTTGGAAGATGTTTAAATATTGATGAAAATAAGAACCTTTTTGAAAATTCTGTCGCACCAATGTTGTTAAGTATCGAGATTTTTATTATACTATCACCCAGACCCAGAACAAACACAAATGTTTGTCCTGGGTGGAGATCGAACCTCAGGCGCATAAGTTAAGGACTCCACCCAATGCACCATCTGGCCCCTTATGACCTTAGGTAATACAAACGCATTTTCTTCAATTCACTTAATTCTCAGTGCATACTCGTAGATTCCAAAAAAGGCGGATATAGTTATGGATCATAGTTGATTTAAAGAACGGCAATCGTCCGAAAAGTCAAGCCATTTTAGAATATTTCACTGGTATAATGTATATATATGTAATAATAACAATCATAAAAATTGTATAGATTGATTTCAAATAGGGTCTTTCATTAAATCACGTATGCAAAGTTATATTTTTTAAACAACAATCGCAGGTCAATGCCGTGGTGTGTAAAAGGTCATTTACTATGTAAAGGGGTGCATTAGATTCGGCTTCGTGGGGGGGAACCTTTACGGCACGGGTTGATAAGACTTGCCATTTAGCTAACAAAGCTGATGACATTCCTGCGTGCTACATCGTAAATGGATGCAAATGTAGGTAGGTACCACAAGATTATTTAAAAATTCAAATATGAGAAACAACCATGTACATTCATCTTGTCACAATGTAAGGATATGCCCCCCTCCCGACAGTATAACCGCTAAAATCGCAGC
This sequence comes from Heortia vitessoides, assembly GCA_020976665.1. Classification (NCBI taxonomy): domain Eukaryota; kingdom Metazoa; phylum Arthropoda; class Insecta; order Lepidoptera; family Crambidae; genus Heortia; species Heortia vitessoides. Next base: position 5,405,053 of record JACJUM010000875.1, read on the forward strand.
CCTTCCTCGCCCTATTACTGGCACAACACGCTCATTATCACTCCACATGCACTCGTACAACAGAGCAGTACACCGCGTTCGCCGGCGAACGCGTGCAGCCCCTGCCCCCACGAGCGATAACCGACAGCCCTAGGGCTGTCGGGCTCAATCTGCCGTCCTGTTTTGCTAAAAATTTTATGTTAAATTCAACCCCAACGACGGCGGCCGAGGCTAGGTCGAGCCTCTAGAGGTGCCTTCGGGCGCGCCGTCGGTCCCGCTCCGATCTCGCAGGATGGATACGGCCATCAGATCTCTCATCTATGAGAGGCCCCGCCCTCTTTTTCGGTGGCGCTGAAATTGACGTCTGAGTAGTCCAGCAATAGGTTCGTCCGAAAAAAAAGGATATGCCCCGTAACGTAAAACCAGAAACAACGTAGGAGCTACAAACACCCAGATTTTACACAAATTATTGTTTGTGTAGAATCTGTCAATCCTAAAACTTTTGTGGTGATGAACCTGATGAGCCGGTAAAATATAGTTGGCGCCCAACGTGTTATTACCTACAAATACAAGTGGGAATCAGCTATAATATATGAAAGAACCTACAAATAATGTAACCATCGACCATGCTAGCATTATCTGTTGTGTAAACATCGAATTCTTGTTTTCATGAATGAGTAGAGTTGTATGCGAAGTAACAATGTCGCATTTTGCACCTTAAAGCTTCGGTTTTAGAATGTCTTTCAGCGTATCGCCATTAGATATACAGACATAGGTGAGAATACGTAAGACAGAAAAATATAAGCGCTATCGATCTGCCCTGCGCGCAAGCGTGGGATGCATTGAATATTAGTGCCAATGCCCAAAAATCATTTAACCTCATATCTCTTGTTTCATCTAATCTATATGCAGTAATCCGGTGCAAATATGGCAAATATCAATCGTCGAATTAGTAATAAGTCTTAATTAGTAAAGTGCGACGAACCAGCTGATTATCGACAAACGCTACCGGAGTATCGGTCCTTACCAATACCTTGTACGAACTTTGGTCCAATTGGCGGGGCCACGCGCATGCTCACAAGCGTTGAACTCCCTTTATCAAAATAATAAATCCTAGGTGTCAGTAATGTAAGGACGTGGTACCCCGCCGGGGACCCGGCGTGCGTGTAATATGGACCCTATAGAACCCCCGATTAAATAAATTTACCGTTTATATTAATTAGTGAGTTTATAATTGGTGGTCCCAAGTCAATTGTTGTTGTGTATATCGATTTTTATGAGTAGTGAACGTTGTTTAATATCTCCGTTAGCAGGTGAGTGGGACATATGAAGTGATTGTCTTTTGTTTATGAGGCATGAGATTTATCATTTGTTATACATGTAGCTTTTTCGTTCTTATTCTTGTTCCTTTTTCGTTTTTTATTTTGTACACTCATTTGTTATCGCAAAACAACATTATTCGTGTGTACGTACTACGTATCATCGCACACCCGGTACTCATCATATATCTCAATGTTTACTGAAGATAAACCATAAAAAAGGTGCCGTAATATTCGGTAATAGAAATACCATAGTTTAATGTCCTAGATGAAAAATGTTCAAAATAATATGTGAATGCGTGATACTGTTTAGTCCATATCAGAACCAAATCAAATCAAACCATTAACGTCATATTTTATGGGGGTTCACTTGTTGGGCGCCAACTGTAGCGAAACGACATTTGTTTTGCATTGAAATAAAACATGTTTATGCTGTATGGTTTATACTGAATGGCTTAATTATGTATAGTTTAATATTTGGACATTTAAACTTTTGCCGAAATCTAGGAGAACTATTTGTTTTTAGTATCGTTTGAGACGATTTAACATGGAAGCGGCAGATAGCAAATGAATAAATAGTACTCAGTACGCATGAATAATAAAGAATGCATAGTCCCAACGCTCACGAACAGTTAAGTATATAAGTATGTACTGTAATATATTATGTTAAACATTCCTACAGACGCTTATGTATATTTGAAATATTTATGTAGCTTAGCTTATAAAGCTCTTTTTGCGCGTTAACAATTCGCTTCATTCAGTTTTTAAGCTGATGTTCTAAATGTAATAATTTATAACTACAAATTTTCTGTTAATATAGATTACATATCTTATATAAATATTTCGACTATTATTGATAGTTTACAACGCCTTTTAATACGTATTAACTGTTTTAAAATGTTTAATTATATTGTATAAGTAAATATCGCAATTACAACCCGTTAGCTAGTTTATAAAAATATTATGTTTGCAGTACACAATAACGTAAAAAAAGTATTTTT